>JAOTIZ010000201.1:11079791-11092760 GCA_027123425.1 Erythroxylum panamense | reverse complement strand
TATATGTAAGATATTATTTGGTGAATGACAAGATAAATCATATGAATTGAGGTTGAGTGTTGGATAAATTCCAATGGGAAATTGAATTGTTTGAATGAGGTTGAAATAGAAGAAGTGAAGTTGCCATGAATGTTAAGTTTTGCATGAAGATAAAAATGTGTATGCTGATTCAAGGGAAATTATAGAAAAATTGAAATAGAATTGGTCAAAGTTGTAGAAGTTGTAGATGATCCTTTTAGCTTTCCGACGTTATAAAGTTTGTAACTCTTGGATGTCGGAGTTATGAGATATGATTGCTACAAGTTATGATGTTGCATAGAAATTGCCTATGATGACAGCTATGGTAAATGATAGGAAATGGGAGTTTTGATGAATCAAATGAATTAGGAATTGAGAGTTTTATAAGATAATTTTGGAGTTAGATTGTTATGAAGTGTTTAGGCATTTGAATAAGTGAAATTGTGAAAATTATAAGTGTATATGATGTTAGATTGGAGGTAAAAAGCATTGGTGAGGCTTGGAAGAGGTTTTGTACGCATGTCCGTTAAACAGACATGGAAGTCCGTTTAACGGACCTTCATGGATCAAAAGGACCCCTTGTTTTGCACATGTCCATTTAACAGACTTTCTCGGATGAAATGGTGCTTCCAAGGCCGTGAATGTTCGTTAAACGGACATGCATGTCTGTTAAACGGACATTCACTGGTCAACTTGTGAAAATCACGATTTTTGACCATTTTAGAGACCGAATCTGATTTTGTGGTCTTCATAAGAGTTGTAGATCTAGAAGTATACTTTCAAATGGTCTAAGAAAGAAATCAATTCAACTTCTATATTGAAAGTTATGGTGATTGCGCCAAGAGAGGTACAAATCGATCTAGGGTTTAAGCATGGGTTATTCTTTTGGGCATAACTCACTCATCCGACCTCAAATTGAGGTGATTCTTAGACCAATAGATTTCTAAGACATGTGTCATTCTCTCCATGAAAATTTGTATTATTTGGAGTGGAATTGAAAAGGTTTGATTGAAAGATATTGAGAGGTCGATTGGAAGAGCATAACGGGGTTATGAACCTACGTTGGATTTTTACGCATATCTTGAGCTTTAGAGCTCCGATTGGAATGATTATTTCTTCAAAATGGTCAAGAGACATAGAGTTTCATGTTTGGTATTAGAGAAAGAAGATGAACCGATTATGACTAAGATGATTTTCTTGGAATCCGCTCACGTGTTATGATAATCGGAATGATTTGTTTCCTTCCGATTTTGCTATTTTCCTTCCTCATTCGACCTTGTCCAATATTTTGCTTATATCTTTTCCGTCCGACAACTGATTGACTTAGTGTTTAAAGCATTGGATTCCTAAGATATCCCTCTATCTGTCCATGGATAATTATGAATGTTATGAGATTAAATTGAGGATGTTTTATTTAATCAAAGTGAGTGGGGAAATTTTCTGAACATGGTTCAGTCTTATGAGAAATTCTTGATCTGTGGAGATCCGATCGAATTGATTATTGAGGAAAAATAAAACAGAGGCATGGGGCAAGTCACACGAAGGAGTTGAAGTACAATTTAGCCCCTAAGACATTCAATTTCTGAATTGAAGTCGGGTTTTAGTGTTCAGTCTTGTATTAGTAAGATCTGAAAGTATTTTGGCCATACATTTTTCTCTAGTTATCCAAATTAGGTGGTTCTTGATTTGGATTAAACTAGAGAAATAGGCCTACAATTGTTATGAAGAAATGGAGTTTCAATTTTGTCTTTAAGAATATCAATTTTCGGATGGAAATAAAGTGTTGGAAAATATTTTAGCAAAATGACAGTCTGAAACGTTTGGACTATAACTTTTGATGTAGAGCACTAAATTAAATAATTTTGGTGGAGTTATGAAATTAAGACAATGATGAACATTTCTCTAGAAGGAAGTTTTAGCAAATTACTTCAATTTGATGTGAGAAAAATGTCCCAAAGTAAGCATAAATTGAAATAAAGTTCAGGGGCAGTTTTGGAAGTTTACTTAAAGAGTTAAGTTTATAGGCTTATGTGGAGGGACAAAATGGTCATTGGCCACTCATTAAATGGCATGGCACTATAAAAGGAGGGGCTGTCGTTTGGCACAAGGAGAAACACGACCCTTAGAGGAAAAAGGGAGAAAAAGATGAGAGAATGAGGGAGAAGCAAGTTTCGGTGAAGGAGAAAGAAGAAGAAGATGCTAGGGTTTCGAATTTTTAGGATTTCAAGCTCGATTTTTTGATGATTCAAAGGGAAAAACATGGAAGAAGGTGAAAGCTCCAAGATGAGCTAAGCAAAAGTCGAAAAAGAAGAAGATAAAGGTAAGAGATGATTTTGATCCTTGAGATTTTAAAGAGTTTATGGTTTAGATACCTTGATAATTGTATGGGTTTGTTAATTCTATGCTCAATTTTGGAGATTTCATAGTATTATTGGATCAATTTTGGATGAAAATTTCTTAAGGGTTTATGCCCAATTTTTGTGATTTGTAGATTTTGGAAATTCTTGATTTAGATAGCTTGAATATATGAGGGATTAGTGTTTTCTAAGCTCAATTTGAGAAATTTTGCTATTTATGATGTTGAATTTGGGTGAAATTGGTTTAGGGAAATTTAATTGTAAGAAAGAAAGAAACAATCGTCAAATTGAAGCTAGGGACAAGCTTCTAGCATCGATTCGAGGTGGGTATTATGTTTATATTTTGAATTGTAAGCTTAAATTATGTTCTTGAAAAATCAAGAAGTGAAAAAGGGTTTTTGACTTACTATTTTCGAATGATTAAAATTCCTGGTTTTTAGGAATGATTTAAGAAATTGATATAATTATCGAATTCACTATCCTTCGAAAGATTTGAAAGATTTGAAAAATGTTCATACTAAGGATTGCATTGTTTGAAAGAATGGAATTTCGTTTGATTTATGTTTTTTTTTGATAAATTGCATTTTGATTGCATTCTTGATTTGTTTGAATTATGATTGTGCATTTGATATGTGAAATTGTATGATATATGTAACTTTATGAAATGACATTATGTTCAAATGTTTTGAAAAATTTTGAATGTGAATGTGTCGAGTACGACACGATACGATAATATAAAAAAATTAAGTTTTCGAAACGTGCCTTCGGGCAATTCGAATTTTGTTTTAAGTGTGAATTATGTGATATGTGGGTTTGGTTAGGTCCCATAAGTTAGAGTCAGTGCACTGTCTCTTTTTAATAAAAGGCTTCTCCCGCCTGCCCGCTAGTTACACTGGAGCTCCGATTTCGGACTCCCATAAGTCACGGCTACACTGGACCGCTATGCGGAAAAGTGTAGTACGTTCCGTTCACGGCTGCACAGGACCGCTATGCGGGAATGTGCAGTACGTTCCGTTTTGGACCGAACCAAACCATTCTGAAGTGTTATGTGATTTTTGATTTGTTTATAATGTGATGCATTCATGTTTCGATTTTATTTATGAATTGTGAAAAGTTTTGAAATTTTGAGAAATGAGCAATTGAGGATTTTCAACCGTGAAATGTTGAAATTGTTTATGACTGATTTGAAAACAATTGAAGAATTTGAGAAATAAGCCTTTTGCAAAATGCTCTACTTGTGGAATTTTTATAAAATGTCAAAAGTTTGAAAAAGATGTTTTTTGCTTATTATTCGATTTATAACCATGTTATCCACGAGCTGTCAAGCTCACCCCCCCTTTCATCCACATCTCCAAGTATTCGAGCAGGAGATCGGATGAAAGAATGTCAAGACTTTTTGTTCGATTTTGCATAGCGAGTATTTTGTGTAAATTTGGATTTTTGGTATTGTTATTGGATATGGCTTAAATTGCCATTATTGTATTACAAGCATTTATGTCAGGATGTATGAGAATTATGAAATTGTGTATAATTGAGTATGATGTAAATGATGTATAAGAATGATGAAGTTATGTTTGGATTTGAGATATATATTTGTGCATGGTTGTGGCATATGGATTTCGGTGTATGATTATGGTTTATGGATTGTAATTGTATATGAATATGATTGGGTTGTGTTTGGATTGAATTGGGAATTTGTATATTGAGTTAAGATGAATGGGAATTACATATGATGTATGAATGTGGTTTGTATATTGAATTGAGAAATGAGTGTGAATTGGATTTGGATAATGTGAGTAGGATTGAGTTTGGATTCCGAACGGGAGGTCTGAGCAATTGTGTGATTTGATTGTGCTGGTATAGAAGTGCCTTTAAACCCCTTTGCAGGTTTTGGGTTTAATGAATTGCAGCCGTTATGCTGCCCGATTTTAGTATGATGGTATGTGCATTAAGTGTTTATTGGAAAATAATTATAATAATAAGTTTTTGATTACATTGATGAGATATGTTTTGAATATGAAAAATCAAGTAAGTTGAGTTTCGTTGAGAATGAATTTCAAAAGGGAAATGATATTGTATTGATTTGCATGAATTTGAATAAAGATGATTATAAGACAAGACGAGAAAAAAATTTATACCGATTCGAATAGGTTAAGTCTAAGGTTTCCAACACGATAAGTTTTCTATGTTCACGCTTCGGATGTTAGATCCGCTTCCATTTGTTTCCGCTTTTAAGTTCGATTTGAATTTTCGATTAAATTCGTATTCGATTCGACTCCTTTGATTTTCGCATGCGATTCTGCTTTTATTTTGTGTTTCGCTTTGTATCCGCTCATGTTCGCTCCCATTTTTCGGTTGGGATCCGGTCTCCGGATCGGGTCCCAATAGTAAATGTTCTCAATGCAACTAATCAGGTTATGCATCTCTAATTACTTTTTTTGTAAGAGAAAACAAAAATCCTAATCTCTTTTATATATGCTAGTACTTCGTGTTTTAGAGGATGGATTTATAGAACAAATTGATCCATTTCAGGAGAAACACAGACAAATCATAGATTTTATGTGGTAATTTCAATGTAATCATGTATATATTTGAATCTCAAGGTAATTGCAATATTAGAAACTTCTAAGATGATTTCCCTAAATGTATGGAGAAGTTAGTAGAAATGGATTTGAAATAAATTGGAAACCAAATCTCCTGTAAGCAAAACTCTATTTGGTTCATAAAAAAGAAATTAGATCAAGCTCTTATTAATGCTAATTGGTTAGCTCAGTTCCCTAAAACCATTGCCAATTTTAAAGATCCTTTATTCTTATACCACACTCCCATCATCATCCTTTGCTTAGAAAGGAGCTCGTTGATATCCAGAAACTTTGTGTAATCTCTCCATAAGACCCTATTCTACTTTCTAAGGAAAGTTCTATCCCATTATATGCTAGCAGTTAGCAATCATTCGTCCTTGCCCCAGCAAAGAGCAAGAATCAATTGGCTCAAAGATGGCAAAACATGTACCAAAATTTTCTTCAATACCATCCTAGCTAGAAGAAACCAAAATAAGATCAACTCAATTACCAATCATATGAGAGAGTAGTTGCAAAATCCAATTGGAAGTTATGAGGTATTTCTCTTCTTTGTTTGGCACTTCTAAATGTAGCCCTTGTGATGACCCTATAAACATAGTCACTATGAAGATCTCTAAGGAGGATTGTATAATCCTCACTAAACTGATTAAAGACAATGAAATTGAGGATATTGTCTTCAAGATGGATGGTATGAATGCTTTTGGACCAGATGGGCTAAATGGTTTCTTTTTCCAACAATCTTGGAATATCATTAGGACTTATGTCAAATAGGCAGTTCATGATTTTTTTAATCAATGGCAAGCTTCCCAAGGAGATTAATAGAACTTTCCAATGTTTAATTCCTAAAGTTACTCACCCTTCCTCTTTTAGTGAGTTTAGCCCCATTTCTTGCACCAGTTTTCTATACAAAATCATATCCAAGATCCTTGCTGCTCGATTGAAAAAAGTATTCACTCCACTTATTAGTGACAAAAAAATGCCTTAATAGGTAATAGACAAATTAGTGACAATATTCTCGTTGTTCAAGAACTGCTGAAGGGCTATTCAAGATCTAATGCTTCTGTTAATTGTACTATTAAAGTTGAATTCTTGAAAGCTTTTGATAGTGTGAGTTGGAGTTTTCTTTGGAAGGTATTGGAAGCCTATAAATTTCCAACAATATTCATCAAGTAGTAAAAAGAATGCATTTCCACTTCTAGCTTCTCTATCTTAATCAGTGGAGGTCTATTTACTTCTTTTCAGGCAATTAAGGGGATTAGGTAAGGAGGTCCTCTCTCCCCTTATTTGTTTATACTTTGTATGGAAATTCTAAATTCCATCGTCAAGCTTGAAGTGGAGGTTAATTTCAACTTTAAATTCCATACAAGATGTAAAAAGCTTGGACTAACCAATCTATCTTTTGCAAATGATCTTCTTCTTTTTTACAGTGCTAAGCCTGATTCTATACAAACCTTTATGAAGGAACTAGAGAGATTCAAAAGTTTATCTATATTGCAGGCCAATCTCAATAAAAGTCAGTTTATTATTTCCAAAGCTAACTTTTCTATTGAATCCAGAATCACTTCGCTTATTGGTATGTCAATGAAGACTCCTCCAATGCTTTATTTGGGACTTCCAATTTCCACTAGGAGGTTGAGCTATCTTGAATGCATTCCACTCATTGAAAAAATTCAAAGTAAGATTCATTCATGGGTGAATAAATTCTTATCCTATGCAAGGAAGGTACAACTTATTAAATCAGTGCCTAATTATTTACACATCTACTAGAGTTAGCATATCTTCTTATCCAAAGGAGTCATAAAGACAATGAAAAGATTATTTAAGAACTTCCTATGCAATCATTCTAATGGAAATAAAACAGTAGCCAAGGTGAAGTGGACGAACGTATGTTGTCTTAAAGATGAGGGAGGGTTAATCATTAGTTTAATTAAACTCTGTAACCAAGCTCTCATCCTTAAGAAACTTTGCTAGATACTTAAAGACAAAAAATCACTATAGATTAGGTGGATCCATTCATACTTCCTATTCTTAAATCAATTACTGCACCTGTGGAGTTTAATCTAGGATGATGTTCAGTTTAAAGTTGGCAATGGGTTACTAACCACTCTATGGTTTGACAATTGGTTAGGTTAGGGCTCTCTTATCCATCACCTACCCCCATCAATGATCTCTCTTTTTCCCTTTCATACTCAACTCAGTTCATTCATTGATGGTAACTTCTGGAGACTTCTTGCTCCTCTTAGCCAACTACAACAATAATATTCCCCACATTCATCTAATATAGACACCTATTATTAGAGAGACCTTCCAACTTTTAAACTCTCTAGCAAGTTTACTATGGATATGCTTAGACTGAGGAATCCAAAAGTAAAATGGAGCATAATCATTTGGCACAATATTCTTCCTCCAAAGGTATCTTTTCTTCTATGGCTTTTTATTAAGAATCAGCTTAATACTGTTGATAAACTTTCTTACATTGACATCAACAGAAGTTGCACTCTATGTAATATCCCATCACCGATGGGAAGGGTAAAATGGTAATTTGGAATGGGATATGAGTGTGAAAACGTATATCGACATGGTCATGCGGGAGTGGGGTGTTACACTCTATGTTCTACATAAGATGAAACTAGAGATCATCTATTTTTCATATGTCTAGTTTCTAAGTTTATTTGGGAACAGGTGAAGCTACATTGGTTAGCCACACAAGCCTCTATAACAAATTGATTTACTTACTGGCTATGGGATTGTGTACAATTTGGAAAGAAAGGAATGTGAGAAAGTTTGAACCCAAATGCAAAACCGTGGATGCACTTATCATTGAAGCTATAAATGGGACTCGAGAAATTATTTTACTAAAGAACCTTACATCAGATTGTAGTTCCACTCTACTACGTTCATTGAATCTCTAAGCTGTGTGCTACTTACATACTTTACGTTCTCTTTTGTGTTTTAGGTGTATACATTGTGCTTCTTTGTGTCGAGGGTTTATCTCAAGAACCTTCTTTGAGTATGTAAACTTCTTTATTTTTTAATTCATTCCTTCCTTTTCGAAAAAAATAGGCTCAACAAAACAATATAAAGATTTTATTTTCCATTAATAGCTAGTTAATGATAATTAATAAACAAATATAAAACAATGATATTGTTAATTAAGGAATTGTTCAATTCCATTCTATGTTTTCATTTAACCTTTTCGTTTTCTTTTCTTAATTTTGATTTGTGTTTTACTGAATAAAAACAAAAAATATTTGATTGTTAGTAGTAATGTAGTTATACTTTTATTAATAATAACAATAACCAAATATTAAATTAAATAGAAATTAAATTTATGAATTAATTAAAAATAATTTTATTTGGCATATTATAAAATATTTATTAATAAACATTAATAATAGTTTATTATATTTTATTAACATAGATAGGTAAACTAAATAAAATTTGTGAAATTTTAATATTTGTATTTAATTATTAAAACTGATTTTGTTATTTTAAATTAAGTGTGAGACATTTAAAAGTTGTTTTCATAAATAAATATTTCAAAATTCAAAATTTATGTATTTTAAGGATATTTTAAATAAAAATGTATTTTAAAATATTTTTGTCATTCTAAATTAACTATATAATTGAAATAAATTAAATAATTAAATTATATTAGTCATAATTTTTATTAGCAAATAATGTAGTTAATAATAAATTAAATTATGAAAAATGTTATAAATAAATTATTAAAATCGTAAGAAATCAAGTAAAAGTTAGAAAATTAAATCGAATTTTTTTTATTGGATTTGAAAATGATATATGAAAGTCATAAATTAATAATTATTTGCTACTGGACATTATAACTAGACATGTGGTGATCATTTAACTGGTAAATCATCTGCTCAAGGTTATCAAATTTTTTGAAGACACTCAAATTAATATTAAATATAATCATTTAGGTGTATCCATAAAATCCATACAAACAACCTACAGGTTGTGACTCAGTTGACTGCGCAGGCTGAGCTTATGTTGTGATTCAGTTGACTGCGCAGGCTGAGCTTATGGGAAGAGCTCTTGGGTTCGATTCTCACTAAACACACCCACAAAGAGAGGCAAGGAGCCTTAATTGTGACTATGCCTCGAACTGGATTAGTCGGCCCAGTGGGTTCGGATACCGGTGGTTTACCCAAAAAAAAAAAAAATCCATACAAACATGTAATTAAGCAATATGTTTTTTGGTAGGTAACTACTAACAAATTATTACAAGATACAACGACGTACCCGCAACCAACTTGGGAAAGTTTTTCATTCTTATGTCTTTCCGTAACTGATACGCCAGTTAAAACATGAGTATACATCACCCAAATTCTTACAAATCAAAACCTCAAGAATCACTCGTTAGTTTAAGCAACATGATTTGATGTACCTAAAGCCAACTCATCAAAAGCCATTTACTTAACCGTACAATCCCGAAAACGTAGCATAAAACATCTGATTGAAACTCCACAAACCCTATTTTGTCTTTTTTTTTTTCCTCTGGTCTTTCTTTCCGGTACTCTCTATCTCAACCAAAAGATCTTCCCTTGCTAGTTATTGGAACAGCGTGTTTTTTTCCGCCGGTTGGGAACTGGGGAGAGAAAACTAACCTCCGCCATCTCTTCCCCTCCACCCGCTTCCGACCACCAACCACCGCCTCTGTCACCATCTCATTTTTTCCAAGTTTTTGGCTATCGTCGATATCAATATCCATAATTCTCCGCCTCTACTCCCACCACCTTCTTTGTTTTTATTCTTACTATATCTGAATCTGCTGACTATTTCCAATACCAACCTTTCTTTTAGCCATTGTCGTATTTATCATCAAGACCATCTCTTATAGCGTTTAATCATACATGCCATGTTCAACATTGACTCCTTATCATTAATCCTGAATTCTGCCTTCGACTTGGCATCCGTCAGCTTAATCACCGGTCTTCTCTTCCTCTCTCTCGTCGCTTTAGCTTTCGTCTTCTATCTCCACCTCAAATCACGCTACTCCTACCATTTGCAACATTTCAACTCCCTCTGGGCCGTGAGGTTTCTTCTCGTGCTCCTTATCACCCTTTGGGCTCTCAACGACCTTCTTCGCTTACCCATCGTTCGCCGCCGATATCTCTATCCGTTTTTCCCCTCCCTAGACCTCTCACAACAAGCCAACCTCTGTAAACTCCACGTCGCTCTATCATTAGGACTCTTCGAGCCTGGTTTCCTTGTGGTTTTGCTCTTCCTCGTAAACGTGTCGATCAAGAAAAATACCCCACGAGGCTCCTGGGCTATTGCCTTCATTTCCGTAACCTGCTTGCCCATTTTCTCGTTACAGGTTGTGGTTTTGCTCACGTCAACGATTGAGGGTCTTTTACCACCGATTTTTTGGCGAAGTTCGGTGGTTTCAAAGAGCACTCTTGAGAAGGAAACAGTTTTCTGCTCATACCCTTTAATGAATACACTAATATTCGGTGCTTTTGGGATCTGGTACTTGATTGGCTTCAGCTTATCATATTATAAAGCTGTAACCCTTGTAATCAACAAGGGTTTGAGGACTCGACTTTATTGGCTTGCCTTTGCGGTGATGGTAACACTGCCTCTGGAAATCGTAGCCCTTGCATTATCATTGTTGTGGAAGCCAGAGGAAACACCGTTTGCAGCCTTTGTGTTTCTCGTGTTCTTCACCACTTTAGTTCTGGCGGTGGTCGGAGAGGGCATTTTGGTCATTAGACCTATCGCCGATTCGTTAGCTGCAAGCGAAGACGCTTGTCAGTTGTCATCTGGTGACCAATGGCGGCTGGAAGAGGAAGGACGGAGACAAGAATTAATGGACAGGATCATCAGTATACGAGGGTGACATGAGTTGAAGAGTACGTGCAACAAGGAAAAAATATTAATTCTGAGTAATAATCAAATATGTTTCCGTAAAAATGTTTTGCCCTCTGGTCAAAGTTGAAACAACATTTTTAGGCTTAAATTTTTTTTCCATTCTTAATTTTCTGTTTAATTGCGCGTAGTTTAAGGTTTTATAAAAGAACTTATTGCCTCATTAACTGTGGTTTTGCAGCTTCTCAAACGTCTTCTCTATTAGAAGTAATCTTCATGCATATTCACCCAGAACAAAAACAAAAATTCAGGAGTTCATGGGTCAGAGTAATTACTCCGTAAAACCCTACCATGGCAACGTTGAGAACAGAGCTGGATGGCATGTAATGTTCCTTCCAGACCATCGATTCGGGTTCAGAATTCCTCACACGCAAAGATGCTTACCATTAAAAACACATAAATATATATATATTCCAATATATAACTTGTCATCTTTAACCTATTGTGTGTGAACCTTGAGGGGCATGTTTCCTGAAGGCGAAGATTACTACCAAAAATGTTGACTTTCGAAGCATAATCCATAGTCGTCGTTGTCAAGTACTTGTATATTGTTGGACGATTACTGCACATTAGAGGGATGTCGAGTCATTGTGGCAACTGATAGTTTGCCAGATGCATTGGACTCTTAGCTGAGCTACTGATTAGGAACAACTAGTATAAGTTAATTTGTCGGAATGCAGTACATGAACCAACTATTCGGATATATTTGGAAAGATAAAAAATTCTCCCATTCTCGTCCAAAGTTTTATGTAGTATAGCATAATATGGAAATTAAATTACTAATGACAGACTTGTGAAATGTTTAAAATTTGAATGTTCACAAAAAATGTTTCAATTTATTTTCTATTGAGTTATCATTATCATATATTTTTAAAAGATAAGAACTAATATAAAAATTCACGATAAAATTTCATAATTAATTTAGTTAATTACTATAAATTGTTACATAAGTAAACTAAAACAATTAAGTTAATTTATATAAATAAATCTATTTAGAAATTTTGTAGATTCTCATTTGATCCATTAAAATCTATTTTAGAGGTGTATCTGTAAAAATGTATTTAAACTTTTTTTAAATCACTCATTTGGTCTAATTTAAAAGGTTAACAAAAGATGCATTTGTGAATAGCATAATAAGTGGAGTAACATGGTGATATTTAAATAATAAACTAAGAATCCTTAAGTATCTCACTACAAGACTTAAGACATTTAGTGACAATTTTTTATAACATTTAAATATTTTGTCACAAATATGATAATTATTATGACGACAAATTTGTAAGTCACTATTACTTTCATTATTTGTGATAAATTATTACGTAGTCACCAATGATATAGTAATTATGACACTACCAAGTCTTTCATAATTGCGTCTTCACTAATAATATATATAGTAATTATGACACTAACTAGTCTTTCACAATTGCGTCGTCACTAATAATATGTTATTAGTGTCAATAATAACTTTGTCACTCTTAAGTTGTCACTAATAGTATTAAATATTTAGCGTGTACACCATTTTAGCAAGAATAAAAGATAATTCTAACAAAACAAATTATTGTCACTATTATTTTTCGTTACTGTGACGAGAAAATTGTCTGTCACTTAATTGATATATTTTTAGGATGACAATTGTCGTCAATGTAGCACTCCACTCCCGCAAGACACGTACTCGACATCCTGAGTGATATCCGAGGCCGTGCCCTGTGAGAGTGACATGCTAGAGTACTCAATCAGTCAAAACTCAGTATAAATTTTTTTTAAACTATAAACATTGTATGCGGAAATCAATCATCAAAAAAGGCCCTCTTTATTCCATAAACATTTTTCAATTCATCATAATTTCGTTAACCACTAGGGCCCATTCCAGAAACAAAACACTCATAATCATAATGTTAATACAACATGATTACTTTCGCATACACATTGTATAATAATTTCAGAATACATTCCTTAATACAAAATTTGTGGAAAATACAATTCAGTATAAAAATAAAGAAATACAATGCAGACGTAAACTGATTCTAACCTTTATCTCTCACTTGCATGTAGTAGGTATACTCCCGTTGCCTAACGGGGTCTTCTTCTGATCCTGAAAAATATTTATAAATTTTGGGTGA
>JAOTIZ010000201.1:11015547-11041627 GCA_027123425.1 Erythroxylum panamense | reverse complement strand
TGCAAGATGATTTCTTAAAAAGTTTTGAAATCTATCGTTTCTCCAAACTAAGCATGCTTTCTTTTTCCGATCCAACATTAATGTGAAGGTGACCAGTCATACTCATCGATCAAATGGACTTTATTTTGATAAAATATTTGAGGATGAAGGTATATTTAATTATTTATTAATTATCACCATGTCCTTAATATACCTTTAATTTTAATATTACATTATTAAATATAATGTTTGTACATACAAATGAAACAATGCAAACTATCGACGATCCTGATTACAATGACTAGCTGCTCTCTCAATCTATCTAGTCTCTACCTTCTACAGATTCTAGTATCGAGTCTCCATCATTATTTTATCTTGATTTTTGAAAATTGTATCTTTTTTGTAAAATGATGCGGATAATCAGTTGTATACAATTAAGATTACTATAGTTAATGAATTTTGTTTTATCCTTTCTCTCTTTTTCCAATTAATTATTTAAGTAAAATTTCTTACAAACTTTCTTATAACTTTTTTCACTCTTAGTAAACATTCTAGAACACTATCCCAGATGTTAACAATAGGTCAATTTCTCTTTATTTATTTAAAATTCTAAATAAAAATTCTATACAAATCTAGCTAATCCCAAATTAAAATAAAAAATTAAAATCTAATCAAACAAATTAGTAACTAACTATATTTCATTATGAAAAATATTCATAATAAAAATTTAATAAAAATTTTAAAAATTGGAAAAGATAAATAAAAATAAAATGAAAATAATATAAATGGAATATGAGAAAATGTAAGTTTTTTTGTTCATTTCTTATAATCATATCCTCCTTTATTAATGAATTTAATTTTATCTTATTCATTTTATCAATATATGTAAGGTTTATATATTTATTCATTATAAAATCTCAAAATTTCTTAATCAATTAAAATTTGCAACTATATTAATAAATTTGGTTTCATTTTATTAATCTATGTAAGTTTTTATATATTTATTCATTATAAAATGTCAAAATTCCTTAATTAATTGAAATTCATACTAAAATTAATTGAATTGATCGTTTCAATTGTAATATTTTTCTTTCATTTCCTATAATCGTAACATCCTTTATTAATTAATTTTGTTTCATTTTATCAATATATGTAAGTTTCGTGTATTTATTCATTATAAAATCTCAACTTTTCTTAATCAATTGAAATTCATAATTATAATTAATTGAATTGATCACTTCTATTATTATTATTTTGCTTTCATTTCCTATAATCATATCTTTATTTATTAATAAATTTGGTCTTATCTTATTCATTTTACCAATATATGTAAGTTGTTATATATTTATTCATTATAAAATGTCAAGTTTTCTTAATTAATTTGTAACTATAATTAATTGAATTGATCACTTTAATCTTTTTCTTCATTACCTATAATTTATCGCCAATTATCAATTAATTTAATTTAAAAAATTAAAATTTAAAACTTTTTAAAAATTGAGGCTATGAGCCTGATCGGGTTCTGACTTAGGTTTGACCCACTGCTATCCCTAATTTTATTTAATTAATACTATTATTCTTATCATAAAAATCATTCATAATTATTTTAAAATAAATAATTTTAAAAGTCATTGAATTTTTTATTAATTATTTATAAAATAGAAAATATTTTAATTAATTATGTACAAAAAAATTATATAATAACTAAATATGAATAAAACCTTTCTCACTGTCATTTTTAATATTTAATACTAAATATTAACATAACTATTAATTTTGTTCATTGCTATACCAAACACACATAATCAATAATATTATTCTTATTCATATCATCACTTTTATTCTGTTTTTTTTTAATTATTATTATTAATTACCAATCAAGACTAAGTTATTTGACAAATCTTCGCAAACAATGTAACGAGAGCAGGGGAAGATGGGAATTCTAGAGATCTGGACACGGAACTCACATTTCACTTGAATACATGGTGTCATGAACCGCGAGTTGAGGGACAGAACTAACGAAGCAGCGCAGCTTCCAAAAAGAATGAATCCTTCATTTTATTACATCAAAGGAGGAAATTGTAATTAAAACATATATATTATTGTTTCTTGACAAAAATTTTAGTTGGATTATTACCCTTGAGTTGGATTGGACCAAGGCCAAGTTACGTAACTTCCGCTTGACCAGACGCGCGTGAAACTATATAAATGGCGGGAGCCAAATTTCACAAACACAGACAGACCCAATCATCTTCTCTCTTTTCTCTCTGCGTCAACATTGTCACTATTTACACTCCCACCCCTCCAAAACCCTCCAATCACACAAAGCCCCCCGATTCCACTCTCCAGTTCTTCTCTTCTTTGGCTACATCTCCTTCCCTTGATCTCCATTTCCTCTCAATTATTTGTGGGGTTTTCTTTACCCTCCTTTTCTGTTCTCTCTGGTTTGGTAGAGAGAGAAACAGTGAGAGAGTTGGAGGCGTTTCGGGATTTTATGGTGGCATCTCGGGCTGGTAAGTGGGGGCGCGACGCTGCCTCAGACGTGCCCTCGGCCTAAAGGCTTCGGGTCGCAACTTGCTCTCGAGGACTCGATGGTTCACCAGGGTCTGCACTTCACACCTAGCGTCGCATTTCACACGGCCAGTCCCACCGCCACTCGCGATGCTTCTTTGCGGATTCCTTCGTCGAGGAAGGAGGGGCGTGAAGTTTCCGATCACCATTCTGTTCGAAACCCTAGGGACGAGGTTGGTGCTATAGATTTTCAGCTCTGTTACGATGTATTTTATTGTTTTAATGTTTGGACTGAAATGGAAAAGTAAACGATGAGCTATTTAAATCTGATTTTTCAGTGAAGCATGGTAGTTGGCTCTTGTCGTCTGATATGAACAGTAAATTAGGATTCGTTTGGATGTAATGTTCGTCGACCGTAAGCTTGTGGTTGATGTGATTTTGTCTTGACTATTTGAAATGCATAATGTTTTTCATTCATTGGTAATGAGAGTAAGTTACTTACTTGGATGGGCATTTTTGATTGCTGAGAGAATTGTGGCATTATTAGAGTTACTAATAATCTGAATTGGATGATGTGTTGATGTCTTGACATGTTAATCTCCATGATTAATGAATCTGGTATTTTACAATCACAGGATTTGGGACAACCAAAGTTGGGTGAATCGGATGAGAGAAGAATATATGAGGTAAAGTTTGTTGACTTTTGAACTAGATTCTGCAGGATTGTGGAAAGTTAAATTGACTAGTTGTTTATCAAGGTGCAGCATGGAAGAGAGCCAGTAGATTTAGGCTTTTGTTCAGTTACTGTTGATGGGAGTTTAGGTAATGATATGTTGCAGCAGCGAATTCACAGTATCTCTAGGCAAAGAGAAGAACTGCAGCAAATGGAAATTGACCTTAGAGCTCAGGCAGTTGCCAGATCTGAGATCTCAGATATTCAAAACAGCTGTAATACTCAAATTAAAGAGCATATCGAAGCTGCTTCAAAGTTTCAGGTCAATGAGCTTGTTTCTCTCCCTAAGAAGAATTAATATTTTCTGCAATAGACTTTACATGTTCTCTGGATCTTAGGAATAAGTATAAAGTACGCAGCACGACAGTATCATGTCCATTGCCTTGATGTTTGCTATAATTAATATATCAGAGAGACACTATTTAGCTACATTACAACATTTAGAAAGATTCCTTCTTGTTTTTAGCCTCTGCTAATGAACAGCTTCATGATTTCTCATGCTGTTAATTGTAATCTTTTTTAAATCATTTATATTTTTGCAGGAACAACTCCGTGAAAGGGAACAAACCATACATGACCTGGAAAGAAGAATTGAGGATAAAGATAGGGAAATTAAACTAGATAATGAAGCGGTTTGTTTCTTTATAGTTTTCAAACAAAAATATTTTTTAATTAATGGTTAACCACAAATGATTCTTTGTTTCTTTGCCATCATATGCAGGCCTGGGCTAAAGAAGATCTTCTCAGGGAACAAAATAAAGAACTTGCATCATTTAGGTGTGTATTTTTGTAACTTAAGGACTGGTATTTTACTTTTTTTCAATGGTTTACCTTACTGCAATATAAGTTGGGATGAACTAATGATTATTTGCCAAGGTTATGAACCATCATTAGAGGATATTGATTTATCTTTTTTTCTCAAGACATGACAAGTCTACCATCTAGAGGTGTCGAAATTTTTTTTTTAATGGATTTACGGGTTTAGCGGTCCTTTTGTTTCTGCAGAAGAGAACGTGATCACTCTGAAGCTGAAAGAGTGCAGCATATACAGCAAATACGTGACCTTCAAGAACACATTCAAGAGAAAGAGAGGCAAATTCTTGAGCTGCAGGAACAGGTATGTATGTTTTTGACGTGCTTCTCTGGAGAAGAAACTGATATTGCTGTCGACATATTTGTAAATATGTGCATACTCACTGATCTATATTTTTAAAAAAATTTCCCATACATTTATCATGTTTGAAGGGTTTTATCATAAGATTTTAATGAGGACATTCTCATAATATATGTTGACCAGAAGGTATAATGTTGGTTATCTTTTTCAGCATAGGGTTGATCAGGAGACCATCTTCTTAAAAGATGAACAATTGAAGGTGTGGATTGGACGTGTTCAGGAGATGGATGCTTTGCAAACTAGTGCAAACAACTCATTTCAAGCTGAAATTCGAGAGCGTACAGAACAATATAATCAGCTTTGGCTGGGTTGTCAGAGACAGGTCATTTTGCTTTAGGTTTCCATTTCCTTCTTTCATTCCATAATAATGTTTTGTGCTTGTGTTTCTATTCTTCTTGTGTAATTGGTTACATGATTGATTGCATTAATGTTTTTCTCAGAGAGGTCATTTTGCTTTAGGTTTCCATTTCCCTCTTTCATTCCATAATAACATTTTGTGCTTTTGTTTCTATTCTTCATGTGTAATTGGTTACGTGAGTGATTGCATTAATGTGTTTCATATGGATAGATTTCAGTTTCTTACATTTTCTAATAGCATGTATTGCTTGGGAGTTTTGTATGGAAGGTACTTAAATTAATTTTTTCTATTCAATAAGAACTAAGGCGCTATGCATTTTATCTCATTTTAGGTTCACTTCTTACTTTTTGCTTTGTGGTTTCAGTTTGGAGAGATGGAGCGACTTCATTTGCATTCTTTGCAGCAACTACAAAAGGAGTTAGTCGAAGCCAGAGAAAGAGGTGGGTCCTACCTTGATGATACACACATATCACAAACAAAGTCAAATGATGTACCAAAACTTGGTCAGAAAAATGGAAGCCAACCAGATGTTAATGGAAGTGGTGCATCAAGTACTAATAGTGTGGCTCTTGCAAATGGCAATACAGATATTATCTTATCTTTAGCTTCAAGTGGAAATGTATCAACTCAGGTTGGCCGCTTATACGATTTCTAGGGATATGTACTCTCTTTTTTTCACTTTTACTTGAATATTTGCTTTGGAATGGGTACAAGTCATGTAATGATAGCTTCTTGCCTTCCCTTGGTGGCTAATTTTCATATATCTCAAAAGGATACAGGCGCTTCATAACATCTCAGATTTGACATGGTTGTTGGTGTCATATGCGAAGTTTGCTTAAGTTTGATGAGATGTCTTGTCTTGCCCTTGCATTTTTGTGCATGAATACAATTCTAGAACAAGGGCTATAATCCATGGGTTACGATGCATGAGAGTTGAATTCAATTAGTCCTTAAACGTTTAGCATCCCTCTGAAAAATTCACTACCAAAATTTCTTTTGAGGTATTAAATTGACATGGAGCAATCATGTGATTGTTTTTGAACTGCTAATTAGTGTTAATCTCATGGGCTGTTTGTATGTCTGAGTGCTTAAACTTGCAAGGACTATTATGCATAAGTTGATTAGAGATTGGAGAAATAACATTCATGTCTAATATTGGAAATTAGCAGTGTGACTGCTCTTTTCTTGACTCTTAGTGATGTAGGACAAATAGAAAAATTAACTAGTAGCTAAAAATCACAAAATAAGGAAATATGACTGATATTAGGCTGTTGGAATATCAAATTTTAGGGTTGAATTTTGGCTAGGAATGCTGCAATTTTAGATTTCGTATAGCTGGAATTTTAATGTTTGATTGCTGAAAATTTAGGCTTAAGATTTCAAGGCTTAATATGCTGGAAGTTAGGATTTTGGTTACTAGAATTTTGTGAACACAAAGAATGGAAAGTAGGAAATTAGAAGTCACTCCTAAGGTCTAAGACTCACTCTTAGAAGAAAGTATTACACCTTCTAGTTGAAAACTCAAGTTTGTAGAAAAAATTTCAGATTGCTTGTTACTATTGAAGGGTTGAGTACACATATATATAGAGTTCTTAGAACCATTATTCTAATAGGAAAAAGGTTCCTAACAAATTTAAATCTTATTCTAATAAAAATTCTATAAGTACTGGACAACTAGGATAACATATGTAACATAGAATAACATATTTAACTTACTACTATTTCCTATCTAATAAGGAATCCTAACATAATCCAAATTTCAGTCCCAAGCTTTTGTTGTCAACTCGATTCTCAATCTTCATCCATCAAAAAGGCTTGTGGTTGACTAATTTTCTTCTTTTTTATTGCTTCTATATATTTTAACTTCTTTTGCATCAATTCTATCCGACTTTTCGGAAGTTGGCCTCAAATTAGAATGTGACAAATACTGTTCATATAGGTCTAGATTTAACTTTTGAAATTATGATTTTAGAATCCAAGTATTGTCAAAAATCAGTCTTCCTTTCTACTTTACAAAAGATTGTCGATATTGTCCATGTTTTGTGGCTACAATTTGTTTGTCAAGAACATCCTCTATGTCCTCTATTTTCATGAGTGGCTAGAATTCTTATAGTTGTGGTAGGGATTACTTATCTTCTCCATGATAAATAGTTAAGTCTGCAACATTAAAGATAAGACTTATTTTGATGTCACTTGGTAATTCCAAAACATAAGCATTAATACTTTTCTTCTTGATGATCTTATAAGGTTCCACACTCCATGAATGAAGTTTCTTATATTTCCCTTTTTGAAAACGCTCTGGATGAATCTTAATTATCACCATATCTCCTTCATTGAATTCTTCCAATCGATGATGTTGATCAGCATGTTCTTTATAATACAAATTGTTGGTTATTATCTTTTGTCGTATCTCATCAAAGATGTCCCTCATGTGTTGTGCAAAACCTTCAGCTTCAACACTAACTCATGTTATTTGTGGTAAAGGAACCAAGTCAGTAGGCTTCCATGGTTGAACTCCTAAAACTATCTCAAAAGGGCTCTTACCAGTAAACCTATTTATAGAACTGTTATATGCAAATTCTGCCATAGAAAGAATTAGGTCCTAATTTTTCACATTATCTCCAACCAAAAGTCTTAACAACCACAAGTTTCTATTCATCACCTTTGTTTGTCTATCGATTTGTGGATGACAAGAACTTAAAAATTGAAGTTTAGTGTTCAATGTTTTCCATGGAGCTCTCCAAAAGTAACTCATAAATTTTATGTCACAATTAGAGACGATACTTAAAGATAATCCAGAGAGACGTACAAAATCTTTGAAGAAGAGTTTAGTTATATGGACAACATCATAATTCTTGGAATATGGAATAAAATGACTCATCTTGGAAAACCTATTCATCACCACAAAAATAGAATCACAACCTCTTAACGGTTTTAGGAATTCCCAAGACAAAATCTATACTTATGTCTTGCCCTGGTTCATGAGGCACAGGCAGTGATGTATATAATCCATAATTTTGTTTCATTCCTTTAACCAATTGACATGTTTGACATTGCTGTACGACCTTAGACACGTCCCACTTTAAAGAGGGCCACTAAAAGTGATCTTCAACCATTTCGATGGTCTTATCTCTTTGAAAGTGTCCTGCTGCTCTTCCTCCATGTAATTCCCAAAATCACATACTCCCTTATAGGAGTATTAGGTAGGCAAAATTGATTTCCTTTGAAAAGATAGTCATCATGGATCGAACCTCACAACTTTTACCGCTAAAGTGCTGCTAATGACTCTTCCTACTTAATGCATCTACTGCCTTATTATCAACTTTTGTTCGATGCTTAATAACAAAGTTAAATTGCTCCAAGAACTCTATAAGGTGTGCCTTTTGTTCAAGTTCTTCTGGGCCTTTAAGTGTTTAAGAGATTTATGATCCAAATATAGGAAAAATGCCTTTTATGAGAGATAATGACACCAATTGTAAAGAGAACGCACTATTGCATAAAGTTTCTTGTCGTAGGTCGAATATCGTTGCTTCTCTTCTTTGAACTTTTCACTGAAGTAAGCAATTGAGTGTCCCTTTTGGCTGAGTATGCCTCTAATTCCCACATGAGATGCGTCACAAATAATTTCAAATACCTTAGAAAAATTTGGAAGTTGTAAAACAGGAGATTCGATCATTTTTTTTCCTTGATTTCTTCAAATTCTTTAGTTGCTGCCTTTGACCAAGTAAACTGTCCTTTCTTCATACAATTAGTAACTGGTGCCATTATGGTGCTATCTCGTGCACATCCTGTGGAATAGGCCAATCAAGAATGGCTTTAATCTTCTCAGAGTCCATCTCCACTCCATGGTAGGATACGATAAAACCCAAAAATACAACATTTCATTGCATAGAAGAACACTTCTTTAAGTTGATATAAAGTTTCTCTTGCCTCAAAACTCTCAAGACTTGTCGTAGATGTAATAGGTGATCTTCTTTAGTCTTGTACATTAACATATAATCAAAATATACCACCAAAAATCTGCACATAAATGGTCGAAACACTTGATTCATCACTCTCATAAAAGTATTTGGTGCATTAGAGAGTTCAAATGGCATCACCATCCATTCATAAAGTCCCTCTTTAGTCTAGAAAGCCGTTTTCCAATCGTCTCCAAGTCTGATTCTAATTTGATGATACCCACTTCCTATGTCTATCTTGGTAAAGATAGTAGCTCAAGCTAGTATATCTAACACATCATCAGGGCGAGGTATTGGAAATCTATATCTTATTGTGATCTTATTTATCCCCTGACAATCAATACACGTTAACTTCCATCCTTTTCAGGAGTTAAAAAGTACTAGAACTACACACGGAATAAGACTTTCTTGAATATAGCCTGGAAGATGTGGTAGAGTAGATTTAGGTACCAAGTTAATAGCGTGGTAAATATCTCGTAAAGGAGTATTTCATCTGGTAAATCACCCAGTTTAAGGTCTGAAAAATCAGCTAACAATTCTCTCCCTTCTTTTTGGTAAGGTAAAGGGTGTTTCAAGTGTGTTTTGTTACTTCCTTTACTACCATTGCGAACACAATTCCCTTTTCTTTGCTAACAGCTTCAAATTCTCTCTTTTTAAAGATATTAAGAGACTTGGCATTTATGGCTGTCTTGTTACTTCCCCTTTGTTTTTCTACCTTGTCTACCTTTGTAGGCTTCAAAATTATCTTCTTTCCATGAAATATAAATTGAAAAGTGTAACCTTTTTTGAAGTGTTGCACATCTCGACAATAAAGCCACAGTCGCCCAAGCAAATTGTGAGATACTTACATAGCAATAACATCACACCAAATAGAGTCGTCATAAATTCCTAATTTGAAGGGCACCAAGCACCTTCGAGCAACTGGTATAGTGCTATCATTTACCTAAGCAACTTTGTGGGGATTTGGATGTTTATTTGTGATCAAATTCCTCCAATACTGCATTCATACTGCTTCCTCCTTCAATGATAATCTTTCATACTTTATCTTCGCATCTAACTCGAGTAAAGAAAATAGTACGGAGTCATTCTTCTTTTTTTTTTTTTCTTTAGGGGTCGTAAGTATGCTTCCTACTATATTAAGATTTGTAGGACTAGCTAGTTCATCACTAGAGTCTCCTTCCAATTCCTCTCTAATAAGGAATCCTAACATATTCAAAATTTCGGCCCTTGTCTTCTGTTGTCAATTCAATTCCTAATCTTTCATTTCACTAAATTCAGGCTTGTGGTTGACAAATTTTTCCTCTTTTATTTCTTCTATATGCTTTAAGTTCCTTTGCATCACATAGTTTTCAAGATATTTGAAGTGGAGAATATGGATGATTTAGTTCTGTGGATAAGATTTTTAGCTCATGGGATGTCGGACTAGTTGTATTATGTATGGGCTTTTGTGATATGACCCATCAATTGCTATATTCTGTATTACTGTGTTGAGTACTTCGTTCAAATACAGTTGCCAGTTAAGTAAATGGAATTCTTATGCTGTTTCTGTTGCTTCATTTTGTTAATTGTCAGAGCAACCAAGTTGCTGGTGTCCCATTTGCTCCATCTTCTTTAATTGGGATGCCTACCTACCTGCCACCTGCACAGATGACTGCACTGCATCCATTCATACTACATCAACAAGGGATTCCCCATTCCATGCCATCTCATTTTCCTCAGTCTCATGTTGGGCATTTTCATTCGGTACCAGCAATGTCACCACCACAGTGGCAGAACCAACAGGTAGTACGAGACACCACATTTCCTTTTCTATGTTTTGTATAAGCTGCAGTAACACTCTACAGTATCTTCTTTTCCTATGCCTTGCTACTTTTTTTCCTGACTGTGAACATCCATGGTTTTTTAATTTGTATCTGTTTGACTCTTCTTCAGGCTGTACCAGAGGGTGGGCAAGTGTCTGTACAGAATCATCTTACATCATCCCATTCAGATCACAATCTTAAAAGATTCGATGCTAAATATAAGCAGGAAATATCTGTCAATGGACAAGGGTTTCGTCCAGTCTATCTTGATGTGAACATGAATCAGGGGACTGAGCCAAATACTGTAATTTCATCCACTGGGGAAGAACAGGTTTGCAGTGTTAAGATGTTACTTTAAGTCATTGTCAAGATGAATATGTCTTTGTAGCTGTTCTTGACCTTATCCTTTTGCAGAAAATTGATAGAGAGTACTTGGTTGCTTCACATCTAGATCAGAGCTTGCAACAGATATCTTCCCAATTTAATGATGCTTTAAGATTGAATTCTCTTGAGCAGAACAGAAAAATAAATGTATGGCAGTGGAGTCAACCATTGATTTTTGCTTCAAATCTCTTTGCTTGAGCTTGTGCCCTGGTTTCTTTAGCTTTTTAATAGGAGGTAAACTTGACTTAGGTTGAATCTGTACTGTGTGCAGGAGCAAAATGTTTCAAAGTTGAGTAATCAAGGACTTGAAAATCAAGTTTTGACAGAAGAACAATCAGGTTCTGGTGCCAGTCCATCACCATCTGAAAATTCAATCCATTCAGCTTATCATAATGAGACTACCGTCAACAATGGCAGTGGTGCAGTTTTATCTGAAGTCTCAACAGGCAAGTCAAACATGGCGAATGCAGCTAAATCTTCTGAAAATGCCCTACTTGATGAGAGATCTTTATTAGCTTGCATTGTTCGTACGATTCCACCTGGTGGAAGAATTAGAATGAATTCCACAGTATGTGAATCAACAAAGTTTTATTGTGGTTGATCTTAGAATAGGCAATCCTTCGACTGAACTTTATTTGGTGATTATGCAGCTTCCAAATAGGCTGGGCAAGATGCTTGCACCTTTACATTGGCATGACTACAAGAAAAAGTATGGAAAACTGGATGATTTTCTGGCTGGTCACCCAGAAGTGAGTTTTGGTATATGGTTTAGTTGTGCAGTTACTGTAAGCTTAGATAATAATGGAGAGAGTTTTGATTTTGTCATTTCAGTTATTTTTTATTGAAGACCACTATATTCAGCTTCGAGAAGGAGCTCAAGGAATGATAGCAGCTACAGCTGCAGTGGCGAAAGTTGCTGCTGCAGCTGCGGCATCATCTCATTCACCTTTTTTGCCTACTGTAGCTGTTACGCCCATGGCACAGTCTCACCGAAATAAAAGTTATCCATCTGATGACTCAAAGCGCCCCAATCGAGTTAGTTATGATGTTGCTGGAGGCATATCAAATATGAGAATTTTGAGCAAGTCAAGAGATTCACAGGATCTGAATGGACTTGAGTTTGATAGGTCAAGTGTAACCAGCAATCACAGCAAAGGCTCAATTGATGAAAGGCCTGATTCGAATGTTGTAAAGCAGCAACAGGGCAGGTAAGTGTAATCTTTGCTAAATCTGCAGCTACATTTTTGATAAAGTAAATGAACGAGACTCATTATGTTTAACATATTTAATTACTGCAGGATAAGCGGTGCTGCTGTAACTTGTAGAAGATAGTGAGTGTCCTGATTGCAATTCTATAAATCTCTTTTCTTTACCGACATTGATGACGGTCTGTATTATTTGGTTAACTGTTTTTTCTTATCGTGGTCAACAGCTTAATGTTGAGTTTTGAAAGACTTCAGTCAGCCTTATTTTGCAGTCTAGGAATAGTTTAACCCGATGCAATTTGTTTTGACAGGAAGCAAAATTGGACTTATTATGGTTATGCAAATCGATCATAATGGTTTGTCATGCAGATCAATCATTTAAGCGCTGTGCATCCTGGGTACAATATGTTGAATGCTTGAGATTGTCAGCTGTATTTTGTTTGTTACTGGTACATGCTTTCTTTCGTGATTTTAAAGAAAGGAACTCTTTCACTACTAGCGTGGATTATAGTACCAGAAAGTAACATTGATAAGATTCCAACGGCAGTTGTATCTAAATTGGCCATTTATTGTTTATCCGGCACTCTTTACAATCCCGTTAAGAAAGTCTTCTTGTGTTCATATCATATAAAGAAGTGATATTATATTTGTAAGTGTTTAATATTTTAACATTCTTGTAATTAGTTTTAAAAAATTTAAATTGAGAGATTAATATTTTAAAATTGTAATAATTTAGTTTAAAAGATTATATTTAATAATGTGACATTTGTGAAATGTCATGAAATGTATCATTTGTTAAATGTCATGAAATGTCTATCTATTAGTTATTTTACTTGCATCAATAAAAATTAATGTTTTAAATTGAATTGTTAAGATTTTAAAAAATTGATCATCCAATTAAAAAAATTAAAATTTTAGACATAATAAAAAAAGTTTAAAAAATTAAATATTTTAAAATCCTTTATTCTTATATAGAAGTTCTAGTTTCATGGGCTTAAAGGTCTTGTAAGCCCGTTATGATTTACGGCAGCAAAGGGGTCTAAAACTTTTGGAGTTTAATGCAAATTAATGGTGCTAGAGAAAAGAAGAAAGAGGAGAAAATCGAAATGAAAATTAATTGCTCAAGCAACAATTTCAACTTATTTACAAAACGAGTTAATCTGAATGATGTCCTCTTCGGAGAAATTCGAAATGAAAATTAATTGCTCAAGCAACAATTTCAACTTACTTACAAAACGAGTTAATGATCTGAATGACGTCCTCTTTCCTTCTATTTTTGTAACGCATCAATACTTTTTATGTCAAATATGAAAATTAAGGGATTGTTAGGTTCTATTTTTGTTTTTTGTGTTGTTTTTGGTTTTTGTTTTCTATTTTTAGTTTTTGTTTTTTTTTCTTAAAAAAATAAAAACTTATTTGGTAGAGATTTGTAATATAAAAACTAAAACAAAAAACTTATTTGATTGAGATTTATAATAAAAAACTGAAAGCAAAAACATGTTTGATTTTATTATCCTTTTCTATTTTTTAAAATTATACTCTTATTTGTAATAATTATAATATAATATAATATAATATATTTTTAAATTAATTAATTCTTATTATGACAAAACTTCACTATAATAAAACTTCCCTATAACAAGACTTAAGGCCTCGCTGGGATGTAAAGAGTAAGCTAACTTTTGGAACAAATGAACCATTATGATATAGAGACAAAGGCTACTACGTGAAGAATAGGCTTTCAAAGAGTAGGCTCTGCAGATGTGCTGCCACATTAATTGTGAAGACAAGTATTGCGTGCTCCATGCTCAATATACGTGAAGAGTCTTCACGTGAAGACTAGGCTTTGAAAAGTAGACTCTGCCGCATTAAATGATGTGCTGCAACATTTATAAGACAAGTGCTTCACGCGTGCTCTACTCTATACTAAAGATGTGAGGATGAGACTTGCCACTGTCACTCTCTCTTCTAAGCTAAGCTAAGCTTAACCCACAAAAATGGCTTTCATGGCAACACTCTCCGGCGCGACATTGAGCACCTCCTTGGCATCTCGACATAGGGTGGCGAGTCGGAGGGCGGTTCCGAACATAGGACAGGCGCTTTTGGGGTTGAAAGGTGGGTGCGGAGGGCGGATTAAGGCCATGGCGGTTCACGACGTGAAGCTTATTACTCAAGAAGGAGAGAAAGTGATAACAGTCCCATACGATGTGCACAGTCTTGACCACGCAGAGGAGGACGTTGTTGATTTACCGTATTCATGCAGGGTTGGATCTTGCGAGTCGTGTGTAGGGAAGGTAGTGTCAGGGACAGTGGACTAGTCAGACGGTAGCTTCCCTGACGATGACCAAATGGCAGATGGTTGGGTACTGATCCAACTTTTGATGTTGCTTGAAACTTTTTGGCAGCATTTTTGTGTTCTGGTTTCTGTATTTGCCCCTTCTGTCTCCATTGTTAACTTTTTCTCAAAGATGAAGAAGCAAGCACAGACTAGCTAGTGAAGGCAGAGCAAGGCAAAAAAAAACACAAAAGGTAGTGAAGTCGATATGAGTAGTTTTTACGAGAAAAAAATCCCGTTTTAAAATCTAAAAAAACATATTTTTTACATTTCTATAAACCTATTGCGGTTTTTTTTTAATTTTTAGAAACAAGAAACAACAACAATACTCATCCAAACGTATTTTAATGAAATGTTTTCTTTTTTAAAACCACAACAAAAAATGGAAAAAATAAACGGAAACAAACAGGGCCTAAGTAAAACTAATACAGGTCTTTCCAGTGGTTTTTGTTGGTGTTTGTACTTTCCCATTAAACCAAAACCTGAATAGTTAGCTGTCTTATGAACACTATTACACGTGTAACACATTGTAATGATGATTCTTGCAGTGGAGTTGAGACACGAACACTTCTAGTACTTTGATAAATGATTTTCATTTTTCTATCGTCAAGGCTCACCAATGCTTGCATGATTCCACTATTAGAATTTAAGGGTCTAACAAACCACTTCTAATTGAAGAATTTCACGCCCTTATCGAAATAATCCATGGGCATTCCTTCGAATGTGATTCTTTCAAAGACTCCTTAGTCATTGAAACATCTCCAACGTACCATATTTTCTCTACGTCAAGTTTATCCTTGCTTTTATTTGAATGCTCCTTCACAACGCTCATTGCACCCAACAAAGTATAGATTTGAGATGAGTAAGAAGTAACCTCTTACTTTCCTTGAAGAATTGGCCCTATGAGTGCCTCCACTCTATTGACACGCTTTGTCAAATTGCTGTCTTTCGACATATTAAATTGTCGCTCTGATACCAGTTATTGCAAAAATTTTCATAAACACCAAACTTATACCAAAGTCGCATCTACTCTTTTGTACGATAATCTCACTTAGGTCCATTTAAGCAAGACCCAACCTTCCTACGTGATCGTTAACCAATAAAACTTTGTTCTCGAATGCCTCACGACTTTCGATGTAACTCTCACTCTCGAGTAAGAATATTATGAAAGTATTAAATAATTATAGGCAACAATAATCACCCAAGAGTTACGGTGAATATCAACCTTTATTACTTCACCAAAAGCATACAAGGAATGCTCTCTCTCATTATATTCCCTTCCCCCCTCTCTCTCTCTTCCTCAGGAGCAAGACTCAAATAAGCTATTTATAGGCATCTTTGGCTTTATAATTCGGAATCCTAATTGAACTGAACTAACTAAATCACATCTTATCCTTATCAGATTACACTACGCTAACTGATTAGATGATACCTCCATCCAATTAGGACTCTATCTGATAGGATTTATTTACATCCCAACTAACAAGATACGAGATTATGTGTAATTAGGAAAGATACATTCATATCCATCAATAAATTTACTATCTTATGATGTTCCTCCCACTTGATCTTTATTTCCTAGAGCTGATGTATATCTACTGTGATCTTATTTGCCACATCATCTAAGATCTCCCCTTTGATCTCTATCCACTATTGATGAGTCATACAAACCTTAAGACTTTTATAACACATTGACCCAATCCAATGTTTATCTATGCCAAGTCCATTAGTCATGATCCACCTATTTGAGCACACATTAAGTACTTTGAGCCCTCACATGTCTCTCTTATGCATGCGATCCAACTAACCTTCAACCTAAGATCCATATCAAACTATCTTTTGGTCTCACCTCCAAATCTTGCTTCTTATCGAAAATTTTCATCAATGTACACCAACACTTACCAATGCTTGACAATGCCCATTTTCCTTGCCTACTCAAAATTCTTTGCTTTATTCTATTGTCTCGAGTGTTAAATATTGGTCAAGACTCGCCAATACTTGCACGATTATGATAATAGGACTTAGGGGTCTAACAAACCACTATAATCAAAAGAACTTGACGCCCTCATTGAAATAATTTGTGGGCACTCATCCTAATATGGTTCACTAGAAGAGTCCTTAGTTATTGACACATCTCCCACGTATCATTTCCCTGTCAATCGAGTTTATCCTTGCTTTGTTCGAACGCTCCTTCAAAAGGCTCATTAGGCCTAACAAAGCATAGAATTGAGATGAGTGGGAAGTGATCTCTTTCTCCCCTTGAGGAATTAGGCCTATAAGTGCCTCCACTATATTGAAACACTCTATCAAATTGTTGCCTCATTCCTTGTTAATATTTTGGATTTGATACCAATTGTTATAAAGGTTTTCCTAGGCACTAAAATTATACTGAAGTCGCACCTAATCCTTTGAACAACAATCTCACTTAGGTCCGCTTACGTAAGACTCATCCTTCCTACATGATCGTTGAATAAAAAAAATCTTTTTCTCGAATGCCTCATAACTCTCGAAGTGTTTTAACTCTCACACTCGATTAAAAATACTATGGAAGTATTAAATAATCATAGGTAATAATAAACACATAAGAGCTATGGTAAAAACCAACTTTTATTACTTCCTCAAAAGAATACATATGAATGCTTTCTCTTAATGTGTTTCCTTCCTTTCCCTTCCCCAAGCACCTCTAACTTTACAATTTATAATCCTAATTGAACCGAACTAACTAGATCACCTCTATTCTTATGAGATGACATCACACTAACTAATTGGATGACACTTCCATACAAATAGGTTTGTATCTAATAAGATTTAGTTACATCACAACTAATAAGATAAAAGATTACATTTAACTAGGAATGATACATTCGTATCAATGAAAAACTATACTATCTTCAGATAATCCTTCCACATGCAGGCTTGACACTGGGCAAAGGCAGGAAGGGTACTTGCCCGAGACCTACTTTCATCAAGAACAAAATAGGGCCTACTCTTGACTCTCATAAAAAACAAAATGGGGCAAAATAGGACCCAATTCACTCTTGACAATCATAAAGAACAAATTCTTCAATTATGTCATTATAAGGGGGCTAAGGTAGCCTCTTTAATAATAAAATATTCTTTTAAAATTTTATATATTTATATATTGTTGATTTATTAGGCTTTTTTTTACTTTACCCAGGGCCTATAAAATGTTAGGAACGACCATATCCACATGGTCTTTATCTTTTAGAGCTAATATATATCTATTGTGATCTTATCTACCATATCATCTAGATCTCCTATTGATCTCTATTCATTGATGGTGAGTCATTCAACCTAAACCCTTATATAGCACATTGGTCCGGTCCAATGCTTACTTATGTCAAGTCCACTAGTCATGGTCCATTAATTTAAACACACATTAAGTCCTTATAATAAGTCCCTATCCTGAAACGAGCCACAATGACCCTTTAGTTGATGTCTGATCTAACTGGAAAGTTCCCATGAAGTTAAGCCTATTGCCCCTTTTTATAAAAAAGATTTAACTCAACATTCATAAATATAAACAATAGAGTTTTTTAAAAACCATTTTACTAAAATTTTTTGCAGCACAATGGTTGTATTTTGACATTCCTAAAATTTTCAAAATCTTTGTAAAAGTTCAAAATACTTCTATAATCACATCAAAATGCCCTCTACAATTTTTGTACTTCAAGTCCATTCACAAGCAATCTTAACAATCACTTCAATAATCTTTTTAAAAAACTAAAACATATTCATGCGTTTAACTTTAAAACATTCACATATATGCGTTTTTTTACACAAAATATGTTCCAAAACATATTCATGAATATGCAAATGTTCCCAAAAGCATTCAAAAAGCAAAAATGCCTACATTGTAGCACGTGACAAGGTTGACTAGTCGTGAGGTAGATTCCTTGTTACTAAAGCCCTTGAGCGTGTACCTGGGAGGTTTCATTAAAAAAAGAAAAGAGAGTGTGAGCTAAACGGGCTCAATGAGTTCTATATTTTCTATTCAAATCATATTTAACAATTTAAACCTCCCTAAAACAAATTCATCTCAGTTCGTATAATTCAATACTAATATGAAATATATATGCTTTTAGAAATCAAGTTTCTTAAATCGCTTTTCAAATAAATAGAGGTGGCATTACAAATTTCATGAATTTCTTACATGATGTAGTGTATCACTAACTTCTTTGCCATATGGTACCCTTGGGCATAAAGTCACAAAGCTAGTTCTGCATCGCTTACCCGTGACTGGTTGTCCAATAGTTATGGAGCTAGTTCTATATCGCTTACCTACACTAAGATAATTGCTATAAATTGGTAGTCATGGAATTGTTTCTGCATCGCTTACTCGTAACTGGTTAACCATTAGTTACAAAGTTGGTTCTACATCGCTTACCCACACTTGGTTAACCACTATATACCAGTGGTTACAGAGCTGGTTCTACATCGTTTATCCGCAACTGGCTAACCACTAGTTATATAGTTGGTTCTATATCGCTTAGCCATTCTAGGTTAACCATTATACACCGGTATAATAACATGTATAAACCCTATCAGTGAACTATAGGTTGAAAACCATTCCCTTTTCAATGTAAACTCAAATCATATAAGATATAACTTTCAAACTTCAATTCATATATTGCTAAATCATAAATGAATACTAGCAATATTCATTTGTAATGCACCATTCACATAAAACTCATAATCAATTTTCACTTCACGATAGAATAGAAATCATTTTCATAAAATCAATTTAAAATACACTCACTGTTTTGCAAACTTATCACTAAGAACACTCACGGATTTGGTGCCTCTCTTTTATCTACACAAAGCACACTTCGCTTAGGCATTTATTTCCAAATTCGAAAATAAGACATTAAAACATAATTCAATTTAACAAATTTGAGATTAGTATTTAATCGCGTAACATGTACGCTAATCATATTTCTGCTTACTTTCGTAGGCTAACCTATTAGTTTTCATTTCCAATTCTAACTTCAAAAGTCATTTAAATATAATATTTTACCCATTCTAACTTACCAATTTCTTCAAAACACAATCTCACCCAATTTAATTCACTATATCACAATCATGCATGATGAGTCACGGTTATGACGCATGTCCAGAATCCATACCTCCTCTTGTTCCTTAATTTTCATATGTTAAACGCTTAAATTAGGTTTTAAGGTCTTCTAAACATTTGTTTCCTTATGTTTCTAGTTTCCATATTATCAAAAATCATGTTAAACTTCTAAATCATGAAACATGTATCAAATATCAAATATCATTCAGCTAGAATTAGGTTTACCTCTCTTCTAGAGATTTTTAGTAATATGTCTTAGGTTTCACCTCCAATTGGATTTCCAATTTGGAGGTTTACAGGCCTAGTTATGATTAAAAAAATAGGAATATTTCAAGTAAACTGAGAACCAAAGACAAAATTTCACTAAGCGTGGCTATCTATCTCTTGTCATCTTCAACAGAAATTGACTTTTGAATCATATCACAATAAAAACCCTAGCCATGGAAGATTCTCTCAAGATTGATTCTTTGGCTTTCTTTCTTGATTTCAACCTTTAAATACTTTCAAACTTATTATTTACTTCATTTCATGTCAAAATCACCATTGATCTTACACCAAAACCATTCCATGCAAAATCCACAAAACTAGAAATTAAAACTAGAAAAATTTACTACTTTTACTTTAATCTTTACCTGGTCATGATCTCTTTAAATCCAACTCAAAACCCACGAAAATCAGCTACCACCTTCTTCTTTTTTCCTTGGTCGTAAGTTCACCTTTGGCTTCTCTCTTTTCTTTTTTACTATCGCTCAAAAGGAAGAAGGATTGTCTTACTTTTGGCCTTTTTTATACTTCTTTAGTGCCTTCCACATGACATTCCCTCATTGGCAATTTTTTTGACTCGTCATTCCAATATCACCATGCCAAAAGAGTAAATTGCCCTTACATCATATAAAAAGACCAAATTGCCTTTTAATGAATGTAATTCATCAACTAATCGAATTAAACTTCGAAAATATTTCGCAATCATCTTAGCGTTAAATTGACCATGAAAGACTCTAATTCAGGTCAATATTAATTAATTGGATACTTTTAAAAGCAATTTGAATGGGTTTAAAATCATTAATACCCATTATTTTCCAAAAAGGGCATTTTAATCCTAAATGTTCAGTACTCCCAAAATTCATCCGATCGGACTTATTTTTGATCCGTTTCAGCATCATTAGACTCTAACACTTATTTTGGACGATTTTCAATATTTTAGGGTTGGATCTCCCAAAAATCACTATCCACTTAGATTTACTATTCATCCATAAACTATTTATCGAACATAAAAATTTATATTTAATAAAAGCAAAGGTTCAGGGTTTTACACCTTAAAGCTCTCACATATCTCCATCATGCAAGTGATCCAACTAACCTACAACTAAGGTCCATCTTAAGTTATCTTTCGGTCTAGCATTTGAATCTTACATTTCGTTAAATATTTTTGCCAATGTGCACCAACACATTCCAACACTTACAATGCTCGTTTTTCTTTCCTACTCACAAGTTTTTGCCTCGTTCCATCTTCTCGAGTGTCAAACATTGGTCAAGGCTCGTTAATGCCTGCATAATTATGCTATTAGGACTTAGGGGTCTAACAGTAGACAGAGAAAAGGAAGCTTATGTTAGGTGTTATTATTTTTTATATTTAATATTAGTTAATTTAATATTGGAAATTGAAATTTAATTACACTTGACATCGATATCCACATTAGTTCCATTAACATAGAGTCTACATTGTGTTATTTTTGTGAAAAATTGAAAGTTTAGGTATTTTATTACCACTTTTGAAAATTTGGGTTATAATTATAGAATTAAGTCATTAGCCCTTGTTTTACCCAACCAAATTTCTCATTTTTGTTTCTCCTGCATTTGCCCAAACTTTGTTTCTCCATTAAGTTCTCTTTTCTTTGTTTCTCTGGCCACCTCCATCCGTCTATCTTAACCTTAACAACTTGGTTGTGCATATAGGATAGATGGTGATGATCTTAGCAATGACATGTTATATAAATATATTTTTGTAACTTGGGTTCAGAATCATGATAACTACTAGCACCAATGACATTTAAGCTGGAATTGAACAAGATATTGGTGAAGTTTGCTTTGATCTTGAGTTTGTTTTATTTACAAAGTTATTTTGGTTTTGGGTTTCAAGTCTATTAATGAAGTTACAAAATTACGATCTAAGTTGAGTTGTATAGACGAAGAATATCTATTATTGTGGTAAGAATGACATATACAAGGTCTTTATTTTTGTAGTTAAAGTTATGTAAATGTCTTATGTTTAGCTTTTTCTAATAAAAGCTTGAGGGCTTTAAGGATTGTCTTGTTTTTTAACGTCTGACAAAAGTAAAAATGTTTCAAGTTTTGTACAAAAATTGTTTGAGGCCCTAACATTTTATTGAAAATGAATTCATATCAAAGTAATAAATCCCCATTTATGTTTACTTTCAGAATAGCTTATTTATTTCATATCTTTGACAATATAAGAATATTCTTCCTTGTCATAGTTTTTAAGAAATACTTCTTTTCTTTCTATTCTTTTTTTGTTATTTGACATTTGAGGATATTTTAAGGTCACTTTAAGATGATAACTAAACATACTTCCTCAACATACTTAAAGTGATTCAAGTTCGTAAAGTGTAAAATGTTTTTGTAGACAAGGTTTTTCGTATAAGAAACATGTTTGAGTTAAGAATGAGACAAAGTATGATTGCGTTGCATACAAGGAAATATTTGTAAAAAGCACGAATAGATAGTTAAACATTTATTTATGTATCAAATGATGATAGGAACCTTGGATGTAAGACCAAAAATGTAATAATTTTCTTAGTTTATGAGAAACTACTTGTTTCGAGCCTTGTTAACACTAGGGAATTAGAAAATAAAAATCTTTTCTCTGTTAACACATCAATTCCAAAAAAGGCTTCATTAAAAGGGATAAAGACTATCACTGTCAATCCTATATGCATAACCAAAAAAGTTGTCGATGATGTTAAGTATATGTAAGTTGGAGAGGTTAAGAATAAAGGGAGGGAGGTCATTAAAGAAACATATAAGAGGGATTTTCGGAGAAAAGAAAAAGGAGAAACAAAGCCTAGCCAAGTATGGGAGAGATAAAGAGGGGAAAGATAGGTGGATAAATTAACAAAGTAGAATTTTTTGATTTATTTTTTCTTTTTAATTAATTTTAAATTATTAGGTAAATAATTTTTTTATGTCATCCATATGAAAAATCTATTAACTAACATGCTTGCCACGTTAGAATTGTTAACAGAGGGTTTACTGAAGACTATTTTTGCAAAAAATAAAAAATTAGAGCATTTTATGGCTACTTTTTAAAATTGAGCTATAATTACAAAATTTAGAACTTTTTAGTAATTAACCCTTATTATTATTACTTTTGATAAAGATCTTGATTCGTTGGAACCTTGAGGTCTCTATTATACTATAATTGAGGGATTTGATTTCATTTTAGGGTGGATGCCTATTACAAAAAGAGTTTGAAAGACGAACTTCAGTTTAATATAACTGGTAAGCAAATCAACAGGAAAAGAACATATTGTAGCCATATATTGGAAAGAAGTGTATGAATGCCTTTCGATTACTTAAGTCTCCCAATGAATCAACTATAAACCACATGAATCAATGGTGAACCAATTGCGGCCACTGATTGAGGGAGTGAAGAGTTTCTAAGTTCATATATGAGTTTGATAGTAACTTGAGCATTCCCAAGAGTGAACAAGAACAAGAAGAGTAAAATACCTTATAAGACTTAAGCAATTATCATTAGACAAGCTATGACTTAAGCAATTATCATTAGACATGCTATGTAATTATAAAGCAAGGTTATGAGGGTATTACTTTAAGGGAAGTCAAAAGGTATGCTAGAAGTCCTGACTTATTAATCGAAGGTGTTAGGGGATCTGTAGAGAAAAATAAATGATGCTATCACATTTTCCATGCTTGATGATAAGATCGAGGCATTATTTCTATGAAAATGTAAAAGACTGTCTATTCCATTTTCCATTTGATAGTGGTTGGATGAAAATTAGAACTCATACTGTAATTATGACTTGTGGTTGTTAGGGAAAGATATTCTTCTTATGCCAATATCAAATCTTTAAGTTATTGTGATGCTCGTTTTAGGTTTATAAATCTCAATAATTCATTCTAGAGAAAGCAAGGGAAAAAGAGAATATAGAAAAATAGTTCTTAAGGCTTCTGTAAGTGGAAGAATTAGAAAATTTATTGTTTAAATAAAATCCAAATGGAGGGAGGGAGTTCTATCAAATGCACATCCTTATCTCTATAAGCATTCATATTATTCCATCATTGCAAAGTGCTTTTAAGATGAATATCAAACTTACTTTTGTTGACGAAAGAAAATTATGCTTCAAAGTTAAGAATGATCACTACATCTTCAATTATATAACAAAGAGCAATTTGTACCACTTACGGACATCATCTATTCCAAGGAAAAAGATCCATCTTTCTTTTATCTAAGAACTTCATTTGTTATTTATTTTGATCTAAAAGATTATTTTTAATAATAAAAGTGTTTGAATGTTGATAAGTGATATACTTCTAATGAATGTATCAATTAGTTATGAGTTGAGTTAGTAGGTGCACTAATTTTTTATAAGTTTGCATGTTTTGAGCCTACATAAGAGGTTCAATTATATGTGAAAGGTAAGTTTAATTATAATAGTATTCAATCATATGAAGAGGTGAAATTTTAATTTAATACCAACTAATCTACTTAGTAGAGGTTGGATTAAACTCTTTAAAGTATTATTAGAGTTAAATTATACATTAAAGAAGGATTACCTACAAAAAGGAGTTACCTAAGTTGACTTCTCATAACCACTTTAATTAATAAGGATTAGTAATTTTCCTGCATATTTAGTATCCTTCATCCTTGTTGACTTGGGCATTGGAATGACTTTGTCAAGAATACCCTTAACTTGCTAAGATTCATTTTTGCAAGCCTGTTAAGTTGAGGTTAGTCTACCAAACTTACTACAAATTTAGTCTACATTAATAAATGACATCAAACATTAATATTAAAAATTAAATCTTATTAAAATTTTATAATTGATATTTGATATTAAAACTAATGTTTAAAGTTGAGGTTGAAGGGATTAAATTAGTGGTGGTGTTTTAAGCGTTGATATTTATCATTTGAGATGTCTAAGTGATGGTTCAAGCTCTAAAGAAATCACTTAAAGTAGTTTTTAAGTTTTTTTTGGGAGTAAGTTGGAACAATAACAAGGCATAAAAGCCACAAAGAAGCATTGTAATATTGGACAAAGCTCACAATGGGCTAGTTTCTATTCAATTTGGGCAATCAAGTTCAATTGGTTGAATGAAGTGGTCAATTGAATAATAAAAGTTTTTTGATTATACAATCATGCTGTGTTATAAGTTTGAGTTAAATTGATTGAATGCTTAAATTGCTTGAATGAAGTCAGAATGCTAAAATTTCTAGATATACATATACATATGCTTGAATATATGGCCAATCGCCAGTGGATATAAATATATTAGCTACTGAGCTATGTAGCTCACCCCACGCTTCCCTCCTCAGGTGCAAAAAGAGAAGATTAATGATCCTTGCAAGGCATTGGAACTCCAAGATAGTTAAAGACTTTTTTAATGAAATTAGTTCAGAAAATTTTGTAATTTAGAATCATATTAAGCATAAGTATTCAATTGTATCATCTGTATTTTGTATGTTGTAATATGCTTGTATGAACTCAGTTTAGATTTATTAATGAAATATGATTGGGTTTTGCCTGTGTTTCTCAAAATTGTGATCTTGATGTTTGACTTTTAGGGGCACGCCACCTTATAGGAAGATGGCTAATAAGGGTTTATGGAAATAACCCTATAAGATAATGTGTTTGCTCATGTTAAATGTCTCCGAATGCTGGGCTCCAGAATCGGGGTCCAGCACTTAGTAGTGGAAAAGATTTAAAAGAACCCGGGGAAAGACAAGTTGAGACCCATCTTATAGAAGACCAAGAGAAAAAGAAAAAGAATCAAGAAAAGAATGATGACCCTCCTTATACCCGTCCTCCACCTTACTCACCAAAAATATCATTCCCATAAAGAATGCAGAAGAATGAACTAGATGTACTATTCATAAAGTTCGTGGAAAAGCTAAAGAAATGAAAATTTTACTTGTCTTTTATGTAAGTGTTGAAATACAGGCCAAGTACGTGAAATTCCTTAAAGGCATATTATCAGATAAGTGAACTTAGGAAAATGACCAGATGGTAGCCATGATGAAAATTTGTAGCCCCTTAATTACCAACCATATTCCCTCAAAGTTGAAAGATCCAAGGAGCTTTACGATACCCTATGTAGTTGGTAATTTAGATATTTTGAAATGTTTATATGACTTATGATGGGTGTAACATCCCATCCCTGATGGGAATGGTAAATTGGTCAATTGGGACAGACTAGTGGTTTGCATTTCATATTTTGATTGATCATACATTTGGCCTCTAATTTTAGAGGAATGAGTCAATTGGCACATGCACTTGTAGGCACAT
>JAOTIZ010000201.1:10988948-10999377 GCA_027123425.1 Erythroxylum panamense | reverse complement strand
CCACTTTCACCCCTAAGGATGTCAAAAATGCAATCAAAGTTACTGCCTACTCATCATCATCCAAAACAGTGCAACATTTTTTTCAAATATCATATCTTCCCTTTCCCTTTGCCAAAAATTTCAAGCTTTATATCAAAAGAAAGATAAAAACATATTCTACAACTTTCATGTATTACTTGGAAGCAAATTCAACCTCTAAATAGATCAATTGCTCAACCAAATCTTCTGCCCATATAAGTGTCAACCTCAACAGTAACACAATCTTCCAAAAGTCAGAACTTCCTATCCCATTTTCCAAAAATTCCATACTTTACCTCACTGAAAAGATAAGAAAACATTATACAATTCTCATGAAGGACTTAGAAGCAAAATCCACCTCTAACTAGGTCAAATTCTCCCATGATTGTGGCTGCCCTGTTAAAGACTGTTAAATCAACATATCACCTAAACCATATCCATAGTTTAACAATTCATAACTTACAATCCCTACATCCAAAATTAGCATATTATACCTCATTATAAAGATAAGACATTCCTCTATAACTTTCCATAAGACCACTTGAGCTGAATCAAACCATAATAGTCCAGAATTGGCTTCAAACCACAGAAATCATAAAATTCATACTTAGAAACATTTCATATACCAAACATCTTCATATTTTACAATACCATCTGAAAATTAACAGGTCATAACTTTCAACCTCAAAATCAAAAAATGTCATACTTAGTGGTGATAGAAAGCTAACAAGAAAATATTTAACCTTCATGAAGACCAATTTTCCAAAATCTGCCTACTTTAGCCCAGAAAATTTTTCCAAAGTTTCTGGTCACAAATCTTCAATGTTAGAATCATGACTATTTACCCAGCACATATTGCTTACATTCAAGACAAAATTTAGAATCATAAAAGCCACAATTGGACAGAACTTCCTCCATAATAATTCTAGGCAAACTTCTCAAGTTTAATTTAAGCTAAACCTCATCTCAATAGCATAACCATATCAAAAGTTATGACCTAAACATTGAAACATACTCACGTTCCATTTTTCAGCTTTTACACCTAACTCTACTCATATCATTCCAATACCATTTCTACACCCATAAGCATCCAATTTAATCACTAATTCAGCCAAAATTTAATCAAGACTTTCACTTGAACACTTAGCCACAAAATGGCAGCTCACACACACAATTTTCTTTCTTTACTAAACACTCATCTAACATCATCAAACTTAATCTTAAACACTTAATTCACATACTACACATGCTATAACATTCATCTTCAATCAATCTTAAATCAACCAAGAAAATAACCTACCCATATACACCAAACACAAGTTCATGCAATTAATGCACAATAAATCACAATTAATGCATCTAACTACCAATTTAAGAACATAAAACATAATCCTTACCTACTTAAGCTTTCACTCCTTCAATTCTTCAAAAAACACCAACTTCTCTACTTTTCCTACCACTCACGACCATCATTTTTTTAAAGGGGAGAAGCTTAAGTTTGTAATTTTTGTAAATGAAAGAAGAGGAAATACATAGGATATGAGGGCTTGTGTAGGTGGAGATGAGTAGCAATTAATAAGAAGGAGAAAACCAAAGGAGAAGAAGAGGAAATGGAGGCTACGGGTGAGAGAAGAAAAACAAAGGGGTTTTGTCTTCAAATAAGCAAGCATCGTGGAAGACTAAAGAAGAGTGATATTTATTTAAACCTTGGCATGTTAGGCAAGTGACACAAGTCACTTGCCACATGTCAACCTCTCAATCCTCCATTTAATTTCTCTCCAATTCAAATCCAAATTCTAGTCCAATTTCTTCCCAAAATTCCAATGGCTCAAAATTAATAATTCCTAAAATCATGTATCTAATTTCCAGTGCCATTGGACAGTACTTTTTACTACCGATAACCAGTTAGTCTACCCCTTGACATTTTTCCTAGTCCGGAAAAGTACCCTGAAAATTTTTAGAAAAATTTTCTAAAATTTTCCAAAAATACAAAACTCACAAAAACCCGAAAAATCATTTACATGTGCACATACCCGAAAAATCATTTACATGTGCACATATACCGAAAAATGTCATGAATGCATATACAGGCATTTACATGTGCAAAATTCATTATTCGCGTGCATGTATACGCATGAACATATTAAGGAAATTTTTTAAGCACTCATAAACTATTCCAAATTACTATTTTACCCTTTACATCGGTAATGGGATGTTACAACTTCTTTGAGAAAAGTGTAGCAAGCATGTCCTAAGCTTCTTTTGGTATTTTGGCTTCACGAATGTGCTCCAACTCATCTTCTTCGATGGTTGTTTTAAGAACAAACATTACTTTCGTTGCTTTAAACCTCCCAAAAATCTTAGCCCTGTATATAAGACATTATACTTGTTGCCCATGTATTGTAATTCTGGTTATTAAGCTTCTTGATCCTTCCAACTACTTGAAGATCATTCATCGAGTTGACTAGAGAACCTGGCTGGCTTTGATACCAAATGTTAAAATAGGTTAGAATAGGGCAACTAGCTCTCTCAGCTTTTACTTTGAGATAACGTAATAATAAAAAAAATATGTGGAGAGAGAACAACATTCCAGAGAAACCTCACACAGAAAGGAATGAAGTATTGCCGCAGAAAAATTGGGATATTTTATTCTATGAAATGATCACCTACTTGTAGGCTTACAATCTCAACGTTTTCCCACTTTCACAGGAGCACGTTGCAAGACAGATCCACTATCAAGAATAGCTAACAACCTACTAAAACTAGAGACTTAGCAACAACAAAACTATCAATAATAATAATAAATAATGAAGGAAAAATGACATTAAACTTGATCAACAAATGACCAATTAAGTGCTGGTGTTGAACAATAGTGAATAGTACATGAGCATTCCACGTATGTGAATAGTATCTTTCAATACATAATTTAAATATTTTTTAAAAATTATATTTTTTTTCTTGATGATATATATACTATAAATAATAATAATAATAATTTTGAAATATATAAAGATAACATTTGAAATTAAATTCACTTATTATAAAATATTTTTTATTATTCGTAATTTTATATTTAAATGAGAATTGGAGGATTTTTATCTTAATTTATGATAAATATATGAAAATAATGTTAATAAAAATAAAAAATTATAATATCAATTTTATATTATATGATTTTTTTAGATAAGAATGAAGTGAAGTCAAAATTATATAATATAATATATTAAGGAATTGTTTTATAATTTTGTAAGACTTGGAAACTATTTTGTAATTTTAAAAAATATCCAAAATGACACTTGATATTGATTAAAAATGGTGTCATACCATATTAAAACTAAATTCAATACTATATTTGGTATGATATTTATAACATTAACATTTGCTTTTCTTTTCTTTTTCTCTTAAAATACTTTTGTCAACCTCAAAAGGCTTTAGAATAGAGATGTAAAAGAAAAAAGTCACCACCTGAATTTTGTGATTACAAAAGCAATCACATTAAATTTCTATAACAATAGGGTTATTATATTTTAAATTCAATTGAGATTCTAATAAATTTGATCTAAAATAAATGGATCAAATATAATTTTATTAAATTTGAATTTAAATATTTAGATTTAAGCAAAAATATTTAAATCCAAATAAATTAGGATCCAATGCCAATGTCTATCTTATGCGTGTTTAATCAATCAAGTGACATTGTGAAGGAAAGAATCACTTTCATCCCCCACATGAAATTTTCTATTTTTGCTCCTAATGAATATGTAGATAAAATTTAATAAAATATAATAGAACGTTGCTAGAGCCACGTAGACAAGTCCATAGCTAAGGAGAACCGGAATCTTCGCCAAGGCTTTTGCTTAAAGGCCTGTACAGTCGGTCTAAAAAGCAGCCTTTCCTCTGCACGAGACCACTTCACATGAGTCTTGGACGAAACCAACACCAACAGTATTCAAACTTCCTTTCCCTGCATAAGGCTGTAAAAAGAATGCACACAGTGCGTGATTATTGATTGCTAAGGTAGTACCATACCAACTGCTACATTATAATCAACCAATAATTGGATCCACTGTCAGAATTCATTCTTCAATGTCTATTATTTATAGCTGCTTTGAGTTTCGTCGAACAACTTTAAATAGCTCACTCATGTATTTTAAGACTTTTAGACCGATTTCAACTCCTTGATCCATTATAAATTCAAGCCAGTATAATAAGATTAGGGTTCATATGTCTACTTATGTTTTCTTATAATGGAATTATCTTACTAAAAATTGACAAACTTAAAATTTTCAATTAATAATTACCAACGCTGCCCTCAATGTAAGTAAAATTTTAAAATAATAAAATTTTTGAGAAATGAATAGTATACAAAAAATAAAATGTTAGAGGAATTAAATATAATATAATATTTACATATAATTCAGAATTATTAAATTTATTACATATAAATTCAATGTAAGCAATAAATATTTTCAACCTATGAAATTCTGATTAAATCGATAGAGATTAATACAAGTTAACCAAAAGAAATTGATTAAAAGTATTGTTAAAAAGTATTCAAAGAAATAGAAAGACATAAGAAAAAAAGGAAAAGCATATGTTTCTCAGTCAACAACTGGAAATACTTACATATGTGGACACTTTAAACTACCATTAATTTATTATATTAATAAGAGTTAATTAAAAAAACTCAAACTTCACACAATTTTGTAATTATAGCTCGAATTTTAAAAAAGTGATAATTAAATATTTAAACTTTTTTTTAAAATTCTAGCTCAATGTTAGTATTTTCGTTAACATTGCTAACGTAGCTTGTCACACAAGAAAAAAATCCTATATATTTGTATGCATCACACTTGATTAAGATTAACTAATTACGTTTAACTAAACTATGCTGAGTTTCTATAAAAGTCCCTGACGTATAGCTATAAAGAGACTCATTAGTTTTTTCATGAGTGTTGTTATAATCTATCTTTTTTAGGATACCACTCCATACATATTCAGAAGCTTCTGTCTCAAGAATCAAATATCAATATCACAAGTTAAAGAGAGTTTAGGTCAAGTAGAGCATATAATTTTAATCTTTTTTACCTATTCAATCAAATAAGATGAAAATTCAAATAATTGATCATTCTTTAAACCAGTTAGCACTACATCACAAATAAAAAAAACATGATTTATCTAATCTTGAGATAATATAAAAACTTTTATAAGATCTAAGCTTTTCAAGATGTCAAAAATTAAAGTGATCCTAAACAAATCTTCTTCTGTTAAGTTATTACCATTTGTTTTAACATCAATAACTTCTTCAAATAATGCAGTAATTATCATATTAATAGAATCTATCCATCTAGATCGAGTTTAGATAATCCATATAAAAATTTATCTAAGAAATACGAAGTCGTCATAAATATGCAGAAATGAAAAATAGAATTATGTTTTCAATTTAAAGGGTCCACTATACTTTTGTACCTATTTTCTTAGCTTTTTGATCGAAACTTCACCGAGTATTTGTTGAGTCTTTTAATAAGCATTCTAGCCTCAACCTTGAGAGGTAACTACCCTTGACACTCCTTTAGGAAGTGTATATTAAAAGATATAGGAGGAAAGGTAGAGTTGCTTTATGTTGAAAAATATAAATTGTTTGCAAAAAAAAAATTATTGCATAGTAAGAGAGAAGGTTACAAGAGAGATAGGTAAGATATGGAGAGCATGCATCCTTACATACAGGAAGGTCTTATTTATACTAATAATTTACAAGCATATTTCAAATCTAAAACCTAAAATCTACATCTTATCTCCGGATGAAGTCCATTCTTATCTTAAGAGGAGATTCTTTCTCATTTTTATTAGTTGAGGAGATTACTTTATCTTTTTCTTTAGATAACTTTATCTGTTTCTTTATCTTCCTTTTTATCCATAAGGATTCTTTTTTCTTTTCTGGAATATAAGATTCCTTATCAGCTTATCATCCCACTTTGGTCAATATCAATAATTGTTTAGTCTGAGTAACTGTACGTATTGTCTCCAGAATCTTTAATTTCATCTTTTCCTTTTAAAGACCTCATGCCACCTTTCAATAATCCTTATCTTCATTTTCCTAAAAAATTTTGCAACCACAAAGGTCCTTTTACCTAGAGCTATCATTAATGAGGAAAATTTGTTTTTACCATCATAAGTTTTCAATCCTTTTTTAAATGAAGCTTCTATGCCATAGATAATAGTCCTCATACCAATGCCTCTTGGGTAGTGGATATCAGTTTCGTTGAACTTGAAAATTTCTTTTCTCAACTTCACATTGATAGTAATGAGAAATTGTTTAGATTTTCCTACCATGATAAAATGATAGGCATCATATCACTCATCTTCATAAAATTCTGGTCTAACAGATAAGATCTTCAACATCAAATTATCTCTTGGAGTTATCGTTGGGTTGTTTAAATAACAATATTTGACTCCTTCTTGAATCCATTTAGGTAGTGAAAAAATCTTATGAAACTCTAGATTAGTTAATAAATTGAATTTATGGCATAAAAATCATAACAATAACAGATTGCTTGAGGATGAGCTCCCTATAAAAAATTCAATCTAGGATATATTCCAAAAAATTCAATGCAACAAAAATCATTATTTTGTAAAGAATATAAGTCTCTCATAGTCTTATAACTTGCTTGAGTAGTAGGATGATTTTTGGGAGAACTTTCCATCATAATATTTCTAAGTATTTGAGATTTTGGAGAAATATCTGGTCTTAAAGAGATATTATCTTGAGTAAAAGCCTTATGCTGAGATATTTTTTGAGATATATGAGAAGATCTAGTAGATTCAGATTCTTCATTTATCTGAACTTTATTGAGCAATCTATAAAGTTTTTGCTCACCATAATTGAAATGATTTACCTTGGCTTGCGATATATGGAAAAAAAGAGAGAAGTAATTCAACTATCTCATGTGATATCGAGGGAAATTTAGTAATATCTAGTAGATCTTTGATCTATGCTTGGCATGTATCTATATCTTCAGACATTTAATCTAATAGACCAAATATCTCTTCTTTAAGGTTGGCTACCCTGGTTAGAAAATCTGTAAGAACATTATGATTAGATTTAATTATCTCAATATCAAACGAATATTTAATTAAGAGTGTTTTCCATCTTATATATCTTTTATAGTTAGGTTTAGAAGGAAGTTTATTTTGAATAAACGCTTTTAGTTGAGTATTATCAGTTCTTAATAAAAAATCTTTTTGGTAGCAGAAAAAAAATAAATTTTTACAGATTTTTACTATTGCCAATAATTCTTTCTCATTTATATGATATCATTATGGAGTTTCTGTAATGATCCTTGAGGTATAATTGCAAAGAGGCTCGTTAGGTTTTTTATGAGCGTTGTTATAATCTTTTTTTTTAGGACACCACTCCATACATAATCAAAAGCGTCTGTCTCAAAAATCAAATCTTCATTATCATAAGGTAAATAGAGTTTAGGTAAAGTACAACACATAACTTTAATCTTTTTAACTTGTTCAATCAAATAAGGTTAAAATTCAAATCGTTCATCCTTCTTTAAAAGTTTTTGGAAAGGTTTCCTTATCTCAACTAAGTTTTGAATAAAATCGGATGCATACTTCAACATACCTAAAAAGCTTTAAACTTGTTTTTAATCTTGTAATGTATCTGGAAATTGAGAAATATTTTCAAGAATATTTGGTTGGAGTTTAACTCCTTTACCATTTATTTCCATTCCAAGAAATTCTATTTCAATTTGGCATATTTTAGCTTTCTTCTAAAAAAGACCAAGAACATGTTTTTCACATAAATCAACAAATGCATAAAGATGTGAAACATGTTGAGCAATATTATTGCTGGCTATTAAAATATCATCTATGTAACATTGTATAAAATTTAAAAAATATTATCCATTTTTCTTTGGAATATCTATAGGGAGTTTTTAAAACCAAAAGACATTGCTAACCATTAATAATGTCCTTGTGTAGTAGAAAAGACAGTATAAGGAATTTTATCTTTATTCATTTTTATTAACCAAAATCCACTTTTACAATCAAAGTTAGAGAAAATTTGTTTTTCCTTTGGTTAAGTTTATTTCTTTATGAGGTAAAAAATATCTATTGAATTTAGTATTATCATTTAACTTTTTATAGTTTTCTACCGTCCTTGCTTTATTTCTAAGTATCTCTGCATGGTTCCTATCCATAAAGGTTGGAGAGGAATGTGGAGATTTGCTAGGTCTAATAATCTTAAGATTTTCTAATTCTAGAAGTTGTTTTCAAAATTCTTTTTGAAATTCCTAATTATATCATGATAATAAATCTAATAATTTTTTGTTTATCTATCATTTATAAGTTTGCTTCCTCTTTATTTTTATCCCAAAATTTATCCTGAAATTGTAAAGGATTATCATAGTAATTTTTTTCTTATTTTTTAACTATTTCTTGTCCATTTTTTATAGTTTTTATCTGTTTATATTTGTTTTCTACAATGTTTTCTATTTATAACAAAGGTTTTCCTTTTGGGAAAATCGGATTTTCTTTACAACCTAAACCAGACTGCGCTATGCGTGATTTAAAAGAAATAGGGGTATATTGACCATAAGCATGTTTAAGACAGTTAATGATTATCCAATGGCCACAAGGAGTTTTGAAATGTATTTGGAGTTTGAAAGTATCAAATAAAATTCTATGGAACAACTGAAGAAATTTATTTCCAAGAAGAATATCAGTACTAGTATCATAGAAATAAAAAAGGTGGAAATTTATCTAAAAATGATCCTTTAAGAATTTGAGGTTATTGTATTCCGGTAGATAAATTTATAAGATGGTTAGAAATATCTAAACCTATGATAGGTTTTAAAGTTTCATGATATTTGTGAAGCGAAACAAGTCGATTTGCATAAGCAAACCTACTTTGTTATAAGTAACTCCAATAGGAATATATACATATATATATATAGGGATGTCAATTTTGACTCGGTCTGTCCAACCCGATTTTGACCCGGGTTGGCAGGGCCACAAGCGAGTCACAATTAAAAAATGGTTGGCTTGACTGGGTTGAACAAGGTCTGATCGGCTCGACCTAAGTAGTGGTCCGACCGTAACTTCGAAAACATAGTGGTTTTTGAATTTTTTTAAAAAAATATAAAAGGTAGGTCGAGTTAACCCAGTCTGCCCTTAGCCCATCTAGCCACGGACTGAGCCAAGGGTTAAGGGCTAGTCAGCTAGTGGTCGGGCCAGGCTAGGCCAGGAGCAACTCAGGCTTGGGCCGATCCATTGACATCCCTATATATATTCTAATAAGACTAGTCATTATCGAGGAATATATATGATATTTTTGTTGTAAGATAATTGTATCCCATATTAAGTTATCTTATATGGTTGAACTTGTTCAAGAAAACTAGTTTCCAACATTATTTCTAGATTATATCCTTCATTTTCTACTAATAATCTTATCAGTATTTTTGTATCTCCATTCTTGACAAAAAAATTTTACAGTAGTATCTATACGGTGTACCTCATCATTGAAATTTATGTATTGATAAGGTAATGTTAACAAAAATTTTATCAAATTATTTGTTAAATTACAATTTATATAGCTTCCACTTAAACTAGTATTGATCAAAATATGACAAGGGATATAAGTAGTTCCGTTAAAATATTCCCCTTTTATTTTATAGTTGGAACTTATCTTTTTTCTGCTCGTATTATATTATTATTATATCTTGTACTAAAAACTCCATTATTAGAAGATAGTCTAGGTAATAATCTATTATCAAAAGTTAGTTTTGTTGTAAATCTAATAAAAAATCATTTTCAAGATCTTCTATATTTGCTATATATGAAGGATAAATCCTTTCTACCTTAGAAGAAAGTCAATAATATTTTCATCTGCATGGCATTTTGTATGATGAGTATTTGATAAAGGATAAGATATCATGTACATAATAGAATATGGTCTATTTCCTTCTTTGATTAAATCTTTTCTTTCAAAATCTTCAATTAGTGAAAGGGTCTTGTCAAAATCTTTGTCTTGTATATTATATGATATTTTAAGATAAATATTAAACAAAAGTTTTTGATATCTAAGGTTACCTTTAAGAATTCCAATATTGGCTTCTTTCTGTTATGTATTCTATCATCTATAATAGGAAGATTGATAAATCTATCAATTCCTTCCTTAAGGCCCTGTTTGGTTGGATGTTAATTAATGGAATGAAATGTAATAGAATGGAAGTGAATGGAATGGTTTATAATGAAATATAATGAAATATAGTAAAAAACTGTTTGGGAAGGATGGAAGGGTTCATAATGTAATGTAGTGAAATATTGTTTGGAAGATGGATGGAATGAAATGTAATGTATAATAAATGACTTTTATACCCTTTATATTAAAATGGTTGTT
>JAOTIZ010000201.1:10969149-10987378 GCA_027123425.1 Erythroxylum panamense | reverse complement strand
GAGATTTGAGAGTTTTATGAGATAATTATGGTGTTTGAGTTGTTATGAAGTGATTTTGCACTAGAAGAGTTGAAATTTAAGAAGATATTGATTGAATATGATGTTAGATTGGATGTAGGAAGCATGGGAGAGGGTTTGGAGGGGTTTTGGGAACCCCATGTCCATTTAAAGGACTTTACGTCCGTTTAACGGACCTTTACGGGTCAAAAAGGACCCCTAGCATCTCTCATGTCTGTTTAATGGACTTGATGTCTGTTTAACGGACCTTCTTGGGTGAGAAGGTGCATTTTGGCCCGACAATGTCCGTTAAACGGACATGCATGTCCGTTAAGCGGACATTCACGGGTCAACTTCAGTAAATTGCGACTTTTGACCCATTTAGAGGCAGAATCTGACTTTATGGTCTTCATGAAAGTTGTATATATAGAAGTCTACTTTCAAATGGTCTAAGAACAAAATCAATCAGACATTTTTGGAGAAAGTTATGACAATCACGCCAAGATAGGTTCAAATCGATTGAGGTTATGAACATGTTAGATTCTTTTGGTCATAACTCCTTCGTCTGACCTCCAAATAAAGTGATTCTTGAAGCGATAGATTCCTAAGACATGAATTCATCTATCCATAAAAATGGGGATCTTTTGTATATGATTTGAAAAAGGTGTGATTGTAAGAAATTGAGAGGTCAGTTTAAAGAGCGTGATTGAGGTATAAACACACTTTGGAATTTTAAGCATATCTTGAGCTATATAGCTCCGATTGAGGTGATTCTTCCTTCAAAACAAAATATAGGCTTAGAGTTATGATTTCTTTGAAGAAGCCAAACTGAAATTCTTGTTTAAAGATTTCCAAATTCTGTTCACAAATAGGAGAAATGAGTTTGAGCATGGTGACTAATTTTATGTGGGCACGCCATTGAACAAATTATGAGGAAAATTATTGGGATGTTATGAGAATGAAGATGAATCGATGATGGTCAGGTTTCATGATCCGCAGTTGGGCTCCGCAAGTGGGGTCCAACAGTTGAGGTATCATAGCAAGCTTAAGTTTCATGATTTCGTAAGAGTTGGATTCCGGAAACAAGCGGGGTCTAACAATAGTAGTCATCTACCATATACTTACATTCAGAATATCATGAATCGCATACCATAAATTCACATTCATGAACCAAACATTGATATTCAATGCTCATGTTAAAAATATCAATACAAATGCAAATGCTCATTAATACTAATTATTTATGATGTCATGTTGTATTTCTCATTTATAACCATTTACTTTCCTTTCTATGTTAGACTTGCACATTTATGCGGGTATAGATAACAGGGGCTGTGAATATCCAAAGATATCAAAATTGTGGATATCCGAAGGCATCAAACTGTGGAGACATTATAGTCTTGAAATGAAAATACTATTGATGTCAAACTGTAGTAGCTACGTTTTATCCCTATAGGCATGCTTATCTATCCATCTCCAAGATAATAGCACAAGCACTATAACATTTCCTTTAACCATTTTCCAATTTCATAATTCATATATTGACAAATCATATAATATACATTTTAAGTCATAAAATCTTTTTTTGTATTCATACATGCAAGTCATAACTTACCAACATTAGAAGGGTGTCAAAATCACACTTGTATAATCATACTATACACATATAAGCAATAAATATGCTTACAAATCATTTATGTATATGTAAGTTTGCTTTAGAATGCAATATGCTCAATCTTAAATTCTAATGTTCAACCACCCAATTCACATATGGTTAGTCATATTTCATTTATTTCTAGGTGTTTGAAAAATTTCATATATATTCAAAAAAGTTCAGATAAGATTAAGTGAAAATCAGAAACAAAAATAAAATAGACAAACAATCAGTCCAGAAGCAAATCACATGAGGGACTCCACTTGTTCCTTAATATGCATATAGAAATGTTCAAATTAGGTTTTGATGTCTTCTAGAAATTTGTTCCCCTATGTCTCTAATTTCCATAACCCTAACAATCAAACCATTCTAACTTCTCAATCATGAGATATAGTCTAAATATCATAAGCTACTTGAAAACAGGTGCAACATCAGGTAGCCATTTTCGATCTCAAATTCCAATATCATAAAGCTAGAATTAAGTTAGAGTCTCTTCTAGATATTTCTATTTATATGTCTTATTTTTCATTTGCAACTAAAATCACTCAACGTAGAGGTCTATAGGTAGAGTTATGACCCAAACAATATAACTGGTTCAATAAACCCTAGACAAAATTCCACTACACAATACTCTCTTATCATATTCGACCAATTCTATGCAAGATAACACCAAAATAATACCAAAGCATCATCCCAAAAACCATTCCAAAACCAAATGAATCTTTGTATCCATTCAAACATATACATAAAGAGAAATTAGACTAAATGTAGTCCCAAACTTTAAAATTGGCAAATTAGTTGTTCTAATTCCTTTCCTTCCCTTCCTTATTGGCTTTGCTTAACTCACCAAATAAAAAATGATGGGATGAAGAAGATAAAATGGAGAGGAGAAAATTTTTAAGTGAAATGGAGAGGATAAAAATTTGAAGTTAAAACCCTATGTTCCCTCCATCTCCCCTATCTATATGTCTTTTCATGAATTTTCTATAGACACATGTTTCAATTCCGTTGGACCATATGTTACAATCCTATTAGATCATGTGTTACAATTCTATTGGACCATCTACACAATTCTATTTCACCATTTGTTACAATTCTATTGTACCATTTGGTACAATTCTGTTGGACACACACAAGCTTTAATCTTATTGTTCACACACGCTTTGCTCCAATTGGTTCATGTTTTACTTTAGAAAAAATCACATATTGTTCCTTCTTCTTCCTTTAATTCCCACATTGGCCTATAATATTATAAATTGATTTCATTTTCCTATGTATTAAGTTTCTAATGGCATAAATTTCATGCAATTTGGTTAATCATATCAGGAGTTATACCCGAAAAACTATAGGATGTTCAAAAATAGGATAGTAGCCAGAACTTAACTTCAAACCAGAATTCAAAAATCTTAAAGGTAGAATCAAATTTCGATTCCTCATAAAATTTTTAGAGTTATGTCTCTAGTTTAATCTCCTATTTGATTTATCAAATTTGAAGGTCTACAAGCCAAGATATGGCTAGTAGCAAGGTACACATCCCAAATCAACTAACTTTGGTCTTATTATGCAATAGCAACACAAAAACACATCTAATTTAACCAAAAGCATTCCATAAGCAAGTAAGATACTTCTTATACCAATTCCTCTCACATCACATTCGTAAATCCAAGCAAACATATCAAAATTTTCTTTAATATTTCACGTCTAAGTATGCATGTCCATGTCATAACGAACAAATTACCCATTTATCCATGTCTTTTACATTAAGTACCATTATATTTCTTACTATACTTAGACACTCTTAATTTATTATATTTGCTTCTTAATACACCCTAGACATGCTATAATACTTCTAAGGTATATGTTGGGGCCTTACGGGTTTCTTCACATTTAGTATCAGTGATTATAAAAATACTTTCTTTAGAAGAACAATCTTGAAAAGTATTGAATTGAATAAAGTCTTCATTTTTTATCATCATTTTTGTCTCATCGTTTATTTCAATTTTCTTTTTATTATATCATTTAGGGCATTCGTTTGCATAATGTCTTTTCTACTTATAATAGTAACACTGACATTGAGTTATCTTCCTATCTTTTCTTTTATTTCTCTTAAACAAAGCTTTTTTAGGTTTTTATTCATCTTTTCTTTTATAATATTTAGCCTTGTGTCTTTTAAAATATATTTTCTTCAAGTATTTTCTATTCTTATAGTTCTTTTTTTAATCTTTTTATAGTAATAAGGACTATCACATCCAATCATAGCAGTCATTTTTAAATCATAGCAATATAAAGAAGATTTCTTTTTTATCCCTTTACTTTTCTTAAGTAATATTGCTTCATCACACCATTCACTTAATTTATCTTTTAATAAAGAAATTCTTTCTCCTAATGTATGTAGAAGTTCTAGGTTATAAGTTGCCTATAATTTTCTTCCCCAGAGGTCAGGTATCTTTGAGTAAAACATCTTTAAATGAATTTGTGTATTATCTATTTGATTATAAATATGATAATAGTAATATGGGAAAATACAAATATATCTATTAATCTCACACATTTCACATAGTTGAAGCCTTTGTAAGGTGATAACATATTTTTCCTATAGTAGTTGTATCTTTTAAAATATTTTCTTCTCTTATAAACTCCAATAAAATGCTTTGGTAGCTTGAGTTATCAAATTACCTATATCCTTATCCGATTGAATACATAATTTTTAGAGTTTTCATATAAATGTTTCCAAAATCTAAGTGAACTATTTAATAGTGCTTTCTCTAAAAATTGCTTTGTAGTTTCATAATCCATTTTATTAATAAAAAGAGCTACTTGAAGAGTTGTTTCCTATTTATCAATTATTTCTTCTATGTCTTGAATGCAATCAATATCTACATAGATCCCAAAAGGGTTTATAGATTTAGTTCTCATTTTATCTAGAGGGGTAAATCCATCTTTATCTTTTGTTACCATATAAGTTCCAACATATCCTTTATTAGGTCTACTAAAACTTTATGAGGAATATCTAGGAAGATTTCAAGAAGTACTAGGAATATCACTTATATTAGGATTTAAATAAACTTCTTGATTACAGGTATCAAGTTTAATATGAACTAAAGTTTTCAAGTTTAGTCTTTCTATCAATTTGTTTAATTCTTCAATCTCTGAATCAAATCTTGGTATAAAATTTTCCATTTATTTGTGATTAGCAGGTATTTTCATTTGTGGAATTAAATCAAATATCTATTTTCCATTGGGTTTCTACTAGATCCATTATCTGTTTCCTTTTGATTCATCATTTTTACTAAATTATGTAAATTAGTAATTTTCTCTTGAAGATTAGTGATACTTAAAAGAATAGATTTTCCATAATATTATATCTGTTTTTGTATTTCAGCCATATTAGTTTCTATTTTTTAATCCTTCAAATTTAATATTAAAATATTTATCATCCTCCATATAAATGATCAAGTTTATAATGATTAGTTTTATTATTATTTTTATTTAGTGCTATTATTTCTCCTTTACTTGTATTTTCATTTATTTTACATTTTATGAATTGTTTCGGTTACCTGCATCATTCATATATTGTCTCATTTGCATGTAGGTCTATCGAAAACAACCTTTTTATTATGTAGGGATAAGACTGCATATTATCGGACTTCCCCAGACCCTACTTCATTACGAGATTTCGGATTGGGTGATGATGATGATGATGAGTTAATTTTAAATGAGTTTCTTTTTGTAAATTTTCATTTTATTGATATTTTTATCAGTTTCTTCTATCTTTATTCTAATAGATTATATTATCCATTTTTGGCAATTAAAAAATAATAAATAATCATATCTATTTATAAAATGTTGTAATTCAATATGAGATTCATGTACAAGAGTATCAACTTTATTTACTTCAGAAAGTAGATAATTACAATACGAATAGTTACTCATATTAATATCCTCTTTCTAGATGTATCTTTTAATGTTTAGAAAATCAAAGATGTAATATCTTATATTCTTTAGAGAAATGCCAATTTTCATTCTCATAAATTGTGACACTGTAATACCTCCTAGGAGGATATACGAATGCACCCAAAATAGAGCTAGAAGTTGAACAACTTCCATAGATAAGGCAAACATATATCATATCTCATATTTCATTATGGTTTACACAAATCACAAATTACACATATAACATCCATACATAAAAAAAATCTCATCATAAGTTATGGTTAGTGCAGGTGATTCATATTTACTACAAAATTCCTTCTTAATATTTATGAATACAACAACTGTTTAGACATAAGATCTTTTAAAAGTTACACGTCCTTCTTTGGCCATTGCAGTTGTCCCAACCTTAACCCTATTTATTATAACCTACACGAAGGAAAAAATATCATGCTAAGCATATATCTTAGTAGGAAATAATGATGTAAGATAGCAATTACTCACACATAGCAATATTTGAACATGATATTAAGAGATTATCTCAAATATAAGTTTGCATCAGAACAAAACAAATATCTGAATATATATACAATTGCCTACTAGTTTCTTGAGACATGGGTAACCGAAACAAAACAAAAGATACCTATGATTGGTATCTATAAAAGAGGCAATAGCCTTAGAAACATAAGAGACTTAAGTCTCTAAAATAGAAGACAATGTAATGATTCAGAATAGAAGCAACTATATACCCTTCTAAGTATGCCTATTTATCCACAACTAGGATTTGGCAGGTTAAAAATAATCATCAGAACATCATAATTACATTTCGGAGTCACATTAAAGGGCAACAATTCATAAGATAAAAATTCATTCCCTTATGCTTATAATTATAATTTGAAAATGTTTATCATGCCTATTCGTATTTAATATGCTTTATGGTCATATTCTTTTTCAATAATATATCAACGAAAGCATTAAAGTATATACACATTACATGTATGATGAGTTTCATATTGCATTTATAATGGGTTTGATAAGCTTTAGTGACATCCAAAAAGATTCAAATAAGATATAGTAACATCGAAAATGAAAATAATGTCCTAGTTGTGACAAAAGACAAGATTATGATTGTGACACCCATGTCACCATCGTGACAGAAACTCGCCATTCGTATCTCTATTTATTCTGTTATATCCATATAGCAAAGTTTCAAATTAGGTTTTAAGGTCTTCCATATGTTTGTTCCTATATGTCTTAATTTTCTAATGGAATAAATCTTACACAATTTGGTTATGTATTCTAAGAGTTATACCAAAAACACTACCGAATGTTCAAAAACAGGAACATCAGCCAAAACTTAAGTTCAAGCCAGATTTCAAAACTCTTAAAGGCAAAATCAGATTGTTATTCATTTATGAAAGTTTTTTAAATATGTGTCTAATTTAATTTCCAATTGGAATTATCCAATTTGAAGATCTACAGACTAAGATATGGACAAATTATAGAAATATGTTTAGTGGAACCCATCCATCGAATGAGGTACTCATTCTAAATCAACTAACTTCGACCTTATCATGTAAGAGTAACACAAAAACACATCCAATTTTAACCAACAACATCTCTTAATTAATAAGATACTTCCTTTACAAATTCCCCTTACATCACATTTATAATCCAAGCAAACATATCAAATTCTCCATACCTCCTAATATAAAGAGGTGATCAAAACCCTTTTACTTCACTTTACTTGCTTTTGTTTGCCTTTGCCTTTGGTATTCTCCTCCTCTACACATAACACACCCATTCAAAACTCATCATTAACAATTACATGTACATAAAAAAAAACCCTAGATGAAGAGAAAACCACTAAATTATACCTTGGCTTCTACCAAAGATTAACTTGATTCCTTATATGAAAAATGGTGTGATGAAGAAGATGAAATGGAGAGGAAATAGGAGAGGAAAAATCTGGAATTCGCAACTCTAAAGGTCGTCCCTCTCTCTTCTCGTTATGCCCATTCATACACTTCCAAGACTCGCACACATGCTTACTTACTATTAGACACACATGCTTTATTATTATTGATCACGTATGTCTTAATCCTATTGATCCATTTGTTAACTTTAGGAAAAATTACACAATGGTCCTTCTTCTTTCTTTAATTCTCACTTTGGCACATAATCTCGTCAGTTAGTTTCAATCTCATCCGTATTTAACGTCTAAGTATGTATATCCATGCCGAAATGTACAAATTACCCTTTTACCCATGCCTTTTACATTGAGTATCATTATGTCTCTTACTATATTTAGATGCACTTAATTTATTATGTTCATTTCTTATTACACCCCAGACATGCTATGATATTTCTAAGGTATATGTTGGGGCCTTACATAAATTCTAATAGTTTGATTAAAATCTAGAAAATATTTAAGGTAAGACCATTAGCAAGCCTAATATGAGAATATATCTTTTTAAATTCTTACAGACGCGTTTTATTCCAATCTATTTGTCTTCTCATATCTTCTATTTGATGATGAATATCTTCACAAATAGAACACCAAACCTTTTGCCCCAAGCCAACACATATCACAGAATTTGATCCATATATCACATGATTTAATTTAGTTAACACAACATCACAAATGAAACACATGATTTATCTAATCTCGAGATAAGATAAAAAAATTTATAAGATCTAAACTTTTCAAGATATTGAAAATCAAAGTGATCCTAAACAAATCTTCTTTTGTTCAATTATCATTATCCATTATAATAGCAATAACTTCTTTAAACAATGCAATAATTATCTTATTAACATAATCTATCGAATCTAGATCGAGTCTAGTTAATCCATATAAAAATTTATCTAAGAAATACAAAGTCATGAAAAATATGCAGAAATGCATAACATAATTATATTTTCAACTTAAAGCAACTCTACCTTTCTTCCTATATCCTTTAGTATATGCCTTAAGTAGAAAAACGAAATAAGGTTATGTTGAGCTTTGTTGAAGGAGTGTCAAGGATAGTCATCTCTTAAGGTTGGGGCTAAATTGCTTGTTAAAAGACTCAACAAATACTGGGTGAAGTTTCGGTTCAAAATGCTAAGGAAGTGGGTCTTCTTGCTCAGTCTTATAAATTAGTTAAGATACCTACATTAACAATTACTTATAATTACTTTTTTTAGAAAACGACAATACCTAAATTATTTATAATTCGAAAGAGTTCCATTCAATTTTATACTGTATTTGCATGAGCATATTCTAAAATTTTCATGAATGACTAATTTATGATTTATTATAAAATATAGTATTTCCAAATTTACTATTGTACTTCTATTAAAATATTTATTTATTTATCTTAATTATTCTCATCCCGTGAAAGCACGGGCTCTGAAGTAGTTTTGACCTTTTATAGTAATTTGAAAGCTTTTGACTTTAGGTATTAGACCATCAGTAACCACAGCTATGAAAACTCGAACTGTGCTGTTGCCGTACTTAATTTTGCAGCAAAGGGATGAACAAATAAAGAATTATGAACTCTACAGTACAGTACGGGCAAGTCCAAAACAATGATACCATAACGAAATTAATTAAACACCTACTTCAAGACTGTAATTTTATTCGCTTTATTTATCTAACCAGAAAGCATAACATAACAGCATTTCATAACGAGGGATTCGTTAATTTTGTTGCTCAACTCGTTGAAACTGTTCTGATGAAACAAGGAATTATAATCTAACATGTACTTCCGTATGAGAACAGATCCTTTGTCCAATATTACCCTGTCTTATTCTGTCCATAAAATCTCAACCATTTATTTTGTGGGATCCACACGGAATCTACGCGGAACCTACACAAAATTTATATAAATAAACGGCTGAGATTTATTGGACACAATAAAACACCATAATATTAGACAGAAGATCTGGACTCCTTCCATATTACTAAGCCTTCGCACTCCGACGACACAAATCTCGAACATTACATTCAATTAATCCTAATAATAAAATCAGTGAAAGAGCGTCAGAAATAACATGAAACAATAATCCACATCAAATAGAAACACCATCCATAAAAAGTAATTATTACTTATATTAGGGTTGGTCAAGTCTTAATGAAAAATTACAATTACTCCATTCTACACGGGGAATCGGCCACAAAATTTGTTAGACTAATATCCGCATTTGGCGACTCCATAACTATTGCCGTCTGAACATTTGCGAGAGTGACTCCAGCGACCTCTCCAACCCCAACAAAGACGCCAACTATTTTAATGGCTGAACCTGACATCTTCCCCATGTTAATTACTACTATTCCACTTGTTTATTGACTTACCTTAACCGCCTGCCACGGTCATCGGTCGAACGAGGTGATGAAACATCATTCATAGTGCTTGTGTACCCACACCACATGGTAGACCCCTTGTAGCTTGGGCTCCTCAGACTGTAATCAACGATACTACTGTTATCGCTGCTGCCACTCTTAATTATGGTTTCTGTATCGGGCACTGCAAAATATAATCGTTTTTTAACTGTACTCGTCTTCTCTCTTTCTGGGGTTGATTGTCTTTGCCTTGGTGCACTGTGTGCCCGAAGTCGAGCCTTGGCTGATACAGTTGCGGTCATGTAGTTAGGCATTGAAGTAGCACCAGGAACAAGTGGGATTTCTCTGTTTTCAGGGTTTCTGTCCTGTCTTAGGCAGCGGGGGCTAGCTGAATGGACTTGAAGTAGTGTTCTTGCTTTTGATGGCGATGGAGTGAGTGGTTCCTTCAGAGACCTAATGTTGTTGTGAGTTCCGTGAAGAAGAGAGGCTACAGAGAAGGAACTAGGTCTGTGCTGTTGGTAGGTTGCGTACTGGTGCGGTACGTCATGGATGCTTGGGGTTGAGTACGAGTAAGGTTGAGATGTGTCCATTTCAACGGTTTTGACACACTCTCTGTTGTCGAGTAAAGCTGTACTTGCTCTGTTTTCCAATGACCTCCTCCTCGTACACCAGTCAAGTCGTCTGGGTTTCCTTTCTAACTCTCCTTCACTTGCATATGTAATTTCCTTATGATCACTTACCCACATTTGTTTGTGTAACTGTAACAAACGAGGATGTTTCAGATATAAAAACAGGTTGACAAAGAAAGGACCAGTGTGATCTTCCAAACCTGTTGAGAAAAGGCATAAGAAAGAGCCTTTTCACGTTTCATGGCAATTTCGCTCTTTTCCTGTTGTATTGTTTTGATTTCTTCCAATGCTTGCGGGTTTTTATTCCAATGGAGATACTCATCACAGTCACTGATCTCATCCATGGACTGCATTTTCAAATGTCAGAAATCCCAATTAAAACACCAAGATGGCAGCAAGATTGAAGAAACTGAAGCAACGTAGAATTCATTACAATGGACTTCCTGTCTGTTGGGTGTATGCTCCATAAGTTATTGTGATTTGAGTTTCCTTCATAAGAAAGCCTCTTGCGCTGATCACAGACTCGAGCTTGCACTCTGATCAATGCCTGCATGCACTCGAGAGCCATCTTTGTTCTCTGTCTTACATTATGTCCTCTCACTAAAGCTTGCAGCTTTACCAGACCCCTGAGTGCTCTAAGTGCTCTTCTAGCCTTTAGAAACACAAATTTTTGTTTAGGAAGTTGAGCAAATGAGCTTGACATACAACCATCAAGTGATTAACCTTTAAGGTTTAAGAAGGCCTCACCAGATACCCTCTAAAAGCTGTCTGTATAGCAATGGCAGCAAAATGTTGCTTGACCAAAAGGGAAGGTCTCGTAAGCCTAGCCACTTCAACCGCTGCTTGGGCAGATGCAACTGCTGCCTGAGCAGCTGCCGTAGTGGCCATGGCCACTGCTAGTGCATGTCTTTGCTTAACATCAGCAGCTTCAGCCATAGAATTAACAGTATTGGGGGTGGAGGTAATCTTAGCAGCCGATGTGGTCTTCGCCTTGCCCTCAGAATGATGTATCACTGTTTCCTGATATGAGCACTTCCTAAAAATCCATCTCCTTTTGCCTCTCTTCTGCCCACATAGGCAAAGAAGTGTAAGAATTAAATTACAGATTACATGAACACAGAAGCTAATGGAGATAGAGAAAGGGGGGTGCGTTAGTCCAACCTTTTCTTCGTCATCTTGTTCATGATCTTCTCTCCTTCTAATGCTTTTCTCATGATGATCCTTGTTAGGAGACCTGAAAGCCCTTTTAACAGCAGTCAACCAAGAGCTTCCTCCAACCTTCCCCATGAAAACATGCACAATCGAGAGCATAGCTATGGGTATGCAAAAGTAAGTGCACAAGTCTTTAAAAACAAAATGCCATCTCAATAAGTTGTTGGTATCTTTAAATGCACAAGTCAGAGAAACATTAATGAAAGGGCAAGCAAAAGAAAAACAAAAAATTATTGCAGGCCTGCAAGAGGGGTAGAGCTAGTCCATGCATTCGGGAACAAGGTCTGTTTTCATAATGAATCTAAATGTTAACAGGTCGAGTATATAATGCTAAAAGAGTTGGTGTTTTCTTGTGGCATATATCTAAATGAAGGACATCAATGAAACTTTGTGTCAGTCGACAGTCGGAGACAACATGAAAAGAGTGAGAAACCTCGAGAATGCTGAAAGCCGGAGATGCAAAGAGAAGTGAAGGAGAGAGAATAGAGAAGAATAAGGGTTGGTGCTTTTGCTTTTCATTTTTGTTCTGTAAAAAACAACTGAGAAATTCTCCTGATTTCTACTTTGCTTTCACGTGTTGGCACTTGTGAGACTCCATAACAAGCAACAGCTATGGCATTTTACGGGGATTTGGGAAATTAAGAGGAACGGGGGAGAAGAATTTGAGGACTCTAAGAATGAGTTACCCCATAGCACTTTTGTTGATTGCCTATGGCTATGCTAATAGAGGAGTCTGGAACCTGAAGAGTATTTGCGATTTGGGATTCCTAGACCAGTCAAAGTGCATATTTTTTTATTTTTATTCTTGGCTTTAGCTGTTCTTTTGTCTTTCTTCTTTGATTTTGTCAGTAATGTGTGTATGTGCGAAGGTAATTGGAATGTGTAGTTGCCTTGGATTCTTTTTGGCTTGCTTTGGTAGGACGTCCTCAGTATCATTATTAAAACGACAGCTGAAACTACAAGCCATTTCTTAGTTGCGATTCTGAAACAATTTGGTGTTGATAAAGATGTAAAGAAAATGAATGGTAGTTTATCCGGTTGGTTCTTTCTAGCAACTCGTTTTTTACTATTGCAGATAAGCTGTAGATGTAATGTATGTAGTATAACATTTCTTTAGGTCTTGAGGGAAGGGGAAGGATTTTTGAAACAAGTGATTCCCACAGCTCAGGTGCTCTCAGTGGGACAAAATGCAGCAACCTGATCCGCACCAGACCACCAGCTTCTTAGTTATTCCATAAGTTGATCCAATGTCGCACATGTATAGTATGTGAATTTAAGGGGTGTTTGGAAAAGGGTGAATTGAATTTAATACTGCAATCTTCTTTAAGCTTACACCAAAGAAGATTTAAAAGAGCTGAGATAATGTAATTAATACGTCAAAACCAAATTAATAAAATTCACTAAATGGTGATAATATTATGGAGATGACTCTTTACCACTTCATGAAGGGGAAGAAGTTCCAGATAAGGTGATGAACTTGACATAAGATTTCAATTAGGGAAATAAGAACCTTTATTGAAATTTATGACTGAGTGTACTTAGTCAATGTTGAACTAATTATATTCAATAAGGCAACAACCAAGAAGGAATGGGTTGCATCTATTAAAGGGGAAATTTTCATGATAAATAAAAGTGAAACATTGTATTTCATGGAAAGGCCATCTAATCAAAAGGTTCTCCTAAAATAAAAGTGAAACATTGTCTTTCATGCAACATATATATGCATTATTTTCAAGTTCTCCTAAAGGGTAAAAGGTTTTACTTGATAATGCACACACTAATAGCATTAACACAAAAACAACCCAAAGACAAAATGCGACTTAGAGAGTAAGCCCTAGAAAAGCAAAAGACACCTCATTGAGTTGTCTTATCCCTTTCCTTCCACGTTCAATCATACATATAAAGAAATTATGTTTCTTTATATAGAGACATTTCATATGGTGCATAAAATAGGAGCTTTGGAATATAAGAAATGCAAGTGTAAATGAAGAACTTAGAGGAACTTAATCTGTGTATTTCTTCTTGATCTTATTGGATTATTGGAGTCGGGCACCTACATCATAACCACAGACGTTTAATGTAAACAAATATATATGATTTCTAGCATCGGGCGTCTTATTGCCAAACAAAGTAGCAGAAAGAAATAAAAGCAAAAAACTTGGAGATGTAAGACCAACCAAAAGAGAACTCCTACTTGAAATACTGTCATTGTAATAGAAGATACATTATATACATGAAGAAGGGTGTTTACTGAGAAAATATTGACATGAAAAAGAAGAAAACTAGTATCATGCTTATAGGAGATCGTATTGATCAGACAGTGGTGATAGTTGTTCGCCATTTCGGACAAGGATATACTATATTTAGAACTAGTACTGTTGGTTAGTACTTGAACATGCATCATCTTAGCTGTATGTTTAGAATCTTGAGCTTATTGCTAGCATGATTTAATGGATCTCATTATTGTAGCAGCCTCAATGAAAGGATTCATAGTAAGAGATTTGACGTTTCGAAAACTACTAGACCCTAAAACCATCTAGCTATGGCTATAAATTGATGATGTTAGTGTGTAAAGGAAAAAAGAGAAGAAGTTGAAAAGATGTAAAGGAGATGTTTATGGTGTTGTGGGTATTTTTTATAATTACTTGGAGGGTGCGTAGACAAATTTAAGATAGCTAGAGGAGCTTGATTGTTATGTACATTTCACAAATTAAATAGTGAAAACGCTAGAACCCATTTGTTACTTGTTAGGAGGATTGTATGGCCAACAGATATCGACTCCATCGCAACACCTCCAAATGATTTACACAAGCAAAGAGATAGAAAATTTGAAGCTTTGAAAAGTGAAATTGAAGGACTAGACAAGAGGTTAGACAAAAGTGAAAGTGAAATTGTAAATAACAAAGGAATTGAAGAATTAAAATAGAAGAAAGGTGAAGAAAATAAACCTAAAATCAGAATCACCATTACAAAAAAAGGGTAGAAACTAATCGTTGTTTAAAGAGGATTACAAAGCAAGAAAAGAAAATTTAGATTACCTAACTCGTGGCTCTCTCAATGTAGCGTATGGTGTTCCTTCATTTTAAACAAGATGTTCCTCTAGACTGTGGAGTGTGACAACAATTCCGCTAACAATGCACACCAAATATATCAAGCAATGACTCTCATTCCTCTTATAATTAAGAGGAATGGAGTAATGCCTAAAAACTAGGAATGAAAATACAATTCATCCAATCATAATTCCTTCCCAAGCATTATTTGTCATTCCTTACCCATTTCTCTATTCTCATGCCTACTAATCAAGCATATCATTAACTTACAGTATGACATAACCCACTTAAAGAACTAACCATATAAACCATATACATATAAGACATGCTATATGGTGCAATGATCCGTATAACATACCTAAACGTCCTATCTTACTAAATTATATTTAAAATCATACCACACATCCACTTAACTCTAAATAACTCACATTAATAACATCATAAAGAATAAGCACACATCTCATCGCTCTTGCATATAAATAAGGTTATCCTTACAAAACCTAACTTTTAAATAAAAATATAATATATTTCATCCTTATTGATACCATTCCAAATCTCAAGTTTTACTTCCTAACCTTTGAGCGCTTCTTGAGATCCAATCTCCCTTTTATATTTTCACCATTTCGATGTAATACATAACCAATAAAGCATTCTTCAACACACTCATACACATATCATATGGTTGAATATTTTTTATAACACTCAAACTTCTATATTGGTTATAAAAATCATACAAGATAATTGCCTAAATTATGTCACAATGAATCCAACAGTCGTGTGTCAAATAACATTTAATGTCATCATCATCAACATATATTACAATAGGTTACCAATATTTCAAAACACAATGATCTTAATACATTAAATATAATCCAATCATTAATTACACTAATTTAATAATCTCATATCAACATCTAACAAATTTAAAATTTTTATAATACTAATTTTGAAAATATATGTTGGATTTTTTTTCGCTTTATAGTGCTATTAAACAAAAATAATTCCAGCATTCAAAATTAAGAACAACTCATAAAATTTGTTTATAAACATCAACTACGTATAATCGACCAACTTCATACATCCCAACTTAAACACAATACTAAATCTTGACTTTGGCAATGTATTGGATTAAGTTGGATAGGTGAATACAAGAACACAAAACCTAAGCTCAACTTGGAACTTATGTGTGCTCGTGTTGTAGGCTCAAGCCTAAACGACTTCATTTTTATATAGACTTCTTAAAATGACATTGTTTTGATCTTAAGTTTTTTAATCTTAAGATTATAAAAACTTAAGTTTAAAATGACATTATTTTGAGAAGTTTAACCAAACGTTTTCTTTTTGGGCAAACAATTGGGTTGTTCTAGCCTTTTTGAACTAAGTATTAAGAAGTTCCTTAGATCTAAGTCTAGTCTGAAGTACAATAAAATCAAACTTAGCCCAACTACTTCGCTAGACCAAATTACCAAGCGTATTGAATCTTTATAACTCATACAAGACATAAATTAATAATAAAATAAAAATATTAGGCTATGTATTATACATCTTAATTATTCTTTTGTTTATCCTATTATTCAATATTTTTAACATAAACCAAAATCCAAGTAAAATCTTTTTGTTTTACTTTCAATATACTTTTCAAGAGTCATTTCCTTTCTGTAAACTATTCTAGCATTACGAAAAGACAGAATACCGAAGAAGACAAATTACTTAATATATTTTTTGTTGAGTCAAATATTGAAGTTTGGTTAACTAACTTATATATTGACTATTCAATTAGTTGAACAAATTCTATTAAATAATTGAATCAAAAATTGCTTTATCTTATGTTTTTTTTAATTTTTATTATTTTTAAATCTTTTTTATTTCAATAATCTTATAAGAAGTTATATAACCACAATATTGAACTAAAGACTAAATTAAATTTGTATGCTTCTTTCCTAATTTCCTCTTAACTTAGTGCAATCCAACCTCTTGAATTTCTTTTCCAATGTCATCAATTCTTATTTAAGACTTTATAACTCATCTTGTCTATGTAATACATAATGGTACCTTAGTTATGTATCTCAGATCGAACGTGAAAGGGCAATGTAGCACCCCACTCTTATAGTGCATATCTCCGAACATACTGACAGTATTCGAGAATATACTCTACGAAGGTGGCATGTTAGAACAAACTCAATGCAAATTTATCATGCATCACACGTATATTTAGAAGAAATAATAAACTTTTTTTAGCCCATTTTATTCAAAAAAAAAATTCAGTCGCAAGTGCTACAAACAATTAACACATCATCATATATTCTAGAAATCATCTGGGCCCATTATAAAACACTTCCAGTCCTATAGTCAGTACATTTTTTTAAATTTTGTATAAATGTTGTGCGATAATTTTGGAATACCATTTTTAAAATACAAAGAAAGACTGTAGATATATGCAGGTACAACTCATCTCGACCTTTAACTCTTATCCGTATGCAGTGGTTAGACTCCAGTTGGTCTAACGGGGTAACTCCTCTGAGTCTAAAAAATAATATTGCAATTTTAGGGTGAATTTTGTGAACTCAGTGAGCGGACCATCCTCAATGGCTCACTCATGTCACATAACACAACAATTCATACATCAATTTCTCATACACTTCATGTCATCATATAATACACATCATTTCACTAATAATCATATAGCATCACGTAACATTTTATCACTTATTCCACATTTCACATTAAGAGCAGTCAAACAGATTATTTTGATCATTTAAAACATACATATTAATTATATATGCAATGCATATGAGACTCACTTCTAATTATTATTGTTATGACTGAGTGCCTTTTTACTGGCCTATAACCCTTATGAATACTAGGCTTATTTCAGATATTGTCCCATATCTCTTTGTGGATACTAAGCATATTAACAACTGGGCTTATGGCTCTTGTGTATATTATGAGCATTAAGCGCTTTTAGACTGGTCACTCCGGTCATAAATGCCTTTATGTTATCATCCATTCATGTAATGAAATGCATCAAATCATATAAGATCAATGAGTTACTTTATTTCACTTTACACATTCACGCTCACTTGTCATCAGATTTAAGTCCGACATTCAATAGTTCTGTTGAGTACAGTTGTTGGACCCCGATCTTTGAGTGAAAATTTGAATTATGGAAATGAAATTTAAGGAGTGTTTTGTGTATGTATTGTGTAATAGATGACTTGAACTTAAAGGATATTGATAAGAAAAGAAATGTTATGATTTTGATATCTTTGGGGTTTTGAATAAATTTGGATTGGTTATGAATGTTCAAGTGGAGGAGTTGATTGAAATGAAGTTGAATAGTAAGAATTAAAAAGAAAAAGTGTGAAAAATTGAAGAATTTAGAAAGTTTGACTTTTGGGGATGAATAGTGATCTCAAGTTTGACTTGAGAG
>JAOTIZ010000201.1:10900156-10918410 GCA_027123425.1 Erythroxylum panamense | reverse complement strand
TTTCGGCCTTAGGCCCTTTCACTGATAATCGAGCTTAAAGCTCTGGTCACTAATTGCTCCAGTCACAATTGTTAATTTCCGGTTTTAATCATGCCTAGCATGCACTTACACTTGCTCAATTAGTAACATATGTATCAATCAATTCCATTCATCGCACGCATTCAGAACATTTACTCATAATTTCAGCACATCTATTTCACAGTTGGAAACACTCACATTGGCAAACAATTCACACATTTGTAGAACATTTAACACACAAAGATTGAGGAACCAACTAGGTTACTCACCTGCTCTTCCGAGCTATTGCCTGGGAGCTCCAGCAATATCCGTGGAATATCATTCCATCGGTATCACTATAACAATCAAAACAATTTCTAATTACTAAATGCACAATCAGAATAATTCAATAATGCACATGTCTCGATGAAAATATGTACAATGCATGTTAACGATTTTTCCGACACTAAAATCCAATTTTGATATCTTACGCCCAATTCTAACTCTTCGCTCAATTGGATAAACACTGACTTGATTCAATCCTAAAGTTCAGTTCAATTTCCTCAATTCATACTACCTATAGCAATTCCCTATTCATTGGGTCAAAATCATTCATTAAAGATCTCAATTAACTCGAATTGTCATAATTCAATTCTTAGGTCTTAGTAGGAACCATAATTGACCTCATTCTCTATGAATCAATACCATTTAATTTAAATTCTAACATCCATAATTTTCCTCAATTGTAGACCTATTTCTCTAGATCATAACGAATCCCGAATTACCTCAATCGGGGGTCTATACAATAAGTTATTCCCCATAAACTAAAATCAATCCATCAGAGATTTGCCCCCTTCGCCGCGACCTACGGCCTCTCGCCGCGACGTCGAAGACGTTGGCCTTATGCGGCTCGTCGCGACGTAAGCCAGATGGCTCGTCGCGACGTGAACCCCTTACGCTCGCCGCGACGTCTCGCTGCGCTCGTCGCGGTGAGCACTTAATTACTTGTCGCGGCGAGGCTGCGCTAAACGTCGCGATGTCCGGGTCGCGCCACCGTCTTCTCCGATCGATTTTCCGACTTTTCTCTCTCTAAAACCAGCATTAAACACCCTAAACTACCCAATCCTTTGCAATAAATGCCATAGATGCATCAAACAATCATAAATAACAACATTAAAGCCATTAAACTTACCAATCGAGCCTCAAATCCTCAAATCACCGAAAACCCTAAAACCTTCTCAACACCATCGATCTCCTCCCTCCAAGCTCACCCAACTTCCTCTTCCACTAAAAACACTCCAAGCTAGCACAAGGAGAAGAACCAGCAAGGAAACGGTCGAAAACTCACACCAATGGGGAGGATCGAAGATCACCGTGGAGGGGAAGAGAAGAAGAAGCTTTAGATTTAGGATAAAATCCCCAAATTCAAACCTAGGTATTTATAGACACAAGTCTCCAATTCAGTTTAAATTTCAGTCTCTAAATTCCGATGATTCAACATTTTTATTTCCTAACAGTATAAACTCAAATTTTCCATTGCCATTGGACAATTCTTTCAGTCCCATACGGTCAATCGGTCTGTCACTCAGAAATTTTCGGTCCGGGCATTTTCTCCCGAATTTCCCGAAAATCTCCTATAAGCCACTATCAATTACCAATCACTCTTAAACTATTCTAAATCAATTATTTGAACCCAATAATTCCTAATTTCTCAATCAATTCACAATTCAGTCAATTTCAGTTCACAATCCAATCAATTCATGCTCACAATTAAATACCGGGAAGCATCATGAATGCATGTGCCTACAAGTGCATGTGTCAATCGACTCATTCCTCTAAAATTAGATGTCAAATGTATGATCAATCAAAATATGCAATGCAAACCACTAGTCTGTCCCAATTGATCAATTTATCCTTCCCATCAGGGATGGGATGTTATAAGAAAAGCCTTGTATTTGATGGGATGTTATAGGAAAAGCCTTGTATTTTTATAGTCCATTAGAACCCTTGTCAATAGCAACAATTTTTTGAGTTGTAGAGTCTTGAAAAGTACAATGAGTGGGATAAAAATTGGCAATAAGATTACGAGATTTAACCAACTTTCCAACTGAAAGAAGATCATATTTAAAGTCTGGCACACAAAAAACATTTTCTAAAGTCAACAAAGGAGTTAATCTAATTTGTCTTATATTGCTGACAGATTTTGTGTTATCATTAGGAAGGGTTGTAAGAATAGGCTTGGTAAGGGTGTTTGTAGTATGAAAGAGTGTAATATGTGGAGTCATATGGTCTGAAGCCCCTATATCCACTATCCAGTCAAGATACACATGCATATCATCACTTTGGCAAGATAAAGAAGAAGAGGTTTGTGATATAATACCTACGAAATTCACTGGGGTAGAATTACCACATTCTGGTATGGTCACCATAGGAGATTAAACTTTAAACATCTTCACCATCTCCTGGCACACTGCAGCAACAAGCCTTTGATCCACACTATTCTTCTTAGCCCTATCTATCTCATCTTCATGGTCAAAATCAAAAGGTATACCATGACTAGACGCATTTTTAGGTCCGGCATTGGCTTGAGCAACCAATCTACAGCCTTTCTTTCCTTCTTCCCTTTCTACCAATCTGGATATCCCAACTTTTCAAAGCATTGCTCATAAGTATGGCCATCTTGATGATAGTAAGTACAAAACCTTTTATCAACATCATTTCCCTTTTTTAAAATCCTTTTCCCCACCAAAAGAAGACTTTCCAGTTTTGCTCTTTGTCAAGTAGGCTCAACTACAAATGTGGTTACTTGTTTCTGTTTTTCAACTTGTTGAACGATATAGTATGCTTTATTAACACTAGGCAGAGGATCCATTGAAAGAATCTGATTGTGAACAGACTCATAATCGTCATTAAGGCACATTAAAAATTGCACTAGCTTTGAACGACTTTCAATCTCCAAAAATTTTTCAGTGATACCATAAACACATTCTTTCAATTTGCCACGATTACAAACTGGAATTCCATTCAGATTGTGCAATTCATCCTATCATTGCTTCAATTTGATGAAGTAAGAAGCAATTGAGAGATTACCTTAAGAGATATGGCTCAGATCACTTTCAAACTGGTAAATCAATGGTCCATTTCATTGACCATAATGCTCACTAATCTCTTTCCACAACTCTTGTATAGATTGTACATAAAGAAAAGCATCTGACAACTCAGTCATCATAGAATTCAGGATCCAACAAGTCACCATATAGTCACAGCGAATCCACTTCTGGTAACACAATCAGTGATCAAAGGTTTAGGACAAGAGCCATCGATGAATCCTGATTTCATCTTGGCACCTAGCGCCATTTGCATTGTGCGACTCCACCCAAGGAAATTACCTCCATTGAACGGAACATTCGTGAGTGACATACTGGATAATCTACACTCATCAAATGAAGAGGATCGTTCACTAAACTGTCTCCTTGTTGATTGTTAACCATTGTTTCTAAATCAGCCATTTTTTAGAAACAAAATCAACAAATGCTCGGAGAAATTCTAAAAAAAGACCAAATCCCTAACTATCAATGTTAGATTATCGAAAAATCAAGCCGATCAATCAGAAACAAACAAGAAGTTTATGGAAATTTTGTTAGGGATTTGGGAGAACCCTAGGCTCTGATACCATGAGAAAATTAGAGGATTGTAGGAAAGAAGAAATGAAGAAGAGAGGAAGAAAAATGATGAAGAATGGTTATTGCATTAGCTCTCACGATGTTTACAGGGAGTTTTAGAATAAAAATGCAACCCACTATCTAAATATAAAAGACCTTTTATATACAGTTGTACATGTAATAAGATAAATAAAATAATAATAACAAAGTCACTACATATTTCACATGTTGATGCCTAAGGAGCTAAGCAAAGTGTAACTAGAGATCAAAGCAAAATCTAGGTCATATCCAAGCACCATAATAGGTTTATCTTGAGACAACTAATTATAACGTCTTTAACTATAAAATGACAACCATTTTCTTATCTCTAGGTCTTTCAACTAAATCTATCAATATTATGAATATCGTACCGGTCCAAAATTAATCATAATATAGTACTGTATTAGTACCGATCAATACTAGATATTGTTTCTTATAATTTTTTAGATTTATAAAATAATCCTTATTTTTAAAAATTACAAAGTTGTCCATCAATACATTGTATTGTATAATTTATAATTTTATATTAACTATATCTTTAAAAATCATAATAACTACAATTTGAAATAACAACAATATTTTTTATTAATATTACTTTTTAAATATTTCATATATAAATAATATTTACAATTAATTAAAAATATTTAATCATCATACAAATACAAAATTAAGGATAATACAAAGTACTTAAAATGTTAAAATTTTATCATATAATAAATAATAATTACATTAAAATGTTAAATAAAAAGACTAATAAAAATCTATAACGCTCTAAATATTAAAATTTACAACAAGAGTTCGTACTAAGGAAACAACCAATATGAAGTAAAACTTGAAACAAAAACATTTATAACTATATTTATATTGCATATATAGAAGTTAACATATACATAAATATAAGTGAAATTAAAAGAAGAGAACTTCATTCAATTGAATATCTACTCAAATCACATTGACCCTAATTCAATATGGTACAAAATCCTCATCATTGAGAGGAATCTTATCATCACCATCATTTAAATTCATTGCATCAAATGACATGTTTATACTTTTCTATCGAAGATTATCTTCCAAGTCAATCTCAGCTATCAAACTAGGTTCCTCAAAAACTCAATCCACCAAAATATCAATATCGTTAAGGCAAACTGAATCTATAAAACTGCTTATTCTATTAAAAGTCCTAGTAAAATAATAACATTAAATTATTAAGAAGTTACAAGCAACTATATCCAACTTAATGATAATAATAACATATATTTCTCGAAGCTTTAAATTGTATCGAACAAAGGACAAGTCGTTTTGAAGTAGATAAATTTAAATGTGCTATGATTTCTTTCACACCCTATTGAATTTAAACATTAACTTAGAATTCTAATTGCAAACTTTTGCAAATCTGGAATACCACTTCCAACTTAGTCCTGGTAAGCAATTATAAGAAAATAAAAGTAACATTATAAACAAAATAAAGTAATAATTAATTTTCAACAAGTAAAAAAAGTGAAAAATATAACCTGGATTAAGTTTGTCTCTTTGACGAATAGATAATAGACATCCTAAAATCATCATAATCATCCTTATAAATTTTCATTTGTAAGCTTAAAAGATCTTGAATCATCTCATAGTCCAAAACAATTGTAATAGTTAATAACATTTCCTTATTAACTTCAATTTCCTTTGTAAAACTTGATTTGGCATAGACACTAAGATTTAAAAATATCTCAACTCAAACAACAGAGAGTAAAGTTGTCTTTCTCACCTATCATTGATAACTACAAAATAAAATGTGTACTAGGAAGACCTATTTTCATATCGGTCTTAATTGTTTCATTTGTCCTCTCTATGGCATCATACAGATTACTCATTGTTACTTTCTCATCACTGTCAGCCAATCAAAGAATCCTTACTAAAGGCTTACAAACTCGAATTACAAATTGACATTATGACGAAAATTTATTATCTTTAAATATAATTCTAGAAACCTCTAATCCAACATTAGACCTAGGATGCTGAAATGTAATCCTCTCATCACTTGTAAATATTTGTCTCAACTCCTTCTTCATTATAATAAAACACTAAAGTGATAAAAAAAATTAGTTGTAAATCTTGTAATAGTAGGAAGACACAAATTTCTACCATTTTTTTAAATCCTCTCTCATTAAGTTTAGGACCTATGTACGATTATAAATGAACTTGGTCTCCTTTTTTTTGCTTTTTGTACAGTCTCATCAATAATACTAAAATATATAACATCTACTATATTTTTCGATATCAGGTCGATGTAATACAACATAAAGAGTGTAATAAAAAGAATTATATTGGCTTTGCAATCTTCTTCTAGTTACTTCATAAGCAGAATTATTATCAATAATAAACTGAACCATATTTTCTAGCTTAGCTTCATTAACAACTTCATCTAATATTTGAAATAGAGTATCAGCATTCTTAACAAGACCAGATGCATCAATAGCTTCAAAACATTATGCTCTTTGCAAAATAAATAATAATAATAATAATAATAATAATAATAATAATAATAATAATAATAATAGGTTCTTATCTTCTATTTGTTCATCCATCATACTTGATTGAACATCAAAAATTAGCCTAACTCAATATTGTTTTATCCAAATAATTTGTTGTTTCATAAATGGAGCTACTCGGAAGTTTAGCTTTGTAGTCATCAGTCAAAGACCTTTATATCTTGGACCATAAGAAGCAATTGCATCTACTATAGGTTGATAATAGGCAACATTAAATACTACCCAAATTATTTCATTATCTAGCCATTGTTATGTCCACATTATGATTCGGTTCTCTAGATTGTAAGACACTACAAATTAAAGGTTGAGCTTCAAGATTTGTTCATGGTGCAAAGAAATTAGACATCTATCTTCTTCTTTTCTTAAATATCTGGTGTAACATTCCTTTCTTATTAGATAGGAATACTACTACCTTCAACATCCTCATTATCATCCTGATCACCAACAAAAGAACTTTTACTACTATTTTTGTAATTTAATCTTTGTCTTCTATCTTTCTCATTCTGATACTCTTCAAGCAAAGTCTTCATTTGTCTTTTTACATTATGACTCACTTGTTTACAAGGCTCTATATCACCTTTGACCCTAGCTAAATGAGTCTTTAAGCTAGTGATTCCTTCACCTTTCAAATCTTTTTACGATACAAACAATTGGTATAGTTCTTCATTCTAAGAACTAATCTAGCATGAGCCTAAGCTAGATCATTGAATCTTCCTGAAGTGGCTAAATTATCAAGAGCACCTATAACTTATTTTATGTGATTACATAATTTAAACATAAGATCACAACTATAAATTATGTTTTGCAATTATATAATTCAAAAATAACTCACAATTGTAACCTATTTTGCATTATTATATAATTCAATCTTAAACTCACAAATTACAGTGATAACTCATTTTGTGTTATTATATAGTTTAACTACAAACTCACATCTATAATTCTATTTGTGTAATACACATAATTCAATCATAAATTACAAATATAATTCATTTTGTGTAATTATATAATTTACACTTAAACTCACAACTATAACCTATTTTGTATAATTTTGTGATTCAACAATAAACTTTAACTATAACTTATTTTTGTATGATTATTAATTACTTGACTAAATATTCCAATCATAGACATAAAGTCACAACCATGACTCAATTTTTATAATTAATACTCATATAATTCAACCATAAATTAACTAGTCTATTCTGATGATTACAAAATCCAATTTATAATATATAACCTAATTTATAATAAAGACTAACTTTTAATTTAAATTTCAATGAATCTCAGTCTCAAATTTAAGACAAAAACAATGTTAAATTCATATTCCAATTCCAAATTTCACATAACAAATGAATAACTTCAAATTCATAGTCCAATTTAAACAAAACAAATTCTAAGTTCTAAACAACACTAATCACTCTGTTAATTTTTACGAATTAAATAAATTTAAACTTCCATTTTACTATTCCACAATCACAAATTCACAATTCATAATTCACCACATCTATAAGTCTATAAGCCTACAACACAAGCAATCACATTATCAAATTCTCAATTATCACACACAAAAAAGGTTCCACTTCCTGTGAATTTTTGCTAGCAAAATGCAACCTTGACTTGAGATCACAAGTCACAACACTACAATTTTACATTACAGCACAACACAAAAGGGTGATGTGATGCAATGATGGATGGCAACTCGCACTATTGTGAGCAACTGGTGATGTGATGAGTGACTGGTTATGGCAAATGGCAACAATGGCGATGGCGCGACTGATGAAAGACAATGGCATGATTGGCAATGTCACACCTGATGAATGGTAATGGCGTGATTGGCGATGGTTGAAGCTATCATTAACATTGAGACGAATGGAGTCTGCATGGTGGACTAGAGAGACGAGGTCACGATGGAGAGGAGGGGTTGCGCCAGGAAAAACAAATACTATTGTTAGGGTTTTGTTTTGCATTTCAGTCCTCCAATTTCTTAAAATTCACAGTATTGATCGATATTTCAAATATTGGTCGATATGCTAAAATTTCGTACCATTTTTTGATCGATTCGGCACAAAATTCACAACTTTGTTTATAACACATTGGAATTTAAAACTCTGCTCTTAAAATAGAAAGTAGGAATCTCCAGGAATGGAACTTTGAATTCTATTCTTATGCAGTTAAAGGGTTAAGTGGTAAGAAATGTGGAGGGCGAAGAGAAGTTATATGCTTGTTTTTAAGACAAGTCTAGGTTCTAGGAAGGGAAAGTGCACGGACATAATTCTATACCAAACTCAGTGTGTGATCATGTGCATATATAAAAATTCTAAAGCTATCATGTTGACAAGAGAAGTTTACAACGGCGGTATCTTATTCTAAGATATGTCCCACGATTGACGATTCCCTTATTTTCAAGGATATGTCTTGCGCTTGGATCAACTTGTCTTTCTTTATTGGTTAAGATAATAGGAGTCCCCTAGTCAAATCGTCGGGAGGAAAGAGAACTACGTTATCATGTTGAGCCAAAGGGGTTCCAACTCCAAGTGAGGGAAATTGCATAGGTGTACCCAATTCTCTCAAATTCCAATCAAATCAATGCCTTTCACTGTCACACATATGCGTGAACAGACTAAACTCTCTGAGGGGGGTGTGGTGGGGGCTCTGTACCTGGCAAAGTTTCAAAAACTTGCAATGTTGGCCTCTCTTATTGGTTCCTTTAAAAGCCCTTGAATTCTGGGCCCACAGTACCAACTATTTCCTACACTACAGAAGTTTTTACAGTGACAAGTTTTGAAGATTGTATTGGTGCATGCACTGAAGGCTATTCAATGGTGGTAGGTCCAATGAAGTGAAAGGCAACTCAACCCCATATGGGCGACTTTCCTTCTCTATGGATTGGGTTAGAACATGTCCTACCATAATTCCAACTACCTTTTAACATGACATGAAGCTTTTTCGGACTTTAACAGGAATCATGGTACAACCACGAGCAACTACTAGATGCCACGCGTCAAGGTCGTCATGTCTTACGAGGAAAATTATGCCGGCTGGATAGGATATAATTAGATATGACATGAGTACAGCGTCACATAATGTCAAATCCCCTCTACCTTTGAATTTAGATCGTCATTTCTTCACGTAGACGCCAATCATTTATAACTAAGTTTTCGACTCAACACCTTCAAAGTTTCAGATTACCATACACATAATACAGACACTGAACACACACACATCAGATTGATGGTCTCAGCAACTGTATGAAAGAACTTGACCAAAGCGTTAATTCTACACCTGGCAATGGTAAGCTTTTGTTCCTAGTCTCACGATGGGGGAAAGTAATACGAACACCGAACCCTTGCTAGAAATTATCAAATATTATGCCAGGAGCCCAGCAGATAGGCCCAGATGGAACTAATATTGCTTGGCATGACAATTTTGAGTGGACATTATGATTGGATTATGGCCATCTAAACAATGAATACGTAAGATGTACACGACTGCAGTGTACGTATGCCTTTCATATATTTTCCAGTTGAAGCCTTTTCGTACATGTGGTTTCGTCCATTAAGATTAGAGTATATTATGCACCTAATATTGAAGTAACTTGGTGATACGAACAACCTCCAGACCATGAACTTAAATACATATTTATGAATGATGGAAGCCTGGCCATGCAAAACTACTCATTTCAAAGGACTGTCAACTAACAATGCTTGTTTCATTCCGTATCCATTTATCTTTACTTCCCACCCTTGCCATAGCCGTCCCTTAGGGTTACAGTCCTATTGAAGATGAGATTCTCAGAAGTTGAGTCTTTATCCACCGTAAAGTAACCTGGATTGCAGATCACAGCAAGATAGTTAGCCACAAAGTAAAACTTGAAATAACACGGAATGGTCCAAAAAAAATTGGGTAAGAAGTCAACAGCTCAACCGTTGATACCAAGATATTCAAACAGCAAAAGTTTTACCATTCTGAACTTAAATAATAAAAGAAGGAACTTACCAAGACGTTCAAATTGAAATCTATCACCTGGGGCAGCATTTCGAAGTGACGGTACAGCATATGCATCAGATATCACAACTTTTGAATGTGGGTTCAAATCAGAAAGCCAGTCATCAAGTTCAGCAGGATTCTGATTCAACAAATGGAGATGTAAGATACCTACTTGATTGCAGGAAAGAAATAGGGACATCAATCAGGCAATAGAACCAAACAATTGCCAACCTCAGAATTGAATAGCTTGTCAAACAATCTGACGGCCACTTTCAATGGTTTGACCCCAGGGGAAGGTTCAGCAACCCAGTGTAGAACCCCCTTGAAAAATGAAAATATAGGTCAGTAGATATGATAAACAAGCAATCAAATCCAAAAAAAGAAAGAGAAAAACTGATTATAAAATAGCAGTCAACAACAGGAGTAAAAACCTTTGGCTTAGTCGCCTTGGAAGGATCATATTCAGCACGGATCTCGGCAAGAGTCTCATTATCATCAGCCAAAACAACCTCTGTGCATTTTATAGGGAAGGCATATCTGAAAACAAGGAAAGTCTATGATGCAGCAATTTCCTATTAGGATTGTCAATATTCTCGATTCCAGTTAAGCAATGCTGCAAGTAAAAGAACTCTTTACACACCTTAGTAGTACAGATTTACCAGGTGCAAGGCCATAATAATCTTTTGAATCTTTCATCCGAAAGTCAGAATGTTCAATGTACACAACATTGGAAAATGGAACCTATAAGTAGACAAAGCGTTTCAGAACATCCAGCATCTGTTGTGATTATAACATCTTAACTGTTACAGCATCACCTAGAAAGAAGTAACTGATGCAATAAATGGAACAAGGTGAAAATACAGCAAGATTCAGTTCTCAAACTACTCAAATACAGCAGGTGCAATATAAATTTGGCACTTCACTTAAAAATCAGGGACATGTAAAGCTATTCGTTTATTATATAGATATCCTGTCTAATTTTAAACTTAACTTGTGTTAAAGTTCAACAAAAAGCACATGCCTTGTAGAAAGCCGTAGAATCTTCAGTGTGAGCATCAGGCCATTTCTTTGCATCAAGATCCATAATTGTCTCTGAATCCAGGTTAGTTATGACTATCTAAAAACACAGAAAATTTTACCTCAAAAATGAAGAAAAATAGTTCGAAAGGAACTACACGAGATCAGATGAAAGAAAAACCTTGAGAGGCTGCAGTACAACCATTGTGCGAGGAGCTGTTTTGTTCAGCTCCTCTCGAACGTGATATTCAAGACGATCCAAGCGTATCATACTACAATCACTGCAGCATCATGTATGACCCATATTTACAAAATAAGTACAAAATAAATCCTAGTTTCAAAATCAAGTAAATTGAACCTTCTGGTGATTCCAATTGCTCGTACAAAAGCATTGATTGCAGTTGAGGTTACACCTCTACGCCTCAAACCAGCCAGTGTCATAAGACGGGGATCATCCCAACCATCCACATGATTGTTCATGACCAAGAAATTTAACTGCACAGCATAATGGAATCAATAAAGATTATCTTTGTCACAGTTCAGTATATTATGATCAAAATTTACAAGCTTCCCATGCAAACTTGTTTAACATATTGCTGACCTTGCGCTTAGACATCACAGTGTTTGTAACATTCAATCTGGAATATTCCCATACATAAGGTTGATAAAGGCCCAGTGAATGCAACAACCAGTAGTATGATGCACGTCTTGTCTCAAACTCCAGTGTGCATAGCTGCTCATAGAACCATAACAAGCAAACAAGCAAATAGCTATTGTTAAAGGAACAACATTATATAAACAAGACGGCAGTTTTCAAATGAGTGAAAAAAATGTATCAAGCAGAAATAACAATTTAAAAGCACTTTGACTGTGGTTTTGATCCTAAATGATAAGCTTCTGATAAGTAAAGCTAACAATTGAAAACCCTAAATCATGTCCTACAATAGTATACAAAAGAAGGACGGATTGCCTTGGGATAACAAAAAGGGCATACCGAATGTGTAATGTTCTCCAGAGAATCCACAATGCAGTGAGCATAATCATAACTTGGATAGATACACCACTTATCTCCTGAATGTGGATGAGGTGTAAACTGAACAAAACAATTTAAAACAGTAAAAGTGTGAAGAAAGACCACCAAATAGATCGTGAACATTTATCAAATTGCAGTTTACCTTGATCCTGTAAGCAATGAGGTCATACATATTGAAGTTATCACTCTGCATGTCTTGCTTCATTCTTAGTGTTGCCTTTCCTTCTTCAATCATGCCTCGTTTCATTTCATCAAATAGTTTTAAGGATTCCGCAATAGGTCTATCCCTCCAGGGACTGTTCATCTTCTTTTCTCGATACTCTTTAATCTCCTCAGGTGTCTAGAATGGTAATTAGAATAGCATTGCTTCAAATTCAATGTCAATATAATTTTATTGGAATTTTCAAATAGCAGAATAATGGAAAGTAAAAGTTATTGCAAGGAATCAACCCCTAACTGAAGAATTAAATGATTGAAAGAAACTGTCATTTTCCCTTCTATTTGGATGGCATCCTCATGATTGAAAATGCTTAAAACCATGAACAAAAATTATTATAATTCTAGTGCAACCAACCTGGTGATCAACATAAGCATGGCCCCTCCGTATTAGCTCAACTGCTAAATCATAAAGATCCTGAAAGTAGTCACTAGTGTACGTGATCTGAAAAGGTTCAACAGATAAAGCACGTCATTAGAGAAACAAATATTAAAAAAAATGCAGACCACTCATACAGCTGATGATACAACCTTGAATGGTTTCCAACCCATCCACTCCACAATCTCTTCAATGTGATCAATATATTCTCTTTTTTCAGCTTCAGGATTTGTATCATCGTACCTGAAAATGACAAAGGCCAAAGTTTAAGTCAGCAGCAACAGCAGTTGAAAACGTCTGGCAGCCCTTTATGGCATTATTCAATCAGAATTTAATCATTTTTTGTTGCTTTCTGGTACATATTGAATTATAGATACATCCCACACTGATTTTGATCATTTTCAACCATTTTCAATATTTGATACACAACCAACACCTACCAGCTATGAAAATATCGATTATAATCCTAGGACGTGATCTTTTTTTTTTGCCAAGAAGAATAAATTACTAGAGAGGGAACAGAGTTTTCCTCAGAGGCTTGAATCAACAATCAAAAAAGAACTCCAATTAGATATATCCCATTTTAGAATTGTATACGCTAAGATGTCTATCTACCTATATATTAAAATACTAAGTTAATTGCGTTTAATTTTCTATTAATTGTCTTCTAATTGCGAATATTCATAATACTATTAATTGCGTTTAATTTTCTAAGTTAAGAATTTTTTACAATTAAGACATTGATGTCACTATGATCTTTTATATTATATGTTTTTAATATTTAATATTTTTATGTAATTAAATGTGTCCGCACATCAAACAGGTAACCATCTAGTTACAGATAAAAGAGAATCAGAATCATGCTCACCTAAGGTAGCAACATCCACCTCGCTCTTTTGCTAGGCCAAAACTAACAAACATCGCCTGAAAAAGTTGCAAAGGGAGCAAAATTACAATGCAGGCCAAGCCTTAATTCTGTTCACCTTTGATTCCTTCTTGAAAAACATGGAAGAAGGGAAAAAAGAATGAAAAAAATGAACTCCAAATAACAGTAACATGATAAGTGAAACCAATTACACTAAGACCAGTAGTTTTCTTTACATAAACACATTTCTACTTTTAGAATATACCAACAACAAAACAAATTATAGGAAAGAAAAGGAGTAAACTGTTTACACTACTTCGCATCCTCTCAATCTTTCCAATATCTTCCAACCAAGATAGTGTTAAATCCACTGTTTTCCTCTGAACCCAATTAATATTTTCTTCCTCTCAAGTTTTCTCATCCGAAATGAAGAAGTACGAATGGATGGGATTTTAAGTACCTTAGCATGACCAATATGTAGATATCCATTTGGTTCAGGAGGAAAGCGTGAGAATACTTTCCCCCCTGTTACTTTCAAATGTTTATCGAGCATTTCCTTACTGTTGGCACATCTTAGAACAGACTTATCACTGAAGAATACCTCGGTATGCACCTGATAATCAACCAAATAATATTACAGAATAGACTAATACATATTGACATTATTTAAATATTGCAGAATGAACCACAAAATATGAAGAAGCATATTTCATGTAAAAATGAGGGTCTCAACAAACAATCATATGGTTGGGTATAAATGACCAATCAATAATAACAACTGAATTTTTTTTTGATAATTGACAAACCTTAGTATACCAACATTGTATTGTTAAATGCAACTGTTTGACAAGATAATTCACACAATTTGATGGCCTCAATCTCAACATGACGTTCCATCTTCAATTCATATTACGTAGTGTTCACTGGCATTCTATAGGAGACTAATTTAGGAGATTTTTTTTCCCAACAAAATAAAATAGAAAAATAATTCAAAAATGTACTCACTACTCATAATAGAACCATAGGAACCAGAAATAGGTCAGAAATGAAGCTGGACTAAAAAGAAATTAACAAACTAGGCTGCTAATACCTTGAAATTCTCCTCCGGATTGGGGAATATCAAGAATGGATTAAGTTCTTCTTCAGATGGCTGCGCTAGATTCCCCTCAACTTTTTTATCCTACACAAGTTTCAATGTTTAGCAGTATGGGGAAAAAAGAATTAAAGTCTCTTTTCTTCTGCAGAAAAAAATGAAAAAAGTATGCAAAATGCATATCTAGACCTATCTTAGTTTTTCTTTCATTTGAAAGCCAATGTACGTGTGTGTCAAGGCTGCAAGTAAAAGTCCTCATTCTCACCTCAACTTTTGCAGGTTTTTCCTTTTTCTGTTTAGTGGGTTTCTCATTATCCGCTGCAGTCCTTTCACCAAGTAATTCATATAGTTTGGCATCTATGCATTGCTGACAAACAAGAAAAAGATAAACAAATGCAAGTTGACAAACAATATATGCAAAGATATTCATGGTGATAATAGATAAAACTAAGAAAAACAGATTCACCTTAACAATTTTTGGATCAGCCCATGGAAGCTTTTTACGAACATGTGCGAACAACTCACCAACTTGAAAAAAGGAAATCAAAGCATCCAGATAAGAACAAAGTAACAGAACACAAATAAGAAAGTATGGGTGTTAAGGTTAAAATAGCCAATCCCAAACAAACATGCACACACAGTCAATGACCCAAAAGATGTAACATATCGAAAGAATTGATAAATTTTAATGTTCAGCTAAAAATTCCAATGACAACAGAATGACATTGCAAGAACAGAAAACAAGTAAAATACAGTATTGCGCATTTCATTGAGTAATTAAGCACCCAAAAAGGAATATAAAAAGAAGATTTGCAAAAAAAGCCGAGGTAGACAAGTATCTTAGTGATTAAACACCTACCATTTGTTCGATACCGCAGCTCCAATATTGATTCCTTACTCAATTCAAATACTTCATTTACAGTCTTTGCTATATCTTCCAAAGAGACTTCCACCCCTGGTTACAAGCACAGAACACTTACCAGGGTAAATCATCGCAAAATTGTGTATGGTCAGCTAAGTAACGGAATCTCCTAACTTTGGCAAATATATTTAATAACTAAACCTCAGTCCATTATTCAAATTTGAATAAAATGAAAATGATGAAACAGAAGAATTTATAGATATTTCCCGTGTTAGAGATGGTGAAAGAGAAATATAACATGACTTTCCTGGATCATCTTGACTCGGTCCATTTAAAAAGCTTACTTACCGACACCACAAGCATCTTCAAATTCATTCAACTGGAGACCCTCTGAGGAAGTTCCAGACAAAAATGAAAATGCAGCCTCTAGTTGAGCAGTACTCTTAATCTGCAAAGCTTCACAACTAAGTTAGCACTCAAACCCTGGTAATCTTGTCAAATTCAACTGATTAAGGAATAGAATATATAAGCAACCAATAGTAAGAAAATCTCAGTTGGCAACCACAAAATTCTTTTTAAAATAGTAATAGTGCATCTCAGACCTTTGAAGAGACAATATATCCAAGCAAAGTAGGCCGGTGGACAAGAGCATTTGCTGGGTATTTCGTGGCAACCTATGTATCATATTTGAAAGAATCAATGTATCAGACGTTTTTGTGCCATCAAAAAAAGAAAAGGAAAGAAGGAACAATAACCCCAGAGATTAGTAAGACATCAAGCAAAAACAAATATCAAAAGAGACCGTAGACTTCAACCACAAATAAAAAATAATACGTCATCAAAGTTCATTTTTAGAAGTACTTTCAGATTGCATGTTAGCAAAATGGCCGCAAGTAATTAAGCTTCACCATCTGGGACGCTTTCAATTACACACAACGCAAAGGTTGTAGATGAAATATCTTACAGTGTAAAGGAGATTTCCAATAGTTCGGTTGCATCCGTCGCTGACACCAGCCTGGAAAATAGATACATAGACCCGCATTGGAATTAGCAATTAATAAAACTAAATCATCTGAGAGGCAAGACCAAAGAAAAAGAAAAGAGAACCTTGAGGAGTTCCAGCCCAAAAAAATTCCTTTATTTAAAATAATGAAACAAAACCCAGAACAGAAAAGAAATAAAAGAAAATGACGAATCGTCATACCTCGTGAATGACGGCGGTCAGATTGGTGGTGACCTTATTGTTAGCAATAGTGTTACGAGCAGTTCTCTCGTCGAGACCGATCTTGAGAAACAAGTCTATGGAAGAACCTCCTGCGTCGTCGTCCTTCACAACCATTGTAGGGCGAGAGACGGCGGTGACGGAGGATGTGGATGTCTTAGAGCAGAGAAAAAACAGTTGGCTTAGAAGAATAGGGCATCAGACAAATAAAAGAAGACTTGTACCTATGTCGGAGTGTGCGTGCGGGGTGATATTAGGGGTTTATGGGAAAGAAGATTCTTATTCTGCTTATGGCATGTTTGGTTCACGTAATAATAGAATAGATAAGAAATAGAATAGTTATTTTTTGGAATAAAAAATATAAGAAATAGAATAGAATAGGTATTACTTTGTTTGGTTTAAGAAATAGAATAGATAAAGAATTTCTATTCCATTGTTTGGTTTGAAAATATGAACTTGGAATAACTTACAAAAAGACTAAAATATCCTTATTATTATTATTATTATTATTATTATTACTATTATTACTATTACTACTACTACTATTATTATTATTATTATTACTACTACTACTATTATTATTATTATTATTATTAACTTTATTATTCTTCTTATTATTAATTTTATCAATTATTTTTATTCTTATTTTTATTATTAAATTCCTTATTATTGTTAATTTTCTTCTTCTTCTATTATTATTATTATTATTATACAAAATTAATTTTCTTATTATTATATTTATTATCATTATTATACAAAATTAATTTTCTTCTTATTATTAGTATTATTAAATTTCTTATTATTATTAATTTTCTTCTTCTTCTTCTTCTATTATTATTATTATTATACAAAATTAATTTTCTTATTATTATTATACAAAATTAAGTTTCTTATTATTATTCTTATTATACAAAATTAATTTTTATTATTTTTATTATCATTATTATATAAAATTAATTTTCTTCTTATTATTAGCAATATTAACTATTACAATGCATTAAGGCACACATCTGCAGACATGTTGACAGGAGCCTACGTCTTCTGGACACAAGTACCTGAATTGTTTGTGGTTGTGGCAAGAAATGTAAGGCAAAACTAGGAAGAATTGAAAGGATTAAAGTTCAAATAAAGTATATCATTTCTTGCAATTGAAATGCAAACCGACAGTGCATCTTGGATACAGGAACACTTCGAATACATATACACAAGAGCGTTCCTTACATATTGATGAAACAAGACTCCAGACTTCAACACAAACACGTGACCATCATCAACTCTCCCACCATCAGAACAAGAAGAAATCACAGTAGCAAAAATATACTCATTAGGCCTCACACTA
>JAOTIZ010000201.1:10769204-10787698 GCA_027123425.1 Erythroxylum panamense | reverse complement strand
CACTGATATAACCAAAGGCCACAAAGCACTCGGTCACAATAATGCAAACACAGAACTACCCGTACCCATATGCTCATTGCATCGGTAACGGGATGTTACAAAAGTGCTTGGCCAAAAATTGTTTAACTTTATGCAACATGGTCAAGTCATTTGATGCGAGCAATATATTATCCACATACAATAGTAAAAAGATGACTTTGCTCTCCCTGACCCTATAGTATAAGCATCTTTCAACTTTATTTTCCACAAAGCCTAAAGATGTCAAAACCTCATCAAAATTTAGGTACCAAAATGTCTGGAAGTTTGTTTCAGATTGTATATTGATTTGGTCAACTTTCAAACTTTGTCAGTTGCTTCTTGATCCTAAAATCCTTCAGGTTGCTCCATATAGACCTCCTCATAAAGGTCACCATTCAATAAAGTGATTTTAACATCCATCTGATGTAGCTCCATATCATAATAAGCTACTATTGTCATAATCTCTAAATGCATCCTTCGAGGATATAAGAGAGAAGGTAACATTAAAGTTAACTATTTCTCTTTAAATGAATCCCCTGGCACCTAATCGTGCCTTAAACCAATCAACTATATGGGTCAAGAAATGGCTTCTATAAAAGGAACTGAATCCACAACATGTCCTATATCATAGTCTTGCTCACCCAAATAGACTATGTAATCTGATAAGATAGCAGGTCACCTCTATCTAGTGGATCTGCGAAACTACACAGGTTCTTATACCCCAAGAACCTCTGCCTGAATAGGTATCGGTTCCTGTTATTGCACAAGCTTGGTACTCAGACTTTGATCCACTGAACCTGACTATATGAGTGGCAGATACGAAATGATTGTAATATCTTCCTACTATCTGCTGAAGGTCAAGAGGATTCACCCTCATCATGGACATTGTATTCCAAAAACTTAGTCGTCTGTGATTTCACTATTCTGGCCCTTCCTTCTTTACAATAAAATATGTAGCCTTTAAAGTGGTTAAGATATCTTACGATATAGCAATGAGTGGAAAGGGGTTGTAGTTTTCCTTCATAAGGATTATACAACCTTATTTCTGTAGGGCAATCCCATATATGAATGTGTACAAGGCTTGGTTTCCTATCGACCCAAAGTTGAAAAGGTGTTTTGGGCACTAACTTATTTGGGCACTGACTTACTTAGGACTCTATTCAATATATATAATGTCGTCTTAATGGCTTCACCCCAAAGGTATTCCGGTAGGTTAGTCCTGCTTTGCATCAACCTCATCATATCCTTTAGGGTGCGATTGCGTCTTTCGGCCACACCATTTTGCTCAGGACTACCTGACATAGTAAACTGAGTCATTATTCGAACCGATTTCAAATACCTAGCAAAGGGACCCTTGTCTTGTCCTAGAACCCAATGTCTACCATAATATTCCCGTCCCTAATTAGATCTAACAATCTTTATTGATTTTCCTAACTGGTTCTCTATCTTAGTCTTAAAGACCTTGAATTTATCGAGAACTTCAGACTTTTCTATAAGTAAGAACACATAACCATAGTGGGAAAAATTATCTATAAACATCAAAAAAATATCTACCATTACATAACGTAGCTGTATAGGGTTCACTAATGTCTGTATGTATTAATTCTAACAAACCGGAAGCACGAGTTAACACTTTCTTCTTTATCTTGATCAACTTACCTCTACAACAGTCGACATATATTTCCAGATCATCGAAGTCCAAAGTTGGGAGAATGTTATCCTTATCAATCTCTCAACCTTCTCCCTGGAAATATGGCCCAAGAGTTCATGCCACCATATGTACGACGTTTACTTTATCAAAGGTCTCTTACGAGTCACAAGTTCCACAATGTAAGAAGAAACATACATTTTATTAGGGTTATAACACATTCTATATAATTCATAAGATAAGAAGGCAGTTCCGATATGTTTTGCATTGATAAAAATACTTACAAATGAAGTATCAAATAAAAAATGATAACCCTTTTTTTATCCAAAACTGATACAGAGATCAGATTTCATCAAAAAGATGATATATACAATGTGTCCCGAAAAACCAACACAAACCCTGAATCGAGGTTTAAACCTACATCTCCATATACAAAATGTCCAATTCTTCATTATTATCGACGATCACCTTCTCCTCTTCTTTAGTCAGCCTTCTGATGGATCTGAACCCCCGAATTATGGAAGCAACATAATTAGAAGCTCACTATCTAGCCACCAAGAACTTAATGTGGCCTTAGCTAAATTGGATTCGTGAATCTTATAGGTTGAGGAGTTACTTGATAGTTCTTGTTTGACTTTCCAGAGTTTATACTTATGGCAGTCAGATTTCCTATGCCCCTTCTTTTTGTAGAAGAAGCATCTCATGTTCTTCAAGTCATATGGATCCTTAGTAACGATAGATTGTTCAATCTGAATGTTCAAACTAGCCTTACCCTTGCCTTTGGCTGCTACATACAAGGCTATATGAGAAGAACTCTTCAGCTTCTCCTTTACTGCAACACACCAAGAAATTAAAGCATTAATGTCCTAAGCCCCATATTGAGAGATATATGATGTTACCAGCATCTCAAACTCTCATAGGAGAGTATTAAGGCCTAATGCATAATCAGTATGTTAGGAATGGGCACATCCAGCACCTTCAGTTTACTTTAAAGGTAAACCATCTCGATAATATACTTTCTGTTGTCGCCTTCTCAGTGTACCTCATGGAGAACAGCTCTTTAATAAAGGTACTGTGCTCCGTATGGGACGACACCTTGTACCTCTAAGAAACATTGTCTATAAACTCCTTCACTATGTTTGTGTCTGGTAATCCACTTAGCAAATGACCCAGGATCAACCTCTTTATGATCAAATAAGACATCTTATTTGACCGCTCCCAGATTGCCTTAGCCACCTTATTAGCTTCTGAGTTGATATCTATAAGTAGAGAAGGTCTCTCTACAAGCATTGTCATATTGATGTCAGTCATCTCCAAGGCAAACTCAACATCCTTCTTCCACTTCTTGAAATTAAAACCGATCAAGGTATTAATAGTGACAGCATTGTTGTTTATAGAAAATGTGACTATAAAATAGAAAAGACAACTTAAAGATCAACATAAATGCAAGATAACAGTGATAGTTAAAGCATTAAAATAGTATCTATACCGAGAATATGATCACATATATTATCAAATACTTTTGGTTAGAATGCATAATATATATAATTAGACTTCCACATAAAAGCAATCAAACTACAAACCATCAACTCTCATAACACTATCACTTTCAGGCGAATAAATCATTTAAGCAACAATTTTTCTTTATCTTATGCCTTTTTTGCACATATCAAAATCCTATATAAGGCCAATACCTTTTGGCAGAACAACCAAACATAAGACCAAAGACAACCCTAACATATAAGCAGAACAATCCAGAATATTGACTCGAAATGCTACTTTAGTGACTACATCCTTATCATTACCCTGAAAACTCCACAAACCAAAGGGATATATCCTTATGTTTTCCTCACATTCTATATGGGCATATCGTATAAGAAAACGCATCAACGAATGCAAAAACCAATGCACATTCAAGTGCTGAAAATATTGTCTTTAAACTTTATTTGGGACTTTTATCTCAAAAAATCTCAATCAGAATAACTATCGTATTTTTTCGAACATCGAACCTACCACACGAGATACGAAACCTTAAGGGTACCCCTTATATGTAGTTTAAAACACGAAAATTCGCTCAAAAATAACTTTAAAATGCTTAAAAACCTTTTTCGTAATCAAATTACCCACATAATTAATCCAGACAATTTGAAAAAAAATCACTTTATAAATTTCCCCGACTCTGAAACTGACCTAAAATACCCAAACACCCTTTGCAAAAATTCTAAAACTTTCCAAAAAAAATTTTGGCTACTGACGTTAGTGGTACTATAGCGCTAACGTCTGCTGACGTCACAACTGCTCGTGGGAACGAAGGTATTTACGGTGCATGCGTGCCTAGCTGACCGCTTCAGAGGCGTTTCGTGAGTGCAACGCATGCTCCCCGATGCACCATGGTTACTGTTACACACACCACCATACGTAGATGAGCCTCTACTATATGGTGCGTACAATGTACGGGCTGCTACGTATCAAGACAAGTGGTCAGCGCGTGTGATGCACGCACCCGCTCATCCCTTGCTAGTGGGAGCCTAACCGCCTTTAGGCAGTTACTGTAGAATCGTCAAGCGTGTGCACTACAATCACCCTTTGATGGGGAGGGTGATTTTTGGCTATCCCAAAGCTCTTTTTTGCACTTTATGGCTCGTTTTTGACTTATTTTTTATGGCTAAACTCATTTACTCCTCTTTCACGCATCCATACACGTGAAAAAAAAAAAGAATGGATCAAAAACAATCTAAAATCATAATGGATAAAAACAAACAAAAAACCTTCATTTTTAACCACTCAATCACGCAATCGCTTTGATATCATATGTAACACATAGCATGAACCTTATTATATGTCCTGGATCATTCATGAAAAGGAAATAAATAAAAGAAATGTGGAATACCTGATTTCGATTCCATTCCAACTTCTAAGGTAGTTTCTGAGGCCGAAACGAGCTCCAATCTTGCAAGTGCGTCACAAGAATCCTTCACGAACACGCGGTTAACATCTTTCTATAGTTTTCTCAAAATCTAAGTTCTCTTAATAGGTCAAAGAATTTGTATGCTTACGAAAAATATAAGCAAATACAGGAGATATTAATGTTTATATATAGCTTCCATCGAGCTTTCTTATTACAAGTCTAATATGAGTTTGGTTTACACTGATCGGGATCTATTTTTTTCCTGAACTTCGACTTGTTAACTTAGATCATTTATTGAGCCACATTATTATCTTTATATGTATTAAATTATATATAATTTAACCGATAAGTTATTAAAAAATACAATGAAATGTTGTCCAACTTTGCAGGAAAAGTCAAAATTATCCTACATATCTTTCTTTTCTTGCTCTTTTATTTGTCGTCGTCCTCCTCGCTGTGTTGTTTTCTAGTTCATTTTTGCACTTTTTCTTTTCTTTTCTTAGTTCTGTTTATCTCAATCATTTGCTTATGGTTGTCCTTGGTCTCCAGGTTCATTCATCGTGTCTCTCATATCCGTTCTTTTCTGTCCCTTTCTTGGTTGTTCATTGTCTCTCTGCTGGTTTTCATCTTTCTCCATCATTTATGAACACTAGTAGGGTCTCCTATGTTGCATCAAAGGATTCAACAGCTGCTCCAATGTTATTGTAAATCCATACTCAATTTGGCGATAAAAATTAGTGTGGCATCTCTAGGGTAATACGCAAAATTCCAGAAGAAGATGAACGTATCTCTCCTCCCCTGGCTTTCTCTGTTATGCCTCTGTCTCCTCTCCTCCAGCTTGTTACCTTCACGGATCAAAACTCAATTTAGAAATTAAAAATCAGAGTTTTGTTGTCTAATATTAGACCGAAACTGATATCGATGGGTGACTCGGAATCATCCTCGCGACTTTGTTGGAATAAAATATTGAACAGAGTAGCATTTGGCGAATAGATTAATTAATTTCTCCTCCAATAAGAATCTGACCCTCCCTCCCCGGAAGAATTTTTGGATGTATAGTAACCATTGAAGTTCAGCACTGGAAAGCCCTTGTCTCTTCATTTGTTTGGAATATTGTCAAGTCTGAATTCAATGGCTATCTGATGTAAGAGGCAAGGCACTACTGGCATCACTAGCAATCTCATGTTGCATGTTGGGAGCAGAAAGGAAACAAGGCTTTGGAGGAATTTCAATGTCGTCTAGGTTCCCAGATAGCATATCCACAACTCTTGTCATCGAGGGACGGTCTTTAGGGCTTATTTGGATGCACCACAGACCTACCATTACCATCTTCCTTACCGTGCAAGTATCTTCTTCGATTACTTCTTTGTGTTCAGTGAGTTTCTCATAGATCCAATCCGGGAAGTAAGCTTCACTCGAAGTGCTTCTCTCAAAATTAACGCTTTTGTTTTTCCTGCCTTCAGCAATCTCCAACAACAACATGCCATAGCTATAAACATCAGACTTGTGAGAAGCATTCCCAAGGTTTCTCATGAAGACCTCAGGTGCGATGTAACCAACGGTCCCTCTTGCAGCTGTCATGGTAACAGCGCTTCTACTTCTTGAATATACTTTTGCCAACCCAAAATCCGAGATCTTGGGATTGAAGTTATGATCAAGCAGTACATTTTGAGGCTTTATGTCCAGGTGCAATATTCGTGCCTCACAACCATTGTGCAAGTACTCTATTCCACGAGCTATTCCTAACGCAATCTCCAACAACCTTGCCACTCCCAATGAAAGCCTCATCTGCTCATCAGATAACAAGTCGCCTAGCGACCCATGAGGCATGTACTCATAAACAAGACCTTGTTTTGAGCCATTCCAGCTAAAACCCAACAAATTTATGACATGAACATGGTGTATCCTACCAATAGTGGCAACTTCGTTAACAAAATCACGGCCAATATTGCTCCGTTTGTCCAGTAATTTGACAGCAACTGGGCGGCCATCTGATAGCTTCCCCTTGTAGACGCTGCCATAGCCTCCTTGGCCTAGTTTTTCTTTGAAGCTGTTTGTCATCTTCTTAATATCGCTATATGAATAGCTAGTCACTAATGTAGATCTCATGGTACTGATGAACTCCTCACGATTTAGTCCAAGGTCATCAGTACTCTGCGTTCTCTTGATGGTCACTAAAATTCTTCTTCTGAAAGCTAGTAGTAGAACAATAATCAGGACAAATGAACAGCTTCCACTAATACCTGCAGATTATCTAAAGCCCGATCAGCAAATATACAAAGGAACTATAACTTACGTCTGAAAAAAACAAAACAATTAACAATTGAAATGGAATAACTACCATTACTGAATCACTGGGAGCAATTAAACTAACATGATGCCATTACTGAATCACTGGGAGCAATTAAACTAACATGTCTAAGCAAATATTATAACTGAAGATCAATGCCTTCTTTTATATAGAGGTGATGAAGCTTACATACCGAAGATGAGGGCTGGACCCGGGCTTTGCTTTTTAGAACGTGGCTGCCTGTAGGATCAGTGCCTAAACTATGATTAATAAAACTATTTGATTATATACTAGGGAAAGCAAGGTTTGTCCTGTGGTTTAACTTTCATTTTAATTTGGTGTAGGCGTTTTAAACATTTTCTCCTTAAATAAAGATTCACAAAATGACCATTTCCAAATTGAATATAATATTCCGTGAATTTTCATAATTTTTGTGAGAATTTACTGATCAGCTGGGGATTTTTAATTACTTTTATTTTTATTTTTTGCTTTGGTCTGGGACTGGGACAAGTCTAGGAACTTATGGCATTTAATGGAACTAGATACCTGTAAGAATCTTTTCTTTAAAAAAAAAGAGAGATGGCTTTTGATTGCCAGACCAACAAAAAATGGCCATTCCACTTCGGAGGTAGATAAGATAGTCAGAATGAAAAGTAGCAAGTACCCAAGCATTATAAGTTTATCGCCCGATGTTATCCGATAGCGTGGAACAAAAAGAAACCCCTTCTATTCTTGGAGATTAGTATTCTCAGGAGGGAACTTACTTGTAGAAGCAAACAATCCTTTTTAAGCTGGCATCGTATCCACATCGTCCACCAGTCGCATCACAGCTACTACACTCTCTAAATTCAGGCCAGCTCAAAGGAAATCCATCGCTTAGCACGTCTACAAGTTCGACGGAACTATTATTGAACCTGAACCGATCTCCTGCACTAGACACAGGAACCATGATCAAGTTACACCCAGTTGGAGTTGAAATAGTTCCGGGCGGATCAAATTGACTTCCGCTTAACCAGAGATATATCTTCGTCCCATCGTCACATGAATAGTTTCTGACCACCTTATTAGCAAGAGAGGAAAAGTCAGCCTTTGTCGGACACTTGAACAAAGTCAGGTTATACAGTCCGAGAGGTAGGTTTGGAGAAGTAGAATCTGTGGTGGAAATTGTAAAATTACGTAAATAGTTACATGAGCCAGCACTAAGATCCCTGAGAAGTTGGGTGTCCACCACGACCAGTGTGGTAGATGGTTCTGACGGAGTTGGTGGGTAGAAATTCTTGACTTGGTATAGCCTGCCGGAGAAAATAATGCCTGCGGGGAGGGCGGACGAGTTGTCGCATATAACCTGGTAGCCAGGGAGGCCGCAGAGTAAAGGGCCAGCAAGAGAGGATGTCCAGGAGGAGAAAGGAAAGGAGAAGGTGATGTTACCACACTTGAACGGAGAACACAAATCGTAGTCAGAGTGGGAGTGGGAGTCCTGGGATTCACCCGTCGCCAGAAAGGTTGTGAACATGAGTGAGAAGGGTACAAGGATGGAAGAAGATCCAACTTTCACAACCATAGCTATTTAACAAAGTATAGAATTGTAATTGTTGTGTCTTGGACTCCTACCCTCGCCCAGATTACTGAGAGCATCAAAAAGCCAATTTGACTTTCGCTTCAAGAACTTGGGGTATCTTTCGCTGAAGGCTTGAAAAATGGCCAAAAGTTGACCCACAGGAGTGTCATACCATGTGGTTGAAAAAACGAGGTTAAATACAATATTTTTTACTTAAGGATAAATTATAATAAAAATATTTAATTTATTTTAATTTGTTACAAAAAAAAATTCAAATCATTAAATCAAAATTTAAAAGTATTTAGAGGATTTCGGAAAAACATAATTTTCACACTGGGATTAAGGGCTAAATTCCACGTACGCCTATTTTAGTCCTGATATATGATTTGGATCTTATTATTATAACCCACGGGTTAAAATATTTCTGAAAATTGAAATTTTAATTTTATTAATTTTGTCTAGTAAAATTGCCTAAATTCTAATCCATAATTATTTTAGAATTTTTAGATCGTTATGAAATTATAAATTTAACCACAATATTCAGTGTAATTAACACTACTTTTAACTAGAGCCTCCAAGTACACCTACCCGTTTGTCTCGTCTCGCCCTGTCGCCTGCACCTCTGAATAACATTTTTCCGTGAAGTTGGCAAATGATGATTTCTAGCGTCGACTACTCATAAATGATTAAGTGGATAAAACTTCTAATTCTGTACATTTCTTCCAAGATATTCAAATAAAAAGAACCAAAAATCCTGGAACTGAAAGGTACTATGAATCCAGGAGCCTCAGACAAGAGGCAAAGATGCAGGGCGTGCAAAAATTTTGTTACAGTGGGATTGATTTACAAACCGCAGTAGTAGGGAAGTATATACAAGTTGATATTACGAGTTCGAAGTTGAGCAAGTTGAATTCGTTGTTTCAAGCTTAATAACCCTTGTATTGTAGGACCCGCAAAAGCTACATTTGTGATAAAGCCAGTGGAAGGGTGCCATTCCCTTCTTGTCACAGTCATTGCATAATATATCCTGGACAAGATAACCACAATTAGTTTCAACTTTTACAAGACCAATATACTTGAACAATTTTGGATGGGCTACCTGACAACGGTCCCTGTATTCTTCTGGAAGCTCTTCAGAAGCCAACAGAGCATCAAGCATGCCAAAGTAAACCTGAGCAGAAAAGGCAGAAGAGTGAGAAGACCCAGCAATAAGTTTCTTGGTTTGACTCTCAACACATGAGATGATTACCACCAAAATTAACAGAGAAAGTTCAGCTGCATATACACGTGTTTCTTAATCACATTGGCAACACCTCATGTTTCAGGACTAACCAACTCATCAAAAGTGCATATACACGTGTTTCTTAATCACATTGGCAACACCTCATGTTTCAGGACTAACCAACTCATCAAAAGTGGTGTAACTTTAATTCATTGGTTAGCTCATGGTCTTCCATTCCCATTCTGCTAATTACGCTCTTCTACTTAAACTGATGGCTAACTTTCAATTTCTTTTTCTTAACTGTTCCATTCTTCCCCTTCATCCATCAATAAACTTATCTAAATGCAACTATTCAGGTTCTCACAAACTTTAAATTGCTCTCAGCAGCTCAGTACCCTTGGATTTCAGTAATCAAGCTGTTTAGAAATACAGGTATGCTTGATACTGTACCACCATTCAGAGGGAAACGGTTGAATCACGTTTCAAATAAAAACAAAACTCAATTAGCAAATACTATCGAATATGTGATATTGTTAAAACGACTTTCATTAAAGGAAACAGGTGTGAAATAGTTCACAGCCATGCCGGTCTTAAAAGGCCTCAACCACATCACAATATCATTGCCATGAACATCAATCATAATAGCACACATTAAAATTTAAAAAGGCAGTTCATATTGATCTTACCGACATATCTCCCAACGATTTGCTACAAATTGGGCAGGTGTAATGGCTGCAAGTGTATGCCTGACACAATGAAAGGTGAAATAAGGGTTAGTGCCCTATCAGATTTCATTTGAATTGTTCCAACTGTCAAGTAAAAGCCCAGCAAAGGATAGACCTGAAAGCAACTTGAATGCATGAAATGGCCACAAGGGAGAGCTCTGACACTTGCACTCGAGGTAAATAAGAAATCACAACAAATGGGACAATTTGTTTCAAGCCCTTTTTCTCGACATTTGTGGTCAACTAGCTTCATTGCAAGGCAACAATTACACTTCATGCAATGAAAGAAGTCAATGCCAAGACCCTTCCCAACTCGGCATAAATTGCAGAAAGGGCAGTGATAAACAGTTCTGAAATTATAGCAAGAGATGTAAGGGATACAATTGACGAGCGATATAATGCAGCTGTAAATATAGAAATCACAATTAAAGGTTACTGGATCTATTCATTACAGAGTAACTGCTCCATTCTAGCTTATCACAGCATCTTAAGCTTACAACTGTAGTTCAGAGGATCATGCAAACAAGGAACATAACACATTAACAAGAATGGACACCGATCAAGGTAGCCTCAAAAGAAAAAAGAGATCAGTGAAAGCTTAACCTTTCATCATCGAAGAACCTGCAGATATTACAATAGTAATTTGCCATAGAGAACCCGCCACAAGAAGGTGTCGAGCATACTGGTCCAACAGGCTGGATTTTCAGGCAGCGCATACACATAATTTCAGATGTAGCTTTCCTGCATGTAGAATTAATTACTAATCAGTATCATCAACTTCACCAGTTTAAAATTAAAACAAGAACTTCATCAATAGAAAAACATTACCGATCCATAGAATGGTCACTGAGTTTATCATGACAGAACCGGCAAGTAAATAATTTTCCACAGCAAGCAGCGCGAAGTTTGCAATTTCTTTTATAATGCTCACATCCAAATACTTTTTTCTCTGGATCCCGGAATGAAGGGAAACATCCAAGTAAGTCTTCACTATTTGAATTCTCACCAAGTTGTGTTTGAGGAGACTTCTGCTGGGCAGCTATCCAGCGACTAGCATAACCAATATATTCATCAGAGAAACAGAAAGCTATAGTCAGAAACTTCACAGCATGTACAACAATAAAACAAACCTGGTCATAAGATTTTGAATAAGGTAGGCTTTTCTTCTTGGATCAAGAGTTGAATCACGAGAAACTTTTCTTATCTCTGCTTCAAGCTCATTTTGATTCATCCGAAAAATATCTTTCCACCCAGGCTTAAATGTCTGATCACTGGTATCCAGGCTCTCATACAGATCAGTACCTAAACAAGAAGGGTCGGCAACCATCCCAATAATCATTCCGTGATATGAACCTCTAATTAATAATGCGATAGAATCAATAGGTAACAGCAAATAAAGATAGGACAAAGACCTAGAGATATACAACTCTCTGATGTTGTTGCATGTGGACTTGCAGCAGAAGTTCCTTCCCACCATTCATTAAGCCACTCACTGAACATTGTGTTTTTCGTAGCCTGTTTCCATGTATCCATCATCTTATTTTGTTCCTCCTGTGTAAGAACAGATGTCACCCAAGGAAGCATTGACTGAAGCACCTCTGCACCAGTAGTACCAATTATTCGGCCAACAATTTTATCCTGTTCCTCTACAGAAAAATGCCTATCAAATAATGGCCACAACTCCAGTTCTTCTCGGTAAACATGTTGATCCAGGGTTACTCTCAATGATTTGCACATGCTCTGAAGTGTTGTTGCAAGCTGATTATACTTCCTAACAGCATCTTCGTGATGAGACAGGTCTGCGTGATTATTTGATAAAGCATCAGGGACATCTGTACTCTTCAAGCATTCGTGAAGATGCGTAAGCTCAGAAAGTGCAGATGATATATATTCAAATAATTTTTCCTCCTGTAGGTGGTCTAGAGTGTAAGAATGGCTAACATTATGAAGTGTCTCTTTAGATTCAAGGGCAGGGAAAACTATATCATCTTCCGCATTACTATGAGCCCTATATAAACCCCACAACAGACGAAATCTACCAGTAAACTGCCTAAGCAAAGTTTCACTGCAATCAGTTAGTTTTCCAGATTCTATGTCTAGATATTCCACATCTTTGCGGATGGCCTTATGAAATTTGAAAATGTTGTCTATAGGCCGGGATGCATAACCAACATCAGCAGGACTAGAATCCATCTCCCAGTTAAAAAGACTGGAGTTCAGGGAGGGAGCAGGACTAATAAAGGAGCGTAGTGATTTTGCTGCAGCAAGAGAGCTCATTCCTAAATTACTGCTGTTAACTCCTAACCCTGGAACACAGCAAGACTGATTGCTACAAGAGAGTTTTTCTGGGTTTCCATTTCCTGTAGAGCAGCAGGTATGACTTTCTTCCTGAGATAATATGTTTCCACGCTTAAGCGGTCTTCTACAGTCATCTGCTTCAGTGGACAGTTTGTCATCAGTAGATGATGTAAAACTGCATACTTTGGAAAGTTGTCCACTATCTCCCTCATTTCCAGATAGAACTCTTGCTGGACAACAACCAATGGCATTTGAAGATAAACAAACATTCCTGGAACGACCTTTGCATGCCCACCCAGAAAAAAGTGTAACTAATGCCGTGTCTGATGCAGGAGCTGCATCAGATTAGAACTAAGTTAGGAACTGTGGAAACTGGTAATAGAAATGGCACAGAACGGACAACTTTCTCAATAAAATACTAGTGCAAAACACAGTTAAAGATCAACAACAAACCGGCCATGCAAATGTTTTGAAGAAAAGCCATTGCTTGCTCATCATTAAGTGATCCTACGAACCAGGGCAACACACACTCGATCAACTTCAGGGGCATCACACATAAGCTTTCATAAAGAAGTTCTCGCTGTCTTTTGGTACTAAAATATGTTCGAGCAAGAGGGAGAACCTACGGCACATAGTCAGCACAGGATCATGAAGACTTAAAGCATAAACGAACCCCATCTAAAATATTTATGAAGTAGGAAATGGAAAAACAGATCTATGAGAATGACAAGTTTTATGCAATAAAGAAGAATTAGCATGTTAACCTGAACTTCTTCGTTTTGAAAGTGCTTCTGGATAGTATCCATGATCTGATCTGCTTGCAAGCACAAGTTTGTGTAAAACTCAGAGACAGATACATTGGCTCCAGCACTTTGAACGCTTTCAATGAGGCACCTAAGCTTGTCAAATTGACTTTCTTCTTCCACATGCTCCTGTACAAAAGAGATCTCTGCATCTACAGCAGGGAATATAACTTTGTCCTCAGCAATACTGCAGTCAAAGAGACAAACCACCATTCATTTCACAAGATATAGCCTAATAAACAACAAAGTCTGTTTTTTGTAACTCTGTGAAGCACAGAGCTGAAAGAAGTAAGGAGCTGCAATATCTCACCAATCGGACCACTTAATGAACCTAGGGTCATCATAAAGGAGATGTCTATACTTTGAGGAAGTCAACTTCACTTGAAAACAGAATTGGCGATAAACCTACCTGTGAAAAATGCAAACTTCAGCAATGAATTGTAGCCGCCTGTTCAGTGCAGAAAGATCAGAAACATCTCCAGAATGCTGTATCTTCCTAGCTGCTTCAGCTATATCTCTCAACTCTCTTTTTATTGCATTATGCCAAAGTAAAATTTCATCTATAGGATGGGACAAGGTGGAATTAGTGTCATCACAGCTTAACTCCATAAATTTCCTTTTGACTGCCTTTGATGAGTTGCACAAAGAGTCACATGCACAAGTCGCCTTGCTACTTTGGCAAACAAAGGATGATGTCCCAACTTCTCGATAATGAGCTTTAGAATCGTCTCCACAACTCTTACACAAATCTGACAATTTGGTCCCTTCCATCCATGTGAATATTACCTGCAACAACAGAACCATATAATTTGGCCCCTTCACCTCCTTAACGATGAAAGAACATTCAGAAACCAAACGTCTCCAAAAGGACCCTCACCTGCTGAAGAAGTTTTCCTTCTGGGATAATTTTGCACAAGCACTTGCGCATATCTTGATCTTCATCAGATGAAATAGAGGAAGAAAGCCAAGGAAGGAACTCTGCCATCATGTTAACAGGAATGCTGCACAAAAACTGCCACACCAACGATGCTTGCTCTTCAAATGAAAACTTTTCTATAAGCAAAGGGAATACCTGCAGCACTCAGCAACTATGTTGTAAGCATTCAACAACATTACATGCAAGTATCATACACTAGATAGCAAACTAAAAGGCATATCATTAACATTCTACTTCAATCTAAGTGGCAACAACTTGTTGCAGATATGATGCTAGAGTCAACAGTCCTAAATTCTTTAGTGAAAAACCTCTAAACTTGTAAGGTGCCAAAGGAAAATCATGCGAAGATTACCTGTAGGACTTCAAATGAAAGTTAAAAGGTACAAAGACAAGGATAATATTTATTTATGTCATTTAAACATACATAAGAGAAATGCCATTTGTGGAACTAGCAAATACCTGCTCTTCTTCCTTGTGCATATGCTGGCTAAGAGACGTTTGAAGGGCTCCAGTGCGAGAGGCTAATTCCCTGCGATAGCTTTCTTCATTTTGCATGTTAGAATTGAGCAGCTCGAATAACTGATCAAAAAGAACACTTTCCCCCTCATGCTCAAGGGAGTAAGTTCGTGCCACATTCTTTACACGTATATCAAGAGCTGGAAAGATAACCTACAAATCAAAAGAAGAAACAATGAAAACATTCCATTATTTAGCAAGACCAAAAACTTCAAAAGGAAGCAGAGACAGCATCCTCCATCACAAGATATGGGACTGTAAACTTCACTTATCATGTTATTCTGCTTGCTTACCCTTTTATCTCGCTATGCAAAGTCCTCACGGATATATTGTAAAGTATCTAAATTGTTGCTTGTCACTATCAACAGGTCATGTCGACAGCATGTAAATTAAGAAAAGAAGAGTAAATTTCTGAAGAAGGGTGAGAAGACTGATGTAAGGTATGCAATTGGAATCAACTCGCCCAAAAGCCAACGCCCAAAAATACACACTGTTAAATAGAATAAAACTATATTCCAAAAGATTAAGCAATTTATAGCCAGCAATATTTGCAGCTAACGATTTATCAATCCCTTAATTGTAGCTAATTACAAGCCCACATCTCAATGCTTTATGAGATTCAGATTCTAGCCAAGAGGTTTTTGATAAAAGTTTTTTCTATCACTATATACTGACACGTCAATCGGAAAATATCAGATGGCATCAGGTACAGGGCAAACATTTACAATTACTAAAAATAACCTCTACTGAAACAATCCAACTGAGGAAACTGAATAATTTTCATGAATGCAAGAGCATAATTAAGATAGAAATGAAAGAAGATAACTATAGTTCTTTAACTATTTCACATATAAAAAAGAAATCAAAGAACATTAGAAGCAATAAGAGAGAGGTCTGAAGAGGAAGGAATCTCTATCTGAAGCAGGAACCAACCTCGTCCTCAGCATTGCAGTGGTGCTTATAAATGGCGCGGAAAAACTGATACCTATCCAACAAGGGGCGAAAATCGCCGCCGCTAGTGACGTAGGCCATGGCGGCGCGGTGGAGGCCGTCGAGCTCGGACCTAATAGCCTTGTGGAAGAAGAGGAATATTAGGATTGGCGATTTGAGCGCCGAATTCTTGACGCAGTTCTTTGTCGGCGTAGAAGGATCAATTGGGTTCACGGGACCGGCCATCACCGCCACGCCTCCAGCACCGCCGCCTTCTAGACCCGAAAATGGGGCCGCCATTACCGGAGAGATCTCAATAATTCCCGGGGCCTTCAGAGAGATTGCTCTTACGCTCTGAGTTGGTTAGATTTCCATATCCATTATCACGGCTTTTCTGGATTATATATATTCTTTTTTCTTTTTTCTTTTTTCTTTTTTCCCCCCTACGTTCAGCTTCCAGAAATTGTTCCCTGTATAAACATGGTTTTTTAATATATATATATAATCTTTTCTAAATTCTAAATACGTTTTTATAAGGAGACGAAGAGCGGAGGCAAGAAGACAAAACACGATAGCTAGAAGGTTCACTATACACTGCATATGTATACGGTTAGAGACACCCAAAAAATGAAGTGAGAGGAGTTTCAATTACGTGTCGAGTATCCGACTTAACGTTACTAGTGCCTTACATTTTTGCCCTCACTCTGACAGGGAAATGGAAATAGGAAATACATAAATAAATATATGCATATTGGCACATGGAAAATACGCCACTCCGTCACGTAATCATATGGGTATATTAGGAAGTAGCTTCATTCTTGTGCAAATAATATACTAAACTTTATCATTTTAAAATTTAAATCAACAAAACTAATTAGAACGGAAGTACACTTGAGTCTGACATTAGTAGTAGTGGTTGTATGAATTAGTATTTTTTTATACATTAGGAATTGACAAGGCAACTCCTAGGAAGGATAGCACCGTTGACCCAGGCGTAAGTAGGCACGTCGGGTTAATTCTTAGAATAAAACTTGTTGTAATAATTCAAATGCAATACATTAATTGAATTGAAGCCTTGGATTGGAATATTCATTTTAACGATGTTTCAAATATAATCTTCATTTATCCGTTAAGAGTTAATATTATTCTTTAGATTATCATGTCATTGTCTAAACTGTTTACTTGGAACAACTCCAATTTCATTGCTCAAAGTCAAAAAAAAAACTGAAAAATAAGAATTATTTTGGTAGATTAATGAAAACAGATTGACGAAGACGGGAGGGCGTGAAGGCAGCACATGAAATGGAGGCCCCAAAGGTGTGGCCATCGTTGGATGCCACGAGTTATGCCCGTGTCTTCACAAGCTCTCTCTACCCTCCTAATTCCTAAAGCCTTGGAGATACAGATACCTCCCTTGCCACCTGCCTCGCCTGTCCACGTTGATGGGACCGCTACGCTAACATTCTTTCGACTCATCCTAACCTCTTCTTTCTTTGTAAATATATTTGAATCTAACATGTCATCTGTGATTTCATAATATTTAATTAACAACTACTTGTAAATAACAACTACTTGTAAATAACAACTACTTCAGAAGCAATTCATATTTAATATTCAACTTCACAATTTTAAGCTTTTGAAACACAGTTTGAGTAATAACAAATGGATTTCCCGTAATTTTAGGAAACTTATTGTCCTAAATAGATTCCAAATTCAGCCTATTTTACTTAAATTATACTTTTTTATTCTTATATTTATTGAAATTTTCATTTTAATATATGAAAAATATATTATAACTGGACCTATTATAATATATTTTATTTTATTTAAATGTTGAGGAAGGTAAATATTGTTTTACCTCCATTAAACTTAAGTTTTCAAAAATATTTAAACAAGAAAAATAAATATTTTGTAAATGATTTTAGAAAGCATTAGTTTACACCCAAAAAAATTTACCTTCAATTAATGGAAAAATGAATTCATTATTATATGACAGAAAATATTTTAACAATGAAGAAAAAATTTATTAAATTTTTATATTTGACCTTAACCATAATAAATAGTACTAAATCTATCTATGGAGAAAATTACAAACCTTATTGATTATTAAAGTGTTTATTATTTAATAATTATTGATTCAATGAAAAAAAATACTCTTAAACTACAACAAAAAGTGAAGAAGGTAAAATTTTAAAATTTATGTTTGTCTCTTTTCAAATGGGTAGCAAGAGAATTTCTAACTTCTATTTCTTTTATTGGTTTAAAGGCTAGAATAGATAAGGAATAAAATAATTATTCTTAGAAATAGAAAAAAAATGAAGAATTGAAAAGAATGAGTATTCTTTTATTTGATTTACTGCTAAAGAATTTTTATGTCAGTATTTAGTTTGAAAATATAAAATTGGAATGACAAAAAATAACTAACAAAAATACTATGTTATTATTATTATTATTAATTTTCTACTAACAGTGAAAAATTATTATTATTATTATTTATTAGTCATATTTATTATTATTATTATTATTAAATTCCTTGTTATTATTAATTTTATTTATTATTATTATTGTTGTTGTTGTTGTTGTTGTTGTTGTTGTTGTTATTGTTGTTGTTGTTGTTGTTGTTGTTGTTGTTGTTGTTGTT
>JAOTIZ010000201.1:10727825-10739565 GCA_027123425.1 Erythroxylum panamense | reverse complement strand
GGTTTGCCCCGGTTAGGTTCTCCGATCTCTGCGTGGATACCGTTAGAGACGGTCTCTTTTGGTCGTTATGGTTTGACATTGTTATATAGACACATGGATCCTGGCTTTCGGGAAGGTCCCGGAACAAAAATTTTTGTTTTACGCACCGTGGGCATGTGATGCACACACCGGGATTTTCCTATAGAACATACCTTAAATATTACTAGTATTTGTACCACTAAGCTAAAAATATGAAATAATACGATTTGCACCATCTAGGAGGCAAGATATATGAAGGTTTTAAAAAATCTAATGTCTTTAGGACAATTTGATGATATCAAGTGTAAAATTCAAGTTGAAAATGGGATCATGAAAATAGTCAAAGGTACACTTATAGTGATGAAAATAGAAAAATATGCTCAAAGAGGGAAAAACTGTAAAAAGGAGAAGTATTTATTGTATCAACGAGTTCAGCACAAGATCAACAATGATATGACACCTCATACTTGGCCATATGTCAAAACGAGAATTGGAGATTCTTATAGAACAAAAAGCTTCTTTTAGGGATAAAAAAAGGTATCATTACCCTTTTATGATCAATTTATTACTAGTAATCAACATAGATTAAAATTCAATAGTTCCACTATTAAAAGAAAAACTATTATAGAGCTTATTCATTACGATGTTTCGAAAGCATCAATTTCATCCTTAAGAATTACTCTGGGAGATGTTGTGTGTACCCAATCAAAAGGAAGGAAAATGAGTTTCTAGTTTTCAATAACTTCAAAGCACATTTAGACTTGAAACTAGGAAACTAATCAAGAGTCTATGGTCAGATAATGAAGGAAAATATGTAAGTGGCAAGTTTGAAGCATTTAGTAAATAAGGAGGCATTAAAAGGCAGTTCACACTAATGTACACTCCATAGTAGAATGGAGTAGCAGAGCGAATGAACAAAATATATCTAGAAAGAACAAGATCAATTTTAAGGACTACAGGTCTAGCCAAATAATTTTAGGTAGAAGAAGTAGAAACTGCTTGCTATGTGATAAGTCATTCTCCATCAACAACAAATGGGATGAAGACACTAATGGAGATGTAGACTAGTAATCCTATTGATTATTCATTCCTCCATATATTTGGATTTTCTACATATGTGATGTATATTTCCAAGAAATGTCAAAGTTGGATCCAAAATCCAGAAAATTCATTTTCTTGGGTTATGTTAATGGAATTAAGGAGTATCATCTATTGGATCATACTGCCTATAAGTTAATAATTAGCATAGATGTCATATTTGCATAACATAAGTTACAAGCAAAGGAAGGAAATACCACTTCATAAGAAAAAACCAAAGACTATTACAATTTAAGTTGCAGAAAGACGAGAACAAGAAGATCCAAATACTTTGGAAGTTGCACCAGAGTAAACGAGAACAAGTTGAGTCCTCAGTCCAAAAGGTTTGATGTTTAGCTCGGGAAAGGAGAGAACCGGCTTGGCACTTGGAATACATTAAAGGAGGTAATATTGCATTTTGTTTACTAACAGAGAATGGAGAACTATAAACTTTCTATGAGATTGTAAAATTCCAAGACACTTCTCTATAGATGACAAAAATGGAAGAAGAATTTAAAGCCCTCCATAAAAATAAGACATGGGATCTTATTTTTCTACCATAAGGAAGGAAGACTATTAGTCACAAATTGGTCTATAAGATCAAACAAGATGGCCATAACCAAGTGTATTGTTACCATGCAAGATTAATGGCTAAAAGATATGCTAAAAAAGAAGGTATTAACTTTAATGAATTATTTTCTCATGTTGTTCAATTGACAGTGGTTCGAGTATTCTTGGTAATGTATGATATATATGATTTGCATTTAGAGCACTTAGAAGAAAAAGGCGTGTTTTTTGTGGAGAACTTGAAGAAGAAATTTATATGCTCCAATTAGAAGGATTTAAAGAAAAAGAAAAAGAAAACTTGGTTTGCATGTGGAACATACTTCTATATGGTCTCAAATAGGAGTCAAAATGTAGGTATAAGAGATTTGATTCCCTCATCATGAACCCTTGATATAACAGATTCAATTAAGATCCTTATGTTTATTACAAGAGATTTAATGATGATGATTTCATTATCTTACTATATATGTCAATGACATATTAGCAGGCCCTAACAAAGATCATATTAAAAAGTTGAAGGCATAGTCGGCTAGAGAATTTGAAATAAAGGACTTGAGACTAACAAACAGGATTTTAGGGATACAAATTTACTAAGACTAAAATAATAGAAATATATAACTTTCTCAGAAGAATTATTTGAATAAAATATTGCAACGTTTCAATATGCAAGATTATAAGCTAATTTTTATACCTCTACCTATTAATTTTAAGTTATTTTCAAGTATGAGTCCTAGTAACAAAACAGATAAGATGAAAATGTCTAAAGTACTGTATGCATCAGTAGTGGGTATCTTAATGTTTGCTATGATATAGATAAGACCAAACATTGCACATATAGTGAGAGTAGTTAGTCAATAGATGACAAAATCTACAAAAACAACAACAATCTTATTGCACAAGACTTCCTGCTTTACGAGGGTCTGTAGAGGGATGTCAATTGTATGCAACCTTTTTTGCATTTTACAAAGAGGTTGTTTCCGATACTTGGCAAATTATGATAAAGAATATTAGAGTACTATACAAAAGGATCCTAAGATATATTAAAGGTACTTCAGATGTTGGATTATGTTTTGAAGGATCAGATTTTGTTGTCAGAGGCTATGTTGATTTAGATTATGCAGGTGATCTTAACAAAAGTAACTCTATCATAGGTTATGTGTTTACTTTTACTGGAGGAGTTGTAAGCTAGGTCTCAAATTTGTAATCGATTGTAGCCAATTCTATGACAGAGTCAAAATATGTTCAGCAATCTAAGCTAGCAAATAAGCAATTTGGTTACAAATGTTAGTGGAGGAGCTCAGACATAAATAAGAGAAGATTGCTCTATTTTGTGATAGTTAGAACGCTTCACACTTGATAAAGAGTCCATCTTTTCATCCAAGGAAAAAACACATTTGAGCTCGGTATCACTTTATTAGAGAAAAAAGTGGAAGAATTAAACAAAGATGTTTAAAAAATTCATACTAAATACAACTTAGAAAATATGCTAACAAAGCCACTCAATACTGATAAATTCATATGGTGTCGGTCCTTTATCAACCTAGTAGAAATATAAGTAGTATGAATAAAAGTAAATGTGAATCTACATAGGAAAAATATTGGTGTTAAAGCCACCTTTACTCTTTATTTAAACATTGACGATGGAAGTCATTTATGCCTTCTATCATTGAAGCTTGACATAATTGTAACTCAGTTAAAGAAAGTTGTAAAACAACTTTTAATTTATATCCACAATACAATCCTTCTGTATGATAGTGGAATAGTGTAGAAATACAATTCCATTGCCCTAATTGTTCTATTTATAGAACAGTTTGCATATGTTTTATCCATCTTTTTTTTAGCTTTGTCATGTTCTAGTTTATGTTCTATTTATGTATCCTTTTGCAAACAAAAACAAAGAGAGAGTGGAGTGTACTAAAGAGATTGAGATATGTTTTTCCTAAATATAGATTTTTCTTTGTAAAATTCACCGTGTATTAATCCTTTCCTTATTTTCTCATTCCAATTTAATTATATTTTAAGCACTTCGTATTCCAACTTCCTAACATAAACTTTAGATAGGTTAGGAGAACACAGTTAAGTTTATATTGATAATGAGTATGTCTTTCAAAAAAATGTATTAAATAAACTTAAATTAACAAAATTTTTCCAAAGATTAATAGTTGCCTAAGTGTCCAGCCTCTAAAGATATTTACATAACAAGTTGAGAGAACTTTGTAATTATTAAAGAGAGGGTTAAGCAAGAAGTGTTAGTTTTATTAAAGCTTAACCTTATTTATAATAAGTTCAAAACATTTTAGTAATTTAATTGAAATTAAATTCTAATTTCAATTAAACTTTAATTAGAATTACAAATAATTCTAATTAAATACCAATTATACTCATATAAGATCCAATATCTTATGTGGATTCTTATTTGTTAAATATCTCATATTTAATCATAAAGTTTCTCACACGTTACATTCATGTCCAACTTGATTAAAATATGTTTTACTCTCTTTAGTATATTCTTTATGTGAGATTCATTAAGTTTCCAAATATGTTGACAATGATTATAAATTTTAAATAATAATTCTAATTTATAATTAAAATTAGATAAATTAATACTCCTTTTAATTTATCTTTAATTCTCCAATTAAACGATTTATAATCATATATTAAGATTAACGTCTAGAAACACATCATGACCACCTAAATATTTAACAATCTCAAAGTAGTTTTAACTAACCTTTCTACGCATGATCTTTTCGTATAATTCAATTCTTTCATCATATAATGTTAAGATTAGACATAGAGTATGAAATTAATATCTATTTTATTTTAAGTCTAATCATATTAGTTTTCCGCCATTAGCTATTGATTCAATTAATGGCATTTGTAAACTATTTACAAAAAATCATTCTACCTTGACCAATGATTTCCTTAATCAATACTAATAAAAAACAACATAATATTCACCTTAATTACTTTAGGGTGATTAATCATATCTTGATGATTTAACTATCTTCATATGGTTCACGCTACATCTATTGACAACCGACTGAACAACCTATGATTAGAATAGGTCATAAATAGTATCAAAACATAACTATCCCTATATAAGATAACTTTGGAGACCTTAAGTCAAAATATCACATATACAATCGTCATAATGAGAATTTCTATAGACATATAAGTAATGCTCTAAGTGGATTTCTCATATCAAGTCTATTCAGTGAACTTATTCTCTAACAAGCACCCATATGTTTGTTTAAGTATCTCCATATTTTAATTATGAGATCGACCGCTTCCTTTATAAGGAAAAACATAACATGTACTAATCTTTTTATGTTCTATTAATGTACAATCTACTATAAACAATTTAGAGATAATATACAAATGCAATATGAATATCATAATTATAATCTCATTATATTGTAATTAGCAATGTATAATTATCTCATAGACTTTATGATATATATGTAAATATATACAAGATAAATAATGCCTTTAAAATAATTGTCATTAAACTAAAATCAAAATGATTGGCTATTAGGGATTATAATGGGCCAAGGTGGTCCTAGGGCCAGCTTGAGACCAGATCGAGCTCGAAACGGTGGGCCCGAGCCAGAGTCTGACTGGCCCAAAGAGGCTCAATCCGACCTGATCAGAAATTATTATTTTTTAAAAAATTGACAAAACAACATTGTTTTGCCTTTACTAGTTGCCCGCGCTAGAGCTCGATGCTCGATCAACTTGAGCATGACTTATTAGCTTTGGGCCTGGTCGGGTTGGATTGAGTTGGGCCCGGGCTCGGATATTGGCTCTAAGGTATAACCAACAAAATTTACTTAAATGTTATTTTTTTCATTAAATTTCCAACATCTTAGTTGGACCGTGCGAGGAGCTTACAACCCAAAGTTGAAGTTACAGTGACCATGACCCTTTTGCCATGCCTATTAATTATACTAACAATATTTACCTAAATGCTATTCTTTTTTCATTAAATTTCCAACTTCTTATTTGGACTGCGACAGGATCTTACAATCCATAGTTGAACTAACAATAACTTTGTTTTCATTTCACATGATTCAATAATAAAAGAAAATTTTCTACGATCTATGCATGTTTTAGTTAAATAAAACATACAAGGAACCTTCAAGGGTTAGTTGAGCTAGTTGAAAGCTAGAATAGGTACTTCAAATTTTTTTTTTTGTGATGACTTTGCCTTCTGCTTTTATATACGTAACTGTTTAAAATTTGGGAACAAAGTTTTATTTTTTACAAAAAAAAATCTATTTAATTTAAACAGAATAATTTAAACAGAAATTAATTTAAATGTAAATAATTTAAAAATAACTTTCTATAACTAAAATTTTTTAAAAATATTTCGTGAAAAAAAGAGAGCCCAAAAGATGTTACCTTTGCTCGTAAACACGGCCAAATTGGCTTTGATTATGAGTCTATGACATCATTAAGCCTCTCACTCGGTCATCAAAAAGTCGTCAGCAGATACAGAAATTTCAGAAAAAAAGCAGCAAAAAAAGTAGGAAAGGGTGACAACCCCACATCTCTTTCCTTCCATCCTTTCGCCAAAGAGCATTATAGTTATCCTTTTTTCCTCATTTCATATTCTTTTATTCATCAAAACACAAAAACAAAGAAAAGAGAAAGAGACCATTTTCGCTCAACTTGGGATCAGATTCTGCTTTCCAGTCCTGTTGGCCCAGAGGATAAGCAAAAAGTAAAGACTTAAGCTTTGTTGAATTCCAAAATTAGACCTCTTCAAGCTCAGATTGTCTTGAATGTCTAGTTCCAAAACTTGACCTATCCTTATTCAACAAATCCCTTCAAAGAAGTTAGATACTTCCCCATTGCAATAGTGAAGAAAGCAATGTATAAATTTATGGGGACAAAGACGTGCTTTTGTATTACATATATAGCTAGATCTGTTAAGCGTGTTTGCCATATTCTTTGGTAGAATTCTTTAACCTGTAAAAAATCTTTTTGAGGATGAATAACGGTGGCGGATCATCCCATAATCGGAGCCCCAGAGAGTTGGCATGCCACGCCGGGGCCGGCGCCTCCGCAGGTTAGCTTATAAAAGTTCGGAAACTATTTATGTTCAGTTGTTATAGAAATTGTAAAAGTATTGGTTTCGAACCCATTTAACGGGAGAGCTGTAAGTTAGATTACTTCAACTTCTTTCTCTGGGTTATCCAGTGTTTAGTTTATTTACTTTTGTAGATTGATTGATTTGGGTGCATGCAGATGCACTTGGTTTTTTCAGTTCCTTTTGAGAAACAGTATTGATCATGTGGTTGAACAATGGTTTTAGGTTTATGATTTCTCTGGTCGGGCTATTTGCAGGTGCTATCGCAGCGACTTTCGTTTGTCCATTGGATGTGATCAAGACGAGGTTACAAGTGCATGGCCTGCCAGAAGGGACTAATTCAGGTTGTTGTTGTTATTCAGTCTGTGCCTTTGATTGCTATGCTTTTTGTATTGATGTTGATTGATATAGTTAGTTGCATTTCTTGAGAAGGAGGGAGTATGGGCTGCTTGTTAAGAGGTTTGCTTTTGTAATGCTAAAATGCACGCTGTTTTCATGTTCTCACAGTGATTGCTGGTTTCATTTGTAGCTGCTATTTGAATTAAGAATCCTGGAGTCAGATCTCTAGCCACTGTTATTCCTTTCCTCCTCCCTTTATAAACCAACTTTTTTCGTCTTTCTGGATCTGCCGTTCAATTATCATTAGCTGCAATTTGGCCCTGCATGAAACAGAATTGAGTAACATAGATTTAATTCAAGAGATGAACTCCTGATAATGATATTGTTTTACTAATGAATGGATAGTGCATTCTTACTGATGAGATACTTTCCTTAGAGTTTTATTTCTTTTGTCAAGTTTAGGTAGTGTCATCATCACAAGCCTTCAGAATATTGTAAGGGTTGAAGGTTTCAGGGGACTTTATCGTGGGCTCTCTCCTACAATATTGGCGCTACTTCCAAACTGGGCTGTAAGTTTACCTTTGTTGTTACTTTTCTCATGGAAAATGCTTGTAGCATATGTGGGGCTTAAGGCTGTATTAATAATCGCATGGGCATTTCTATAACTAGGACTTCAGATATTTCCTTCCTCCCTTCAAATTGGATTGACCTAACATTACCTCTCTTTCTCTTCCTTTGCCAAATGTGAAATAGAGTTTTTGTGTTGAAGAAATCTCATGCTAATTATGCTCCTTACTGATCACTTTAGAAGGGAAAGGGGTGAAACACTATTTTAATAACGAGCTATAGTCTTCTGTATCTTATGCAAAGGCACATCCTGTGCATACATTTATCTGGCCACCAATTGAATCTCTTTAGTTTTTATTTTGAGGTGATTTGGACTGGTAATTGATGAAGCTGACCTTTTATTACAAATTTGCGGAAAGGTTTGTAATTGAGGCTTTACATTACCTGCAGCATTGAAGAGGATAACGTTGAAAAATGGAAACTGTTCTTAACTTTAGAATGCTAATTGCACATTATTTTCTCCTGATGTACTAGCAATCTTTTGGAAGGTCAACTGCTTATTGAGGGAATAGGTTATGTCTGGAATTGATCTGTAGAACATTCTTAGGATGTGTTCCATTTTTAAAGGAAAAACAAACTACTTTCTGACACTTTTTATATTTCTCCTAGTGACAAATGTGCTCATTTGATTTGTAGGTGTATTTCACAGTTTATGAACAACTTAAAGGCCTTCTCCTTTCACATGGTTGGTTTTTGCAGTGTCTATCACTTGAGAATAATGCTCATCTTCTCCATGTTCACTTAGATACTTGCTACATTAGCATTGTCTCTGAACTACGGTTGGTTCAGATTTTGCCAGATTTCTGTTTGTGAGAAGTTTTAATGGGTTTTCATTGTCATATGACAGGGGATGGGAGTGACCAACTCCCCATTGGGGCAAACATGGTGGCTGCTGCTGGTGCTGGAGCAGCCACAGCAGTTGCAACAAATCCATTGTGGGTTGTGAAAACCAGACTCCAAGTAAGTCTCTGTTATCATAGTATTTCTAATAAATATGTTACTCAGAAGACATTTTTGTTTCAGCTGAACAATGCTGGTTGTCTGGGTAGATGATGGGTAGCTTTAAATCTTCTTATAGTTTTCAGCTAATTGACTGTTATAATTCTGTTCCAAGAGATTGTAATGTGTGAACCATAAATTCTGGCCCTGTGGTTGCGTGGCTTAAAAAAGAAAGAGTTACATCCTCAGATATATGTTTCTCTTCTCAGTTCCTTATGCTAATTGATTTAAATATCAGTTTCTTGAACAACTTTACAAGTTTTTGAAAGAGATCTCTCTGTAGGACCATTTTGTGATCTGTTAGTTCTTGAATTTTCACCATTTTTCTGGCGTATTTGAGGATGTGAGTATTGTTTCCTTATAATCAAAATCAAGTAAGCTGGCTGAAGAACTTTTGAACAATTGGCCATCCATAGTCTACCAAATCATTTGAGTTACTGCTGGTTGCTTAGGGTAGGTTTATATTAGACTAACAGGCTCTCTATCAGCCAGTGTGCATGTGAAGATATGAAAATTAAGATTTAGATTTGAGATATTTTGTGGTGTGAATTAAAATTTTCAAATAAGTGATATTCAAAATGCAAGGCTGAAGGAAGATGATAAGAGACAAACAAAAGTTCCCATTGTTTGATTATGTACTACCCCATAACAATAGATGTTTATGGCTTTAATGTTTCAGCTTTACTAACAGGATTTAGCAGCTACAGATTTTCGCAATATGTTATTTTTAACTTCATCCAATCAATTTAAACTGAAATGCTGATCTAGATTCCTAACATCAACTTATGAATCCAAAAGCAGTTGCAGTCCCAGTACCTAATTTCTATTAGAATTGTAGTGCAATTTCATAATGCTCTTTTGTGCTTTGCTGATGAATTGTCTTGGTTTGAATTAATTGTGTGGGATCATTAGAAAGAAGTTTTTTCGGTGCTAAGGCCCAAATAGAACAATTCTAAGTCTATGCTTGACTGGATACCCTATTTAGTGAATCTTCGCTATACCCACATAGGCACACATACATGCCATCATAAACTTTATATATTGCTAGAGAATTCTATCTTGCAAGAGTTCTGATCTGCTGCTCTACATGGACAACCATGACTACTTAGGTGAAATCATACTATAGGACTTGGCATGGCTTTGTTTATAGCAGCATGTGGTTTACTATATGCATTTAACATCAATTATGATCAATAAAATGTTGCTAAATGCCTGTAGAGAAGGGAAACTCAATGAAGACCTTTTAACATTATCTTCTTGTATTCGGTACTTAGACTCAATGAAGACCTTTTAACATTATCTTCTTGTATTCGGTACTTAGAATCTACACATTTTCCTAACATGTCTTCTTGATCACCCTCTTTTCCTGTCTACTGTCAAGTGTGGCATCTAAGCACATATGTGCCAAAGGTGAATGGGATAACTAGGAGAGAAGTTGGTGCCTGATGTGCACTGGAAATAAAATCATGTTGGGAATTTTCTGATAAGCTATAGTGCTTCTGAAGATTTTTGGAATTCCTTTCCAATATGCGCATTCACAGTTCTTAATATTTCTGATATCCATACTTTGAAATATGATTTTGAAATATGATTTATACAAGTCCAACAATTCTGCTTGCCCGTCAGCTACATCTGATGCAAGTCTTAATCATTTCGGTTCCATTACTGATGTTAATGAAGATTCCATCTCTTTTAAGACTCAAAGAATGAGACCAGGAGTGGTTCCCTACAAAAGCATAGCTTCAGCTTTGAAAAGGATTGCACATGAAGAAGGCATACGAGGGTTATACAGGTAAGCCTTGAACATGAGCTTTAACATAGACATGCAGATTGCAATGGTAATGTTCATATGGATGGGTTCTTCAAAGCTTCATTGCTACAATTTTCTATGAAAAAAATTTGCTTTTTTTTTTCCGGAATTCATAACCACTCCTGGTTTGCTACAGTGGCATTGTGCCTTCCTTGGCTGGGATAAGCCATGTTGCAATTCAATTTCCGGCATATGAGAAGATAAAGTCTTACATTGCCAAGAGAGGTACTAGTATACATGATTTGGTTATTACTTCTTGACTCCAAGATTTGGATTTTGAACTGTATTGATCATATTGTTCTGAATCTCGTAGAAAATACAACTGTCGACAAGCTAAGTCCTGGAAATGTGGCTATCGCCTCTTCAGTATCAAAAGTATTTGCCTCTGTATTGGCTTACCCACATGAGGTATGTTGTTGGATGGCTGTTCTCTTCTGATAAATTACAGCAGAGTTCTCTAGCTCAATTCATGTGGTGCAATTGTAATCGGTTAACTTGAAAACCAGGTTGTACGATCAAGGCTTCAAGAGCAAGGACAGAACAGAAACGGTGTCAAATACGGAGGAGTTGTTGATTGCATTAAGAAGGTGTTCGTGAAAGAAGGTTTTCCAGGATTTTATCGCGGCTGTGCAACTAATTTGATGAGAACTACTCCCTCCGCCGTCATTACGTTTACCAGTTACGAGATGATACATAGGTTTCTGCAGCATGTCCTGCCTCGGGACAAGAATCATTGAGAGCCAGCCTAAATCTGATGGCCATATGGAACCTCAACAGGAAGGAAGTGGAAGTGGGATGGAAAAATTTCTGGGCAAGCATTGGGATACGCTCAACAGGTGAAAATTGATGTCAAGCTTACTAAAACAGAATAAAGCAATTTTGTTTTCTTCCAAAGTAGCATTATTTTCGCTTGCGCTGCTCTCGCTTAAGTTATCCGGGCATAATTAGCTTGATCAAGTCTAGGGATGGCAACGGGGCGGATATGGGGCGGGTATGTCATCCCCCGTACCCGCCCCATGAACTCGCTCTCACCCTCATACCCGCCCCCATCTCCATCGGGGATTTTTTGGCACCCTCCATACCCGTACCCGTTGGGGGTTTGACCCCCATCGGGTACACGTTTACCCGCTTCTGTTTTTTTTAAAGATAAGCTTATTTAATATGAATGGACTATTTATTTTTCTTTTAAATTTTCATGCTACATTCATACA
>JAOTIZ010000201.1:10705799-10718061 GCA_027123425.1 Erythroxylum panamense | reverse complement strand
TCTTGAATATTGCTGTCTTCACGATTTCTTCTTCTTCATTATGCCGAGCTTTCCTAATGGTTCATTCTACTTGAGTGATATCTAAATCTAATTTTTCAGCTACGTGACTCGAACTTCTCATGACTCTTATGTTTATGCAAGAGCACGATTCAGAAATAGAAAAGGAAGAACGAAAATAAAAATTAAAAAATAAACTAAATAACTTAAACTATATAACTAAACTGATCGTCTCCTCGACAACGACGCCAAAAACTTGATCGCAGTTTTTCGATATGTGTAGGTTTAATATTTTATCCTCGATATTCTATAAGCATATTGGTTGTTCGCGTAGTATCTAAGTTGTCGATCCTATGAGGATGGTTAATCTAATCCTAAAATTTAAGGCCAAAATTAATCGCAGAAATTCAAATTTAACTAAACTAAAACAATGATGCAATTCAATCAAACAACTTAATTCAAGAATTAATCACAAAATATTAACAAATTAGCAAATTACAACACACATATCAAGAATCAACCTAAGGAACTACCAATTGAAGGAAAGGGGAATTTTTACTTATCTTCAACACTAATCTAATTAATTATGAATTGTTGGATTATTGGTCTCGGACGATTTTAGGGTTGATTACTCTCTCTCAAGTTATAACCAATAGCCCTAAATTATAAACCTTAATCATATTATAGAAAATTGCAATTTCTCAATTCATAATTTATCTAACCCCTAGTTAGATCTGAAGTTTTCCAATAAACTTCCAGGAGCTGATATGAAATCTCTCTTTATGCAATTACCGATTTGATTGATTTCTTGTTCTTATTAAATCACCTAACTCTCGTTAGCCTAATTTATTTATTTTTCATTTGATTCACCCTCTTAGTCTATCACTGAATTATGCAAGTGTAGAAATCAATCACAATGAATCTAAAAACCATAAACAATCAAATTTTTATTGAATCAAAGATAAAAACAACTCAAAGGTGAGTTTAGACATTCCTTAACATTTATAAAATCCTATCTCAACAGCTATCCCAATTCTATACATAAATAAAATCGAAATACATTGGAAACCAGATCTGAATAGATGACAGAGGCAGCAACATCAAAAAATCTCCTGTTCCGGGAAGTACTTCACGTCGGCTTCTTCTCCACATCTCTCTTCCTTCGTCTTTTTCTCAATCTCTCGATGAACTTTCTTTAGGTTTCTTAATGGTGGCTAATGCCAGAAGCCGCCCATCTCTTTTGTCTCATTCTTTATATACTCAATGTATTTTGGGTAGCCCTAGGGTTTTTTCGGGGTTGAAAGGTTAGAAAAATCCCTCAAAACTCGATTTTTCAGTATGTCTATGCGTTTGCCCGACGTAGGTCACAATCGTGGGGTGCTTATAAGCTTAATGTCATGATCGTGGCAGGCAGGGCATGATTGTGAGCCAAGTCTTATGCTTCTCACAATCTTGGTAGATGGGCCACGTTCATGGGCCATTGTTTTAGTCTAAGTCTCTTCGAAACTTCTCTGTTCTTCATTGATGACCCCGAAACACTAACAAACACATTAAGGTACCTCAAGATATAATAATTAAGCTCAAATGCTTGTACTAACCCATAAAAACACTTAAGATACTAACACAAATCTATCGAAAAAACATACTAAACAATTGAATAAACATATAAACACATATCAAACTATACCCTAAAACAAGATGCATTTCATACTTATCACCAATCTTAAAAGAATAGCCATCAACAGTAGTGAAATATTCTTCATGAGAAATCCACAGTTTAGGAGATAAAATACTGGGCTTCATAATAGTTCTATTGGATCTTGTATCCATAAATCCAATAACTTATATGGGTTGATCATATTTATCCTGTCGAAGAAGTTGGATCTAGTCATATGGTCGAGAAACATTAATTGACTGGTATCCAGTTTCAAGCATGCCTGTTGTAACACGTACAGAGGATCATCCTCAGAAAAGACTGAGTAGTCAGAGGAGTCGTTGTTAGAGGAAGTAATTGAAACAACAAACTTTTTATCATCATCTTCATTTATTTGTTCCTCAATAAGATCTTTAAGGTTATCAGAGGAATGAATAAGTATAATTGACTGAATTGATTCTAATAACCTGATATCCTTTTTAGTTTTGTTAGGATACTGTTTTGCAAAATGTCTTGACTTGCTAAAAACAAAACATCAATAAGCCTTTTGAGAATGAGGAGGTTTGCATTTAAAGAATCGAAAAAATCTCTTTTGCTTCTTTTGTTTTTATGGCCGATGATATCCCTGGAATCTGGAAGATTTCTCAAACTGTTTATAGGAACATCTCCTATGATGATGTTTTTTCTTGATATGGCAATCACAATCTTTCTTCTCCTTGCATTTGATTTTCAGATAAGGCTTCTTACAAAGCTTTTTGAAGGATAGGACCACCTTTTATCATATTCTTAAAGAAAACTCGTTAATCACAAAGTTTATCAAGAGAGGCTAAAGTAAGATGATAAATTTCTCCAAGAGAGATGTCACTCATATTTCATCGTAAGGCTATAGTGATCCATTGTAATTCTAGCTGCCATTCATCTAGCAAGGATGAGATGAATGTATAGCGGAGATTCACATTATTTGATCCATTGAGAAGAGAATATCTTTTAGTAATATGTTGAAAATGCTTATGAAGATCATGTCTATCAAGTGAACAACATTTCATTTCAAAGTACTCTTGACGAATTTGTTTGTCAATGAGTTGGAAATCACCAATGAATTCTTTATGGATAATACCAAGAAGAATACTTATAGAAGTGACTTGGATGTACTGTAATCGTTTGTAGTCGTCAAGACTTTACCACCATTCTCGTAGAGTGCCAGTGAATCGAAAAGTGAACTCAAACAAAAATCCTGTAAAGGAGTATTTGGTCGAGTCATTTGCAAATCTAGCGATGATCCAAATTCATGAAGACGTTCTCTCCATTTTTTAAGAAGCAAATCATCAAATGTAAATCAGGGACCTGAAGTAGGTTTGGTTGGTTGTACTAGAACTTCTGGTGGTGATGTTCTGAATGATTCAGGTTCTACAGAACCAACATCACTAATATATGAGTCAACTTCACTAGCTTCAGGCATGGTCATCATAACTTGGGCTAAATCAGATAGATCAACAAATTGTGTAGATTCATCTAAAGAGGGTTCTGAAATGATAGAAGATTGTTTAGAATGCTTAGAGGGTTCAGGAGTAATGGTTGCTTAGAAGACTTAGAGGGTTCAGGAGTAATGACTGTTATAGGTTTTGGAACCTCTGGAACCTCAATAAGTGCAAGAGTTGCTATGAACTCAAGTGCTTTATCTTTGGCTGAAGAGAATGTAGGCTGAGCTTTTGGTGGAGATGAAGGTGGTGTTTTAATCTGCAGTGGTTTATTCCACGAACCAACATGTTTAGTATTTGAAGAAGATGGAATCCAAGGATCCCTAGGTTTGTCAGATTGAGACTTGGGTTTTGCAGATTTTGTAGCCTTTGGCTTGGTAGAAAGAGGGTCAATGTGCTATCCGATCAAAGGATAATTCATCTTGAAATTTTTTTCGTAATCAGTAATGTCTGGATAGGTAGGATAAGTAGGAGAAGCATACATAGGCTGAGTAACTAGAAAGGTAGGAGGATAAGCTCTATAAATAGTTTTAGACTGTTCAGTTTGCATGTCAGCTTTAATACGTTGACGGACTTCTTTTACCCTTCTAAGTTCTTGCTCCTTGATTGTAAAATCTGGTCCAAAATACAGTGTTGCAATATAGTGACGAAGATCAACATCAAGTTTTCTCATATGATCTTTCAAAGATTTATACAATTTTTGGATCTGTGAAGAAACAACATCTACTCGTTGATAAGTAGATATAAGAGATTAGTTATAATTACACATATAACTAATTTTTTGCACTTAGTGATAATCTTAGGCTTGTTTTCTAGATATTATATGTGCTTTTGTAAGATTCTTTTATGATTTAATGTTTTTTAGAGTTATACAGTGAAAATTTGCTTGTCTCGTTAAAACATGTGTGATATCTCAACTTTTTTTTAATTTTAATTTTTATATTGTTAGTTTCAAATTAAAGATATTCTTGCTTTTAACTCTTTTCTTTATACGAGTATTTGTGCAATAAATACCAATCTAAAATTGACAAAATTTCAATGATCGTGAAAATTTGGAAAATTAGGGACTTGATTTCTATTTCCTCCCCATCTAAAGAAATTTGAGGGATGGGAGAAGCATCGAACACGCGCACGAAAAGGATGGCCGATATCATGCGTAACTTTGGTCAGCTTTTGCTTATAAACTTCGAATGTCATGCTACTACTTTTATGTATATTTCTTTTCTTCTTGGACTATTATATTTAATATGGAAAAGCAATTCCCAGTCTAAGCACCAACTTGTTTGACATCATTTTGTTTAATCAAAATTCGAAAGGCACCCATCGACGTTTGCACTTCCACGCAATCTCACAAATTAAGGGTATCATTCCATTCAATTTTACAACTATTTCAAACTCTGGATCTGAATTTGGTAAATGTATTAGCAATGGCCAGTCATTTCCTTCCCCAGAACAACTCTGCTTCGTTCAATTTTCTTTTTCAACCATTAGCAAAATAGAGGCAATAAGGTAGATTAGATTGTTGCAAAATCAAAATTGGAAAGCATAAATTAGGCGAATCATAAGATTTAATTATTTTTTACAAGAGTTAAGAAAGCCCAGCGATTAGACTTTGAGATCACTCATTCTCATTTTCAGGAATACCAGCTAGCATTGGCCGCCAAGCTCTCCTCAAAATAGACCGGTGTCTAAAACCAATCCAACCCGGTCTAGGCGAACCAGGTTCACCTAGCAAACCGTTAACCTTCATCTTAAACACGTCACACTTACCTTCTCCCATCACCTCTCTAGCCTTGCGGTCATCCTTTTCTTCTTCTCCTTCGAACGCCGGCGACGACACGAACAGGTCCTTCAACGTGTCTCTCTTTTTCTCGGGCGGCGGACCGGGGACCTTGGGCAATGGCGGAGGGTAGAACTGGCGCGGGGGAGACCGACGGGACGAGCTCCGGCTGAGAAGCATCCGGAGGGTGGTTTTCCGGCGACGGAGGTGGACGACGGGGCTCGTTCTAGGGCTTCGTGTGGGGCTCTGCGCAACGCCGCATTGTGTAGCGAGAAGCTTAAATTTTTGCAGCGTTGCCATTTTGTGAGGGAGCACAGAGTGAGGTTTGTTTGTTTTGATCTCTCTCTCTCAGTATTTAAAGCAAGTTTGTTTGTTTCTTTCTTGGGTTGGGTTTGCTTGAAACGGAGAGGAAAGGATCTGTTTTGGTGTAGAATTGTCTCTCTTAGTGATTCTTTTTAGGAAATCATTAGCTTTAAAGTTTAAAGTTGGTGCTTACTTTGAATGGAATTTGTGAAAGAGAAATGGGGGGTTCAGTTTCCAAAGTAAATTCTAAATCCTTGAGCTGTTGCTTTGGGAACTCACTCTCTGTCTCTCCATTTAGTTATTGATAGTGAAGAGGATCGAAAAGTCATTATCAGAGGTCTTTTGATTCTACAGATTGGAAGAATCCATTCAAGGGCAGGGGTTAAAGACTTAATTTAAAAGTTATCCTGCATCGGAACCAAAAAAGTATGTAAACAGTAATATTATTGTTGTTGAAGCAAATTTACAAAGGAACAGGGATATACTTTCTCTCGCGGCCTCCTTCCAAACTAGTTGCTTCTTCCATTATGAACACGAGCTGTGCTGCGATCTCTTGAACTAAACCAAAATGTTTTTCCACAACCATTTTGAAGGACTACAGGAACTTTGGTTTTCCTTTCACCTTTTGACTGGCATTGCATTACCCTACCCACCTAATCTTGCTTTAACTTAAAATAAAGCTTTCCTCTTGGACCAAAATTTTTTGAAAATTTTTGAGCACGACAGTCGTGGCATGTATTGTTCTTCCTTTCTCTGTTGTAGGACCGATGGAACCGCTGCAGAATATTATTTTTATAGTTTAATCTTTTGCTCCGTACATTACATGGTCATAGATGCCTCACTTCTTTTTATTTAGACAAAGACAAAATACAAGAACATCATCTCCAACCGCGGCAAATTGAGGCCACGTCGGACAAGATCACTTCAATTCATTTTAGTTCCTTCGGCACCTCATTCATGCCAGGTCTTAGTCGACAACGAAACGCCAACTCTGCAACCAAAGCTATCATTCTGTCTTCATTTTTGTCTGTCCTATGCCCCATGCTCCTTGAGGACCAGTTGAGATATGAGTCGCATCATTTGGGGAAAAAACTCGATATTCCAAAATCCGCAACTTTAACGAAGAAATCGTTGTCAAGTAGAATGTTGATGGTTTTAAAATGATGTCAGAAGCATGAAGATAAGCCAGTGAATTGGCTGTTTCAGTGGCAATCGTCATCGGGATCGACCAAGTTAACAAAGTAGAATTGGCTTGATCCCCGTGGAGGTGATCGGGGATAGTGGCGTTGGGAATGTATTCATAGACAAGGAGGTGATGACTGCCCCTTGAAGAGCGGCCGTAAAGACCTACCGGATTGTTGTGGCGCAGTCGTGTGAGGATCTCAATTTCCTTCATGACCTGTTCCAACCTCTTATAGTTGTGCTCATAAAGGCGCCTGACTGCAATTTCTCGCCCATCTCGGAGTTTCCCTAGTGGGGAATGACCGAAGAATAATCAATTAAATTAAATCAGGTTCCTAGAGTTTTTATAATCCCATTTGTTGCTGTTAACCATACAACTTCTTGTTCATACGGTAATAGACAGTTCCAAAACCTCCATGTCCAAGTGTCTTTCCAGAATCAAAGTTATCAACAGCCTCTTCAAGTTCACTGTAGGAGAAGATGGGCACCCTCAAGCAGACATTGTTTAATTGCAGGTTTGACTTTGAGGAGGGGTCTAAAGAAGTCTTTGCTGAGACAGAATTTCTCCTCTGTTGATGCCAGATTAAAACTACGGAGAGCAAGAATATTGTTATGGCGGCAAGGACCCCTATAACTAAAGCAGGAAACAAGTTAGAGAAGGCCTAAAAATTTATGCTGGGTTTTTCAAGAGAAACATAACAAGTGAGAGATTGAGATGATCAGGAATTTACATCGAGGAGAACGAACAAGATTATTGTTACGCTTTCTAAATATTATAGCTTTAGAATGCTACAATTATGGTAGTTTGCTATCACAAGTTCTCAACAAAAATTGCCCAATTTCTTAAACTGCAAGGATCCTACACTTACCCTTGAGGGAATAATTGGTTCACGATTTGGACCTCAAGTTGTAAATATTTGGATCAGTTCAAGAATGCACATAAACATAGAGGGAGCTATTACTTTATTCATATGTCCTCGGTAGATGAAGGATGAGGAAATTGCTGCAGTCGGCATCAAATCAATAACGTAAAAGACACAAGCGTCATATTGTTGGAATTTCATGACCAAAAACGAGGAAGTATGCTTTGCAAACATTTAGTCTGGTGTGATAGAGACGTAGGAACATGAAGTGGCAAGGTAGAAAGAATAGTGTGAAGAGTTTTATAACATGGTGGATTTGCCTCTGATAAGATAGAGCAGCTGTAAGCACTCCAAATAATATGTCATCGCATTCATCACTAATGTTGTATCCTTGGCGTTTAAGAGCTCTGCAGTAAGGTGGGATACTTTGCAAACCCCTCGTTCTTGTAAATATAGTAGATGGTACGGTTCTTGCAGTCTTCTGGTTCAAATTCTGAACCATGGTCTGACACATTGAAGCATTTGATCTGGATATGAGAAGAGGTGTAAGTAAGACTGAGAGAACAGATGGACCGAGTCTTGCAGAGGCTGGACTTCCGTTCCCTCTGGAGTGTCTCAAGGTTGGCGATGTTCTGGACGTTTTATAATCCTCCTATTCCTGGGACATAATAGATTTTCTCATGCTGTTTTGTATTAGGGGTTTGATGCATCGAGGGCCTTTGGAGTTGGCGATGGAGGTCTGATTTATGCAAGTGCTTGCACATATACATTCTTTGAATAATCTACTTGTATATTCCTCCGGCTTGCATGGAGATCGAGGTTGGAAGAGAACAAAGGAAACTAAGAGGAAGAGAACAACCATCCCAGTAGTTTCCAATTCAATGAACCAGTAAAGAGGTTCCTAGAATACCAGCAAGAGCTGCACGCCTGCTACTGGCATAGTTTCAACTTCTCGAAGCTTTAATTTCATTTTAGTCTACCCAAGTGCAGCTCCAAGATTTTACCTGACTCGCGTTTCTCTTAAAAAACGTCAAGTTGACATGGAAATTGGCACAGAGTACTTGTGAAATGGAGTGAAAGAGAGGGAAGAAACATATGGAATTTCCAGGAGCTGTATATTTCCCACTGTTAACCAGCGAGAAACACCGACTCTATGACTCTCCATTGATCAAAATTCGCTTCAGCAAACCACTTTATGATCACCAATTTTATTAGCAGGATTTTGCTATGAATGTCCAGCCAATGCATATCCGTCAACTAACTGATCTGTTTTTTGCATTTAAAAAAAAGAACAAAAAAGGTGAGTGTTGAGCATTCTTTAGAAAAGTTTGTAACTTTAGTTTCTGGTCCACACGCGTGAAAAAGTGAATACATGTGTGGGGAAAGTATAAAAATTTGATGCGAAGAGAGAAAGCAACAGGATTCGAAACAAATGAGGAAATTTCTTATAGTCTTGATCAAGGTGGAGAATACTTATAACTTGTCTTGATAGATTAGAACATAATAAGATTATCTCACAAAGGACTTCACCTCTGTAATACAATAGAGTATTTGAGAAGAGAAATCAAACTCTATTTAATTTGATTTGTTTCATTATGAGTCATTCAATTATTCCTACTTTTTTTAGATTATGCCTTTGAAACTACTGCATATCTTCTTAACATAATAGCATCCAAGTCAGTTGACAAATTTTCATATCAGACATAGATTGATAATATACTAAAGTTTTTATACCTAAAGAGTTAGAGATGTGAAGCGCACAATGTTTGACAAGTTTCAATGTCAAAAAAAGGGATAAATATAAAAATTTGTGGGATATCAAATTAAATTATATCGGGTATTAATTTTACAATCATCTTAAGAAAGAAATATTTATCTCAAAACATACTACACTCTTCAAAAACAGAATTCATTCTTAAAGAAAGTAATCGGAGTGAAGTAGAATTTATAAAAGCTTAAGACTACAAATTCACTCATAGATGGAACAAAAGCTTCATGTTGATATATATTATATACAACAAAAGGTTCAAGCGACATATAATCCACGATTTACTCGTAAATCTACTTATAAAAAAAGAGAGACGATGTATTACTCATAGATAATGAGCCAACTACTTTTAAGGACGAAATGTCTAGCATTTATTCTTTAAAATTTACAAGAATCTATGAGATCTAAAATAGAACCTATTTACATTAATTAAGTATATACTTTGTTGTATATTTGTAATAGGAATAAGCCTAAAAGATGAAAAATGGGTTTTAAAGAAAAAAATTGACATGGATGATTGTATATACAATTATTGGTTTTATGATTGAGGTCAAGTATATTTAAGTGTTTGAAACAATAAAGGATGTTGTTTGGATTAAGAAATCCATCACCAAACTTGGTTCCATTTCTAACGTTGTTGAGGTAATAGTATTATACTGTGACAATACTGATACTATTTTACAGGCAAAGAAACTAATTAGGATTGACAACAAATTGAATAAAGCTTGGGCTATATTATTGGCTCAATTTTGACCTGAGACTCGATTAGGTCTAAAATTTAGGGTCGAAGCTTGATTGAGTTTCGAGTGATTTAAAGCTCAATCATTTTTGGAGCTTGAGGTTTGAGCTTGTTCGAGCTTAGGTAAAATTAATCAAGCCAGGCTAAACCAAAATAAAAATATAAGAAAATTAAAATTTTAAAAAATAAAATTCATTAAATTTTTTTTGTAGTTAAAAAGCTAATAAAATTTCATTGCAATTCAAATTCAAAAGCAACCATATTGAACTCTACAAAATTTCCTACTTCATCCTCCTATGCCAATCCTAAGTATCTTTTCTTTTGTCTTTAGAACTCATCTTCGAGAGTCCCAACATCGATAACTGCCTTTGAAGTTCATTTATAAAAAACCAAATCAGTTGCATAAAAAAAGTACAAAAAAAGACAATAAATTAGCAAGAGAAGAAAATGAGTTAGCTAATTATTATTGTCGAGATTGCCAATAGTCCGCATCACTTCATCCACATATTAAAAAATTATGTAAATCATACCTAATTATGTAACAAATTTATTATTTTGATTGAATGATAATTAAAAAATAAATATATCTTCATTATAGGATATTTGTTAAAAAAACTTTTAGTTAGATGAATGGTCTTCGCACTTGTCACTATATAAAAAATAAGATAATATGATAAACAATTATTAAAATTATAAAAGAAAAAAAAGTTATCATAAAGTATATAATTTAACTTGTATATTTTTAGCACCTAACTAATTTTAAAACACATTAGGGATTTTATAGTTTTATAATGAAGTCAACTATGATGATGACTTAGTGTCTGACACCAATACTAAAAATAAACTCAGAAAGCAACTATAAATGCTAGAATTGTTAACAAAGTTTGTGCAATTATTTGTATAGTTAGATATTTAGATCCATTTGATTTCCTTTATAATAATATGTTCAAATGCTCATTATCTTTTATGATCACAATGTTTCTTCAAGTATTTATCGAACTCCATCCTATTGCAAGAAGTCTTACTTCTTTTTTCCTTGATGAATTTCTAAAAATAAAAACTTAAACTTCTAACTGTGTTTGATGATGATGTATCAACAACAGATGAAAATAATACTAAACTACTGCAATCTAACTCTTTTTTGGTTAGGAATAAAAGAAATGCATTAAGACAATTCCTTAAAGAATGCAAGGGAATGATAGACATAAATAATTAGTTCAACATCCTACAAAATAAGAAAACAAATGTAACTTAGGGGTCCCTAGTAGTGTCAAAATAACTTGTTACAGGGATACATAACCAACCAACAACAAGCCAATTGTAATTTGATTATCCTTGCTCAGGTATAGAGAGTTCAAGCTAGACCTTTAAGGAGTTAAAGCTTATTTAACATTATATTAATCTCTTGTGAGGATTGATGAAGCATTCTCATATTCTTTTCTCTTTAAATCCAGGAAAGATAGCTACTAAGAGTCATGCCAAAGAGGTTTTTGTGTGATTTTGATAGGAAATTATGAGAGCACATATAGGTAAATGTGTTGTCAAGGTTGATTCTAGGGTAGCTAAAATTACTTTATCCTAAAACTTATTTACAAATAATTTTAGAAGTTTCAAACTTGAAAAAGTGATGGTTTTGGGATTCTTACTCCGGGTTACACAAGTAGTAGATGTTGTTAATCTCAATCCTTTTCATCCTATCCTTTATAGGTAGTTTTCCTTTAATTTCCATCCATAAGATGAAATTGGCCTTGGGATTACAACATTGATTTCGTACCAACTTGGACCAATTGACTTTAGTAGACGGGGTTTTAAACAAAGATACGCATGATTTGTTTGTGAATTGTCCCAAAGCATTTGCTTATGAGAAGATTGTATCTTGTTTGGTTAGCTATATTCTATACTCAACTTCCATCCAAAAATTGAGAACTTTAAAGACTGATTCAAAACTTCCCTTCTTCATAACACTTGTATACCTTTGTCTCTAGTTTGCAATAAATAAAAAATTACCCCATTTGGACATCTACGTCAAAAGTTATGCCCATAATACCAAATATGCCTGTGCAGAAAAATGGGTCCTCGCCGCGACGAGGGCACTTGCGTGCGCCACGGCGTGGTCACTTGCTTGAGCGCCGCGACGTGCACGCTTGCGTGCACCGCGACGTGCGCATGAGCACGTCACGACGAGCGAGCCCAAAAATCTCCCGAAACCTGATTTTTTCAACATTCTTCAATTATATGCTTCCCATCTTTCAAAACATAACTCATCTTAACCCTAAATCATCTTTTATACTTCATTTTCAAACTCATTTCAACATAATAATATCAACAAAATATCAAAACCTATCTTTGATCATAAACCCTAAAAACCACACATTTTCGTTAACCCATTTTACAACTTCTAACACATAATCCTCTCTTAATTAACATCAAAACATGTTTCATTCATCTAATCAAGAGGAATGATGCTTATACTTACTTGATTTGGCTTCAAATTCTTC
>JAOTIZ010000201.1:10611556-10629246 GCA_027123425.1 Erythroxylum panamense | reverse complement strand
AAAGTTTTTAAGGCAAAAAGGAAAGGGCAATTTTGGAAGTTTACTTAAAAGATTAAGTTTATAGGCTTAAATGGAGGAGCATATGAGTCATTCCCCACTCATTAAATGACATGGCACTATAAAAGCAAGGGGTTGTACTTGTTTGGAGGAGAATCTCGATCAGTGCCCAAAATAATGAGTCATGCTCCCTTCTAATTTTGTATATAAATTTATGATGTTTTAATATTCACTTTATTCCTTTGCCCTAACAATGTTACATTTACATCAATTATTTTATCTTCTTTAAATGGATTTGATTATTGGGTTGAATAATGTGTAGACGATAATTGTTTTTCATGTACAATTCTATTATACATTTGTATATAGGATATGATCAAGTTTTCTCTTTTCCATGTACTTGACATTATACGTAGGATATGATTTGTGTCACTTGGTATAGCTTCGTTGGTGGTTATCTATATTTTGTTGTTCTCTATGCGCAAGGTTCAAGATAAAGTATGACATTCATGGAAGAGATGCAGATTATTAGGAGCAAACAAATTCAGTTAGGTAGACATCATTTAGCTGTCAGTGGGTGCACAATCAACATCACAACAATATGCTATAATACTTGAGAATGAGCTTATGTAGTAGTTCTTCAAGGTAATGAGGTTGATTAGAGGATTTAGTTTATTGTTTTCTTGGTTGTGATTTTGTGTTGGGTAGGAAATTTTGAAATTTTCAACTTTAGCTGTAGAGGATGCATTCTAAGCTTGATATAAGGTCATACAAGATGATTTCTTCAACTTACCCAGTTGAATGGGACTATGACAGAGAGGCTAAAAATTGTTATTGTAACTTGAAAGCACTTAGATTGACTTCATGGACTAATGAAAATCTAGCAATTTTATGGTTCTCGACTCTTTCCGATAATTTTGGTACATTTTTATGTTGTTTTAGCTAAATATGTTCATATATTTCATTAACGAATTGCTACTTTTTCTTTGATGGTAGGGTGAAAATGTTTTGTGGATTTTATGAATGACATGATCAAAGATTTTGACCAAGAGCAAGACAGTTTATTTTAGAGCTAAAAATATAGAGAAGATGGTATGTCGTCAAAATAATCTATTGAAGGTGGAAGTGACAGAGTTAAGAGAGAATGCAGAAGATGTTTTACAAGTTGAAAGGATTGCAGAAAATTTAAAGTTAAGGAATGAGTTAGTTGCCACGAGGACTAGTTATGAAACACATTCAGTAAAGTGTTGGAAAAGGTTTGCTTGTTTAAGCTTGTATTTATTAGTTTTGCTTATGTTTGTTAGTCTAAATAATGAAGGCAAAAAAGGCAATAGTTGTACCTATAAAGCCTTACCTAGAAATTGTTTGATGTACTAGAACAATGTGTAAATGTTCTTCACCTAACCTGATGATGGAAAGTGCAAAGTGTTAGACGTTTTAACATCTATGTATTACTAATTTGATGTTCTAGCCTAAACAGGTTTGATGTTTTATGTACTAGGCTAAACATGTTTGATGTACTAGCCTAAAGATGTTTGATGTTTCAACATTTGGTAAGGAAGATTAGTGACAAAATAAAATCTTTAATTAATGGAGATAGAGTATTCGATAGTAGTCAAAAGGAGTTAAAAGTGGTAGCATTTGACTACTCTAAAAAATGTTATCCGTATTTTAGCTCCAATCCAATGATTAACACAACTGTTAAGTTGTTTTATAAGTCATCAAATTATTGATGAGGAGACAAAAATGTTTAATAGACCTATAATTCTAACTGAGGTTGTATTAACAATGTACATGTTGTACCATTCATGAACTTTAACGAAAATGAAAAAACCTAAAAGGAATGCAATGCACATTGATTGGAAAATAATGGAAACTAATACTTTACTACAAAAAGTTGATCATCTCTTTCCATTCATAGACTTTAAGCTTTCCCTGAAAAAAACAACAAATTGCAGAGAATTTGACAATTCCAACCATGCTTCCATCACCCTCAGTTACCCATTCATAAACTTCAACAAAAAAAGGAAAAAATGTACAAGAAATGCAATTCAAACTGAAATTGGAAGTCATTTCATTTATTGCTTAATAAAATTAATCCCAACAACATCCTTACAATATATTGTTGTTCAATTCACAAATATCACAAAATTGTTCAGCTCACTAATAATTAAATGTTAAGTTTAATTTTTTTTCCTTTCCTTTTGAAGATGCAATTTGATTTTGTTGGCTTAGATTCACATGTGCAGTAACAACTTCCTTCCTCTTTATTGATTTCTGACTAAGGTTTAGTAGTCTCTAACTTCTCCTTTTAGGATGTAGATAAAATACAAATGTTTGTTAAGTTGTATGAATTAATTAATGTTAAGTAAGAATGAAAAAATTTAACACTTACATTTAGTATCTGCAACCTTGTGGTTTCATTTGTGTATACCCCCATCCCTTCCATCTGTTTCTTGATCTTCCTATGTGCTTCTTGTTGAAGAGAAGAGTATATAACAGGCCTTTTTTTCCATAATTTTCGCTTGAGAATTTGGACTACATCTGCCAACTGCCAACATCCTCAATCTACTTCCATCATATGCAACACCATTACCAAGCCCTCATCTCCCTTTGGTTTGGTTCTTGGAGATGACCTTTGAAGATCTACAGATATTTGTTATTTTTGAAGCACCTCTAGGTGTTGGGAGAACAACTGAGACTGTTGCATTTACACTCCCACTTATATGAGCAGTACTTGAGGTGTTGGCAGTACCTGAAGTAGTTGTGGCACCAACAAATACAGACATAGTAGCAGAGGCTGAGGCAGAAGATTTTGCTTTTCTTTTATCTTTCTTTCCCCTTTCAATGTTGGATGCAGATTTAGGGGCATTTATTGGGTTGTCAATGTTGTTTTCAACTGTGGATATGTTTTCGAGGGTTGACTGTGAGTTCGTTGTGCGTTACTCCATATGGATATCAATTGACTGGTTTGGGTTCAAATTTTGAAACTAGGTTGGAACCTGTCATTGTTAACAGTGATAACAGAATAAAAAAACTTAGAAGATTACCACTACTATAGAAAAGAATCTTAGTTGTATTATAAAAAGACAAAACAACTTAGAAATTACCTCTCGACCCCTCCAAGGACAACCTCTTTGGTTGTGTCCTTCTATATGGCAGTGGCTACATGTAATAATCATGCCCCTCCTAGACATGTGGTCAACCTTTTGCTTTTTGTTTACATTTGCATTCTTTTGAGGCTCTTCAATGCCTTTTTTCCTAGCTATTTTGGGCCTACCATGCCTTTGATTAAATTCTGGTAGCCTAATAGTTTTTTCATTACTAATGGGTTAGTCCTTCAAACCAAGCATCGGTTGAATTGTCTTCCCATATGCTTTGACATATTCAGTCTTCCATAACTAACTAGAAGTGTACTCTTCAATATTAACCCTACTGTCTCTAATATCACATATGGCATGTTCACAAGGAATGCCAGAGAGGGTATATCTCCTACAAGAACATATTTTGCTCTGAAGCCTCACTAAATATCTGTTCTGTCGATGATCAATCTTATACCCTCCTTCTCCATTATGATGCACTGAACAATGTTAAGCAATCATAGCACTCTTCTCATTTGCTTCCTATATTCTTGGCCCTAAATTACCTTCCCACTTGGCAGCCTCTTTCCTTTTTCTCACAATTCTTTTCAACAATTCTCTTATAAGATGCTCAAATAACCCTAAAACTAACATTTTCCTTGCATCAACCAGAGTCTTATTGAAGGCCTCATATAAGTTATTGCCAACCAACTCAATCATAGAATCTTCCCCCTGGAAAGCTCGACACCATTATTGAACTGGTGCATAACTCTCAATATCTTCTGTTGTCCTTTGGTTCTTGGCTCTGAGCGTATCCATATTTTCTTCATATTCCTTTACTGTGAAGGATTTTGCAATTTTTCAAAAGTGCTCCTTCATCTCTTCCCTTTTATATCCTCTTCCATCCCAATTGACATAAATATGTCTAGCATAAAACCTATGCTCAGTATCTAGACACAAATCGACAATGGCTCTATCAAGTCCCTACAATGGAAAACATAACCATTTGAATAGGCATATGGATGAGACTCTACATATTTCATAGCAGTTACACTCTCAATGAAAGTAAAAACAAGATTGATGTGAAACTTTTACCTTTTGTTGGTAAGTTATTATAGTCCAACCAATTATGGAGCCTAAGTGAGGTAAATCTTCTTTAAGCCTTTTAATGGACCACTTCCATGTGACTATCAAATCAACTTCAACCATAGCCTAAGCAACAAGAAACATTTGATTGTTTCCATCTCTTCCCACATCACATAAAAGTTCACCCTTAGTTTTGGTTTTCAGCCAATATTTATCTAAGCTAAGAAAATGCTTGCATCTATGCCTAAACCCATGTTTAATAGCTTCTAAGTATTTGTACATTCTTTTAAATACAGGTGGAGATGTTGGAATAGGCTGAGACACTGTTAATGTAACAGTGCTTCCTAGGTTGGTCTGCCTAATCACTTCAGGATAAGACCAAAACTTCTCAAACTCCTCTTCAATGTTAATCACAACACTGTCTACTTTTTTTTCTTTGCTCTTCTCACTATACTCATGGACACTTCAACACCTAAACAATCCTTAACGTAAAATTTTATGCCATCATTTTTCAAAAATGGCTCCCTTTTAAGCTTATCCTTCAACAAGTCAACTAAGATGCCAGTGTTCATCCTAGGATTTGTATATATCCTATTACAGTCATGATTGTTCCTGAATTTCCTAACTTAAAATGGTTGTAGCTTCCTATCAAATGCTCCATATATATACCAAGGGCTATTCTCTGTCCTATATTTACCTTGGGCAAAGTTGGGCTTATTTTTGGTAAACATGACAACCTTATTTGTTTGACGGACAACAAACTCACTGCACGCTTAAATTGCAAATGATTAAGAAAAATAATTCCTAACTCAATGTAAGGATCAACTGCATTTCCATCATAAATAGGGTATTTCCTTTTCCTCCTAGTAGCATCATATACCATATCATCTACATCATTAATAAGTTCCCCATATTCATCATTGTCATAATATTCAGACAAAACTACCTCATCTTCATCATCTACATCAGCTTCATGTGGTCTATTATCCTCATCCGGACCATTACCTTCATCTCCTCGCTCTAAATCCTATTTAACATCTTCATCTGGAACATTACCTTCATTTCCTCGCTCTAAATCCTCTTTATCTTTCAACCTCCATATTTGTATCATCTTCATTCTCCATATCTGCATCATTTTCATCCTCCACATTTGGCACATTGTCTAAATTACCTACATTACCTCCAAACACTTAATTATTATCATTCTCACCATTATCTTCAACTACGTTACCCTGATTAACCTTATTACATTCATCCTCAATCATTTCAACAGGAGTATCCACACCATGTTCAATATAAATATCAATACCACCCATTCTCATCATCTGACTAACCATATCCAACATACTAGCATCATCTTGTACAACTCTCAAACCATTACATCATTCAAAACTAAGCATAAGATAAAATATTTTTTCACATTATTATGCCCACTTCTTTTACATACATCTACCAATTCAAAATAGCTTAGTAAGTTAGGATCAAATTCAATTTCATCTACAAAACCACCCTCATACATAACATTATCACCCACATTAACAAAACATCCCACATGGTGAAACCTCAAAGTTACTTCATCAAATTTCATTCTTCTAAACTGAAAAAACTAACTCCAGGAAAACAAAAACACTTGAAAGGAAACACTGAAGTGAAAGTGAAAATTTTAAGCCTAGCATGGCACATGATGCTTAACATATTAATAACAATTCCATCAACCAACTTATTAAGTTATATTAATTAAGGTATGTGGCGTTGTTTACACCTATGAATCGAGAAATATGTTCTTGTTGTGACTCTTAAGCTCGTGAAAATTTTCACCTATAAGACTCATGGGAGCTGCATCACTAGTTTTCAGCCTATATATGTACCTAATGGTTTATTATGCCTCAATGTTTAAAAAAATCCTTATTCAATTCAATTGTTACATCAACTTTAAGTTACTAGTAATTAGAGTCTTTCAGATATAAGTTATTACTAGAATAACAAAATCAGAACTTTATGTTATCATCAATGATAGTCAGAGTATTGCAAACAACAACATAAAAATAATGCATTAGTCACAATTAAAAAAATACACATTCATATGACAAATACTCCCACTAGTAAAGAAAAAAGAAATGTAGGAGGGCAACGAAATTAAAAGCATCAAATTAAGATTTTGTACGACCAACTGCTTTTCTATTGTGCTCTGATTGGTAGGAAAGATGAATTTTTCTACTAATCAGAGCACAATAGAAAGCAGTTGGTCCTAGTAGCTACCCATTCTGCAACTGACCATTTTTTATAGAAGATGAAGTTTACTTCTACCCATCTCATTCATACTATCTTCCTCAGACTACTATAACTTGAGACTTCTCTGACCTCATACTTCTTTTTACCGCTCTAACCTTATACTTTTCTAACCTCAGACCTCTCATAAACAAATGTTTACCGCTCTTAAGTCTAATGGCTAACACTTTAATTTTAGGACTTACCTTAGTTTCAAGAGATGATGCGTGAACTAGGCAAGCTTACCTTAGTTTCAAGAGATGATGCGTGAACTAGGCAAGCTAACCCCTTCAATGAAGACTGGGGCGTGGATCTGGGTACAGTGAAGATTTGTCAACCAACTAACACAGCCCTTTCAACGAACGATAAAGAACAGATCTAGCGAGGGCAACCTTTGGTGAAGATGCGTGAACCAAGCAAGATAACCCTTGCACGAAGACTGGAGCGGAATGGTCGATGATGAAGATGCGTCAGAGAGGGGAGCGATGATGGGATTTTAGAGTTTTCTGTAACTTTTTGGTCTTTCTTTTTTTACTTTACAAAATTTACAGAATTCATAAAAATTTTAAATTTACAAAATTTTTGGGTTAAAATTTAAAACCTTTTACTCTTTTATATTTGGCATTTTTCTGCAACTTTTTAGTTTCTCTTTTTTTACTTTACGAAATTTACATAATTTACAAAAATTTACATAATTTTTGGGTTAAAACTTAAAGCCTTTTACTCTTTTATATGTGGCATTTAAAAAAAGGATAACGGTGCCACATTGTTGCATGTAACGACGCATGTAAATACGTCATAATTTTCATCCAAAAAAGTCTTAAATTGAGAAGACTCGTGAAATTTTAGTCCTTTATTGAGCAGGTTTCAAGTTTAAGTCCCAAAATGATCAAACTTAAAAAGGTTAAGCCCTAATTTGGGCTTTTAGCCGCAAAATAATATGAGAATAAGAAACTTTACAATGGAAATAAATACCAAGATTTATGTAGAAGACCTCCAATATAGAGGGAAAAACTATAGGATAAACGGACATGGAAATCCACTAAACTTAGTAAGAATTTACATAAAAAGTTGATCTCTCACCCCCAACAATAAGTTGTCTCACAAAGTTTCAAGATTGAACTAAAGTTGATAATATAATCAATAAATACTTAAACTAATCCAAAAAAAGAATAAATAAAGATGAGAATATAACAATATTTGCCTTCTCTGTTTGTCCTCACTTTTGGACATTATGCTCGCACTTTCTCCAAAAACCTTTGTCTTTTTCTCTTTTATTTCACGAAATAAGTTTTTCTGTACCGTATATGGTCACTTATACGATCAGTCGTGTAAGTGACCATATATCTTCAGTACTGCCTCATTCATAATAGTACAAGGTTATAGAGAGTTACATGGTCTCCACACACGGCTTTGTGTCTTCACACAGATGTGTACATGATTGTGTATGCCTTTACCTCTTCATAATTTCTTCACATTATAGAGATTTACACGGTTGATCCACACAGCCATGTAAGTCAAGATACGAACATGTAGCACTCTACACAATCGTGAATCTCTCTAGAAAAGATTTTTCTATCTTATCTTCATTTGTTCTTCATTCCCACAAACCATAAAGTTGTCTACGATCATTGAAAATTTCAAAATAGGGCTAGACACTCAACAATATCTCCCTCTAGCCTAAATATGGGGAAGATGCGTTATTCTCCATCATCTACTTGAGATACATCCTGACAATCTTAACTATAAAACTCATACTTGTTTCTTAGAATCACTTTAGTCAGTATATCAGCACCATTCAAATATGTACGAAACTTCTTCAATATTAATTGTTATTCTTTTATCACATACCTCCATCAATGATATCTAAAGTTTATATGCTTTATACGAGAATGATACACAGTATTTTTGCTAAAGTCAATAGTACTTTGACTATCACAAAATACTACATAGTCTTCTTACTATCTATCCAACTCTTAAAGTAACCATTTTAACTAGAGCATCGCCTTATAAGCTTCCACTACATGTATATATTTTGCTTCAATCATAGATAAAGTCATACATTTTTGTAGATTTTCTTCTATCAAGATCTTTCGTCATATCTACATTTGTAAAATCTCATAGAGTTAGCTTCCCATTACCAAAGCATAAACTCCACTTCCATGAGTCTTTTAAGTATTTTAGAATCTATTTCACTGCTTACTAGTGGATCTTCTTTCGATTTGGCAAGAATTTGCTCATCAACCCAATAGCTTAATCAATATTCATCCTTGCACACACCACTGAATACATCAAAGACCCTAGTGCAAATGAGTATGGAATAGAGAACATACCATATTTCTCTTTTTCAGTTGAGGGACATACACATTTACAGAAATTGAAGTAAGATGACACTAGCGTGCTAACTGGCTTGACATACTTTATATTGAACCTTTCTAGCACTCATTCTGTATATCTCTCTTAAAATAACCACAGTTGCCTATCCTTCCTATCTTGAGTTATCCCTATACCTAAAATTTACTATAGGACTTGAATTTTGCATATCAAAATATTTGGACAAGTCCTCCTTCGGCTTTTAAATTCTACCAATATCTTAAATTATAATCAGCGTATCATCAATATAAAGAAGAAGAATGATGAAGTTATCACATGAGAACTTCTTGAAATACACGCAAACATTACCATAAGCTTGTTTGTAGCCATGATCCTTTATAAAGGAATTTAACTTTTGATACCATTGCCTTGGAGCTTGTTTTAAGCCATATAGACTTTTCTTCAACGTATAGACTAGATTTTCCTTACCTTTAGCTTTGAAACCTTTTAGTTGCTCCATGTATATCTCCTCTTTCAAATCTCCATGCAAGAAGGCTATTTTAATATCCACCTGTTCGAGTTCAAGATCTAAACAGACAGTTAGACCCAAAACTATTCTGATTGAGGTCATCTTGACTACTAGTGAAAAGATTTCATTAAAGTTTATATACCCTTCTTTTGACCAAATCCTTTCACTATTAGCCTTGCCTTGTGCTTTACCAGCTTGTTACCATCTATCTTTATTGTGAACACCCACTTATTCTTTAATGCCTTTTTGTCTTTTAGAAGCTTTACAAGCTTGTATGTATTATTCTTCTTCAAAGAATCCATCTCTTCCTTTATAGTTACGAGCTAAAGTTCTTTATCTTCACAAGATGCAACCTCTTAAGCTAGAGATATTTTTCTCCCTTGTGGACCTTCAAAGGTATGTTTCATCAGCTATTGAGGTCAATTGTTTCCCTTACTCATTATCTTCATTGGATTCATTTCAATATTTTCTAGATGTGGTTCGTATTGCTCATCATTATCAGATTGTATCTAATCACCACTAATTTCTATTTGGTCACACATTCCATCTTCTTCACTTGTAGACTGCTCAATAGTCGAAGGAATTGGTGAAGAGATAACTATGTCATATGATAAACTGTAGTATGACGATCTATCTTCAGTAAGAAGATTAATAGCTATCTCATGCTCTTAGAACACCACATCCTTACTCCTGACTACATTTTGCTTCTTTAGGTTATCAAGTTTGTAGACAAACTAATCACCGCCATATCGAAAAAAGATGCAAGGTATCAACTTTGAGTCAAGCTTCTTTTCTAATCCTTGGGTATGTGTCTAAATACCTTACAGCCAAAAGCTTTCAAATGATGATATGTAGGATCCTTGTTAGTTCACGCTGGCTCGGGAATCTTATAATCTAAAAAATTAAGGGAGTTTGATTAATCAATTAAACTGTATTTTGGACTACTTCTCTATAAAATGTCTTTAGTAACATAAACATTTTGAGCATTCAACGAACCTTCTCCACAATGGTTTTGTTAATCCTCTCAACAACGCATTATGTTGTGGAGTCCTTGGTTTAGTTTTCTCATATCTAATGCCATATGTTGTATAGTGTTCTTCAAACATGTTAGAAGTATACTTCCCTCCATTGTCTATTCAAAAACACTTCAGCTTTCCTTTACCATAATATGAAACTTCTGGAAAGTTTCAAATACTTGATTCTTAGAGTTCAACATGTATACCCAAGCCTTCCTCGAAGCATCATCAACGAATATAACGAAATATCTTTTACCTCCTAGTAACTCCTTCTCAATAGGACCATAAACATCTAAATGCACTAAGACTCCTTCTTAATAGGACCATAAACTTCTGAATGCACTAACTCTAATAACTCTGACTTCCTTGTAGATCTTCTCTTAAAAGAGACACGATACTACCTTTTAGTCAAGAAATAATCGCAAGGATTAAGCAGTTATGAGTTCTTAAAGGGATTTTCTAGCCAGCAACTTTAATCCCTTCTCACCACGTGTCCTAATCATCAATGCCACAAATTCATAGAAGATTCCTCTTTGACTATGTATACTTTTGCACCACCACACATCTTTAAGTGTGTCTTATATAGTGAGCAATATAACTCTCCTTGGGAAACCGTCATGACATCTTTGGACAGTTTCCTCTTCCTATACCCCAAAGTGGGTTGAAATCATTCTTAATCTATCACATTAATGAACAACAGATTTAACTTTAGGTCAGGGATTTGTCAAACATCTCTTAAGGTCAATAAGCATCTGATATTTGTCTAAACTCGGATATTACCTATACTGACTACCTTGGCAAATTTTTGGTTTTCTATTTTTACACTCTTAAAATCTTCCCTCTTGTAGTTTGAGAAGTACTCCATCTTTAAAACATAGTGATAAGATGCTCTAGTGTTAATAAGCTAATTAGAACCAAAATTATTGATGTGGTGGCATTTACAATTTGTACAAACTAGTGACACCTCATTATTCATGCTTGAAGTTATTACTGTTGTATTTTTATCATCACCATCATTCTAACATTCTTAGATTTTCTTATCCATCTTATACTTATAGTAGAATCTCTTAATGTGTCCTGACTTATCCCAATAGTGACATATTTTTACGTCTTTGTCACCTTTAGATTTTGAAAGGTTCTTAGACTTGCCACGACCTTTAGGACCCCTACTCTTGTTTCTTCCCCTGCTTTCAATCACAAAAGCATGCACATTGTTTACTCCAATCTTCTTTCTTCTGATTTCTTCATTAAATATATCCTCTTTAATTATATCTAAAGAGAGCACACCTTTAGGAGCTGAGTTGTTAATCATTACCATTAGCATTTCTCAACTATCTGGTAATGATCAATAGAAACAAAGCTTGAAGCTCATCATAAAAATGATCTTCATTGTACTAAGCTTGTTGATTATAACCTAAAATCACTTAGATGCTCTGACCCTAATTTCCTAGCTTTCAACTTCATGTTCACAAGCCTCTTAATAAGAGAAACCTTATTATGAATAGCCTTCCTTTCATACAAACCTTCTTGCTTCTTCCATAGCTCAAAAGGATTTGTTTCTTGAGACTCGTGGTTAAATATGCTGATATCAATCCATTCTCTTATAGTGCCTAGAGTTTTTCACTTCATCTTTTCTCGTTCTCTATTTAACAATCTTTTTAAGTTTTGAAGGATCATCTTTCACATCTTTGTCACGTCAATATGATCAAAGAGATCCTTATAATACAGAAGGTTCTCCATCATGGGCCTTTAAATAGAGTAACGTGAGGATGTTAACTTGATCATAGATTTGTTTCAACCTTTCATTATGATGACTTTGATACCATTTGTTATGAGACAAACAACACAATTCTCTAAAAGATCAACCAAATATCAACTACAATAAAAAAAACTCTTTAGGTTGCAGCAATAAAATTTTTTGAGAATAAGAAACTTTAAAGATGAAATAAACACCAAGATTTACGTGGAAAGTATGGAGGAAAAAAGACGAAACAAATTGAAAAGCAAACCCACTAAACTCAATAACTATTTACATAAAAAGTTGATCTCTCACTCCCTGACAACAACTTATCTCACAAAATTTTAAGATTGAAATCAAAATTGATATCACAATCAACAAATACTTAAACAAATCCCTAAAAATAATGAAACAAGGATAAGAATACAACACTATTTGTCCTATATTTATTTTTCCTCACTTTTGGTCATTATCGTTGTACTCTTTATAAAATCTTTTGTCTTTTTCTCTTTTATATCATGGAATAAGTTTTTTTACCATATAAGTGACCGTGTATCTTCAGCACCGACTCATTTACAATTATACAAAGTTACGGAAAGTTATACGATCTTCACATACAATTGTATATCTTCACATAAGCATGTACAATACTGTGTATGTCTTCATACTTTCTTCACATATTTATAAAGACTTACACGGTTGATCCATCCGATAATGTAAGTCAAGGCACAACTATGTAGTATTCTACATGGCTATGTGAATATTTTTTTTTCTATTTTATTTTCATTTGTTCGTCATTTTAACGAAACATAAAGTCATCCATGATCGGTGTAAGTCTCAAAATTGGACTGGTTACTCAACAAAGAAATCAGTTTCTAATAATTCGAGTGTAAGTGTCATTACGGTTCTTTTAAAATTTTCCGTTTTGAAGCAAAAATGGATAAGGACAAGGGTGACAATCACGTGAGTACAGGTGATTGTAGGACGAAGAAAGATGACATGCCACACTCACCCCACACTAACGAACTATACATTAGTGGCGTCCAATGGAATAGAGCCCTACCCTACACTTTCTTTCAACTAATTACATTTTAACTCTCTCTTCCCTTCACTTTGCGCTGTCAAGTATAGGCCAACCCTACATTCTCTTTTAATTGCATTTTCACCCTCAATCCAAATTATTTAATCATTTCAGCCTCTGAACATGTAAAAGATTGACAGAGGACGGTCTGTCCATTCTACACCTTTTTTTTTTTGACATTTTCCATTCTATACCTTAGTGGGGCTCTCCACACCTCTCTGGCTTCTTCGGAGTTCACATTTTCCCAATTTGTCGCGAAACATAGAATAATCAGCTGGACAACCCACGTAGAGAGGAGCTTTTAAGTCCCAGCCTCAGCCCCACATTTTAGAAAAGATCAGGGCCATTAGTATTTTTATGAGGTTGCCAACTCCCAACTTCTTAGTCAAATCCGGCAAACATTGGCCCTGATGGTTAACAAGTCAAGAAGATTCCGCCTATGGAAACTGACTTGCTGTAGGGCAATGGAGGCGCTATTTCCTAGTTAATTGTGTTAGTATAAAAATGTGGCTGGGCAAATACTCAATAGTCATTCATAGTGACGTTCATCATGCCGTTGTCTCCTCAACGGTTGATTAGCAATGTGGAGATCATCATGACTCCTTCAGTCCTAGCCCTTGTTCATTGCCCTTTGTCCTTTGCCTTTTCAATTGGTAGGCTTGTAAACAATTGATTGATGTAATATTTGTCGGGAGAGAGTTATTTCACATAACATTTCCATTATATTATTATAGATTATTGAGAGCAAATAACATCATCCAATTCCAATCAGAACGAATGATGGCCTGAAAAGTATTCAAATGAGTAAAGCCATGACAAGCCAGGGAGCAGCTCCTACCATTTAGTTAGATATATGCTTTCTTCTCAACTTATTATTCTCTTCAAAGTCTCACGATAAATTGGCTGCCTTCTTACTGTCAACCCGTACTAAATCTGTTCTTAACCTAATGCACACTCTTACACCAACTTGTTTTTTAGCTGAATTTCGTTGTGTTTTACTAAATCTGTTCTTAATCTAATGCACACTCGTACACCAACTTGTTTTTTAGCTGAATTTCGTTTTGTTTTTGTTTCGCACTAACAATTATCAATCTTCCCGAGGTCTACATGCCAAGCACCTTTCCCATTCTTCAACACTTTCCCATCTCTCCTTTCACACTCTACCCTCCTGTTCCCCCTCTATTCTTTTACACTCTCTCCTCTCTCTCAAGCTTTTATCTTCGCGGCTCACTTGCTTCTCTGCTACTGAAAGGTAAACCCTTTGAAGCCTCCAGCTTTCGCATTTTCTAACTAAGCTAGTTTCTCTTCAACGCTCACTTTCCTTTTCCTGGACATGGTATCCTTCATTTTACTGCTTCTGGTTCTTTGTAATGGTTTAGTAGATTCTTTGAACAACGAAGGCTATGCACTTTTGTCTTTCAAGCAGTCCGTTTATGAAGACCCCGAAGGGTCATTGAGTAATTGGAACTCTTCTGATGTGAACCCCTGTTCATGGAATGGGATTACATGCAAGGGGGGAAGGGTTGTGTCTGTTAGCATTCCAAAGAAGAAGCTTTATGGGGTGCTTCCTTCTGCTCTTGGGTATCTCTCTGACCTTAGGCATGTGAATTTGAGGAATAACAGGTTCTTTGGTAGTTTACCTGCTGTGCTCTTTCAAGCCCAAGGATTACAAAGTTTGGTACTTTATGGAAATTCTCTGTCTGGGTCTTTGCCAGATGAGATTGGCAAGCTTAGCTATCTTCAATTCTTAGATTTATCACAGAATTTCTTAAATGGATCACTACCCATTTCACTTGTTAGATGCAAGAGACTCAGGACCCTTGATCTTAGCCAGAACAATTTTACCGGTCTTTTGCCACAGGGGTTTGGCACTGACTTGGTTTCGCTTGAGAAACTTGATATGTCATTCAATAAATTTAACGGCTCAATTCCCAGTGATATTGGAAATTTGTCTAGTTTGCAAGGAACTGCTGATTTCTCGCATAATCTCTTTAGTGGTTCAATCCCTGCTAGTCTTGGGAACCTTCCTGAGAAGGTTTACATTGATTTAACTTATAATAATCTAAGTGGTGCAATACCTCAAAATGGTGCTCTAATGAACAGAGGACCGACCGCATTTATTGGTAATCCTGGCCTTTGTGGCCCTCCATTGAGGAACCCTTGCCCTTCTGTTCCCAGTGCCAGTTCACCTTCATCAATCCCATATCTGCCTGGTACCCGCACACCTCAATCTTCGGATAATGTGAAGAGTGAGAAAACGAAAGGACTCAGTAAGAGTGCGATAATCGCAATTATTGCGAGTGATATAATTGGAATTTGCCTTGTTGGGTTATTGTTTTCATATTGTTACTCAAGGGTCTTTGTACGTAGCAGGGATAGGGATGAAAAGGGTTATGGTTATGAGAAGGGAGTGAAGGGGAGGAACGAGTGCTTTTGCTTTAGGAAGGATGAGTCTGAGACTTTGTCTGAGAATGTGGAGCAGCATGATCTTGTGCCTCTGGATAGTCAGGTGGCTTTCAATTTGGATGAGTTGCTCAAGGCATCAGCTTTTGTTTTAGGGAAGAGCGGAATTGGAATTGTTTACAAAGTTGTGCTTGAAGATGTGCTTACTTTAGCTGTGAGAAGATTGGGTGAGGGAGGCTCTCAAAGGTTCAAAGAATTCCAGACAGAAGTAGAAGCAATTGGAAAGCTAAGACATCCTAATATTGTAACTCTCAGAGCCTACTACTGGTCTGTTGATGAGAAGTTGCTAATCTATGACTATGTACCAAATGGAAGCCTTACCAAGGCACTTCATGGTGAGTTTAATGAAGCTTTTTTAACTATGAACATGGATGTCTTTTGGTTCTTTTCTCGTTTGATTTTTTTTTATCTCATAATTCTTTAGTGTTTATTGAGTCTGTTCATTTTTTCTTGTGTATTTTGTGATATTGGTTCTTTACTTTTGTCAATAGGGAAGCCTGGGATGGTGTCGTTTACACCACTGTTGTGGTGTATTCGGTTGAAAATCATTAGGGGGATTGCTAAAGGCTTGGTTTATCTGCATGAATTCAGCCCCAAAAAGTATGTTCATGGAGATTTAAAGCCAAGTAATATACTTCTTGAACATAACATGGAGCCAAAAATTGCTGATTTTGGGCTCGGTCGTCTTGCTAATATTGCTGGGGGCTCTCCAACTCTGCAATCTAGCCGAATTGCTGTTGAGAAACCACAAGAAAAACAACAAAAGAGTGTATCCGGCTCTGAAAATGCCACAATTTCATCTTCGAACTTGGGATCTTATTACCAAGCTCCGGAAGCACTTAAAGTGGTGAAACCATCACAGAAATGGGATGTCTACTCTTATGGGGTGATCTTACTTGAGATGATCACAGGAAGATATCCTGTTGTTAACGTGGGTGCCTCAGAGATGGATCTTGTTCAGTGGATTCAGCTTTGCATTGAAGAGCAGAAACCACTTGGAGATGTTTTGGACCCAATTTTATCTCCAGAGGCAGATAAAGAAGAGGAAATTGTTGGTGTTCTAAAGATTGCAATGGCTTGTGTCCATAGCAGCCCTGAAAGGAGACCAACAATGAGGCATGTCTCTGATGCTCTGAACAGATTGGTCGTGTCTTCTGATTGAAAAACCTACTGGAACTTCCACTTCACTGCCCTTCTTGAAGTTATTTTTCCCCTCTTGTTTTCTTAATCACGTTGAGTAGGATTTTCAAGATTTTTTTTTTCCTTTTAGCTGTCCAAAGATGTATCCTTGACAATTGAAGTGTAAAGTGGCATCTGTGTGCTTCATGTTAATATTCTTTGGTAGGATTATCATCTATGTCTTTGCACAAGGCCCAGATAGTTGCAGGTAGCGATTCTATAACTCTATTATAAGTAATTGCGTTTATGTCTTCTTTCCAGCTCTTACAGCTGGACTTTGGCTGTCTGTTTGTTCATGATCAGTAGGTCTTGTTTTAATTCTTTGGTTGTGGTATCTTTCCTTTAATGACAATGGAACTGAGCAAGAAGGGACAGACCGAAGCTTCTTAGTTTCTGTGATTAATTTTCTTTTCTTTCAGGTGCCAACTGTTGATTATGTAATGTAACGCTACATTATTTGTTCAACCCTAACTAGGGAAATATTGCTACTGATGGACGTGGAATTCAATAAATATGATTCTACTTTAATATAGCGATTAGTAGGGTTGAAATTGAATACACAGAAATTGGTAAATCTTATTTCTTTAAGGTGAAAATTAAAAACATGAAATCAAAATAAGAATGCAATTTAATTAAAAGAAATAAGAATGAATATCTAGTCCAAAATAAAGTAAAGAAAAAGAGAGCTTTAGGATGAAAATTGAAATAGAATAAAAGTAAAAATATGAAAACAAATTAAGAATGTTGGTTCAGCCTGATCTCGGCGAGGCTGCACGTTGCCGTTTGGATCCATGAGATTGACTGTCTCCGACTTGAAGGTTCCTGCAAAACAAGGAAGGCACGTCGGGGGTTGTTTCCCGATTAGCCCCTCCGACGCTCAAGTTAGGTTTTTGGTGAAGGTAGGTCTGCTGTAATCAGAGAAAACTAGGGTTGTGATTAC
>JAOTIZ010000201.1:10573814-10592309 GCA_027123425.1 Erythroxylum panamense | reverse complement strand
GTTGGTTGCTCGGTAGTGCACCTTTATCGTGGGTTACGTGTCGGAGCGACCTGCGGGCGTCCCGATGTGTACCCTACAGTAAGGGGGCGCTACATTGCAAGCACCACCTTTAGCACCTGGATGCAAGTGGTCGCTACAGTAAAGAGACCATACGTGAAGCACAACCAGGTTGTGGGAAGCATGCGGCCTACTCCTACACCCCTACTGAAAAAAAGAGGGCATATTGGGGTCTATTTCATGTTGTGATATGCTTGCATTAATTGGGGACAATGAGTTGCCACCAAAGGAAACTGCGCAGCGCACCTACAAAGCTACAACAAGCACAACACATTCTCTAGGAAAAGACACCCTACAACATCGCCTCCCAACTAAGCCCATACTTACTAGAGGCAGACAACAGTAGTTTCTGGGACAGATGGGATACCAACTCTCACTCCCAATCGAGTACAATTATGACTCAACACCTCGAAACCTATGATACAACCCACTATGGAGGCAAATGCAGCCGACTTTCTATGCACTAAAATGCAGGGCTTGGAATACTCCATACAACCTACCACCCTCGATTCATGATAGCACACCGCTCTTGTCATATGTGTACTTGGAGATTCCCCCTACCAAACACTAGCCCCTGCTCGTCGTTTCTTCCTACACTCCATAACCCCACTCAAGTGATAGCATGGGTGCTCCAGGCAGGTCACCCGACCTAAAGCATAGTAGGGGCAAAGGGCATTGGTGAATCTAAGAGTGAAGAAGGGTGCATGACTAAAGAAACCGACCACATCAACATGCAAAGCGTTGGAACTGTACTTAAACGTCGACAATGTTAGCCCTAATTCAGAGGGAAGAATTACTATCGAGACAGACACTATGGAAATGGCTGAGGTGTCCTCGTCTGTATTGTCCGAACAACCTCCCTTCCACTCCTTTACGATACTATGATGGAAAACATTTTTGTGTGGAATTGTCATGGTGCAGGTAGTGTGCTTCTTTCTTGAATATAAATGGACCCATCATCCTGATTTAGTAGTTCTTGTGGAACCTAAGATCAGTGGAGGAAAGGCGGATGAGGTGATTCTCTATATGGGCTTTCTATTCTCCTTTCTTGTAGAAGTAACTGGATTCAGTGGAGAAATCTGGATACTTTGGACGGCAAACATGCTCATCAACGTGGGCTCTTGCCATCCCCAATTCATCCATTTGAGTATGCGAGGAGCTATGGGACCTCCGTAGTTTTTGACTGCTATCTATGCGAGTCTTGATCCCTCTAAGTGGAAGCTTTTGTGGTCTGCTTTACGACATCTCCATGCGACTATCCAGAATCAACCCTGGCTCCTCGTAGGTGATTTCAACTCCCTGCTAATGTCTAAGGATAGGAAAGCAAGTTAGCCTTGGAGACATGGCCCGTGCTAGCTCTTCAGGAACTTTCTTCAACATGCTGGACTACATGACATAGGATTTAACAGCCCTCGGTATACTTGGTCTAGGGGAGAACTGATGGAGAGACTTGATCGGGCATTGGGAAACCACATCTGGCTGCACTAGTTCCACACTTGCTCGATCACCCATCTCCCTAAATTCCATTCTGACCTCGACCCCTCATCATTCAAACGGGTAGGGTAGCACAGTGGGACAATCAATCAGCCTTCCGATTCTTAGCTCCCAGGCTTACTCCTGATTCGTTCATAGCTTTAGTTCATAGGCATTGGAATTATAGTATTCCTACATATCAAGCGGCTGGTGCTTTTGCGACGGTGGTCAAAGAATGGAACAGCATTGTATTTGGCAGCATTTAGCACTGAAAAAGGTGACTTGATCCTCTCCTAATTGGCCTCCAAAAGGTATTGGAATAGTACCCATCATAAAATTTACAGAACCTAGAACACACTTTATTAGAGGAGTACGAGACTATTCTCATACAGGAGGAATTGTTGTGGCACTAACGGGCGAGTTGTGATGGGATTCAATTTGGAGATCATAATACCTCTTATTTTCATGCTAAAACAAGAGCATAGGGACGGTGAAATCGTGTCAATATGTTGAAGCACGAAGGTAACAATTGGTGCAATGACAAGGAGGCATTGTGCTAGGCAACAATCCATTTCTTCATCAACATACACACCACAAAGGAGGGGTGACTTTGTCGGTCTGTACTTAGGGGTAAATTCCCTCTCATCGCAGACCGAAATATGTAGCACCTTGTGAGTCCCATACACCAAACTGAAGTGCACCATATTGAAGTGTAGACCAAGATATGCAACACCTATGCCTTGTAGCCATGAGCCCTCCTACGGATACAACTAAATGTGATCAAATATATAATGGTTAGATGGCTTCGGGATGCTTTGTATAAATCCTCCTATGAGAAGCTATGTAATTGCTCCTAGAACTCACCGAATATTCACTGGAAACTTGCGTGAAACTTCAAGGGTCCCCAACGCATTCGCACATTTCTTTGGCTAGCTCTGTAGGGCAAACTTTTGACTAATATGGAACGCTGTTGCAAACACCTCAGTATTGATAATACCTGTGGAAGGTGCTTAATTGTCAAGGATTCCTGCATCCACGTACTGCATGGCTGCCCAACCATTGCCATAGTTTGGAGAAGGTTGCTTCCTCATTGTTTCTAGAGTAGTTTTTTTTTCTGCATAATCCAACCGCTGGTTAATTGATAATTTATCCTAAACCACTTATATTGTTGGTGAGTTTGATTGGAGCATCATTTTTGGTGTTACTTATTGGTTTCTATGAAAGTGGTGTAATCAGCGGATATTCTCTGAGGTCCCTCTGAATTCCCAAATGGGTGTGATTATGGCCTAAGTTAAAATAATTGTGCAGGTAACTCTTACAAACCTAACTAACCTGCGGGCTTCTTACTATGAGGTACAGATCAGGTGGTAGACCTCACCGCTGGGCTGGTGCAAGCTAAATATGGATGGTGCCATAAAAGGCGCTAGTGGATTGGCATTAGCGGGAGGAGTACTGCGGGATGAACAAGGATATTGGAAGATGAGTTTTGCCTTTTGTATTGGCAATTGCACATCTATCGCTTCCGAACTATGGGGCTTTGAAAGGGTTAAAATTGACATGGAATGCAGGTGTGAGGCAGTCATCCTAGAGGTGGATGGACAAATATATTGATACTTCAAATTGAGATAAATCCTATCATCCATTACAACTAGATATTGGTCTTTAAGATCAAAACTTTTCTCTCTAGAGACTAGGAAATCTGCCTAGTACACACTTATCGTGAAAGAAACTGTGCAGTAGATTGGATGGCAAATTTTGCCTTAAGCTTCCCATTCAATTACCATGTTTTCACTACCCCTCCTTAAGGGATCATCACCACTTTAGACAAGGATCACTTCGGTACTACCACCCTCAATATGTGCCTGCTGTAATCGGCAGTTAATGACGTTTTGCCGTATTATATAAAAAAAGAAGACAGTCAATACAAGGGAGGTACATATCTTTTTGTTATAACTAACTAATTTTTTAAACTATGCATCTAATACATGTGAACTATTATATGACGTTGTTAAGAAATTCTTCTCTCTATTTGTAACAACAAACCAACTCATTATAATTAGAACTCTCTTTATCAAATCAATACCAAACTATTTGTTTAACCCTTAAATCTAATAAAGTGGTGTAACAATTATCCTTCTCCGAAAACAAAGTAGCCACTAAGAAAATAGTTGTTAGCATTCAATCATTATAACTTGTTATTTCTAAAAGATCAATTAGGTTTTTCATAGAAGAAATTATTTCACGTTAGTGATTACATAAGTTATTTAAGATTTAAATTAAATGTAACATGAGACTTTATTTTGAATATTTTTAAATATTAGGATCTGGCTTATGTTTTAATAAAATGTTAGAATTAAAAATGCTTTTGTCAAAATTTTAACGAATAATCTTTCTAAAGCAAAGCAAAGCAAATGTTGCTTGGTTACATCTCAACGTTATAAAAGCCCACTGAAATATAAGGCCCAGTACAAACCCCTCCCATTCTGATGATTCTTTGCCTTCCTCTCTATTCCCGTCTTCGCGAACTGACGCTCCCACTTTAAAGAGTTGATGAAAAAGCTCCCAAGACGTTGGCGGCCATTGAATATCGAAGAAGCTTGTACGCACAGAACTGAAACTGCCTCTTCAAGATATAGTCATGTCCAGCAACGAAGCAGTGGAAGTGAAGAGGCTGTTCATAGGAGCTGGTTGCAACAGAATAGTTAACAACGTCTCATGGGGTGCTTGTGATTTGGTTGCTTTCGGTGCCCAGAACGCCGTTTCCATTTTCTGCCCCAAGGTCTCTCCTTTATTCAGTTTCTATCTGTCTTTAACCGCTTTTTCAAGTCTTAAATGTTTCCAAACGTTTGTCTTTAATTTTTCCTGAACAGAGAGCTCAGATTTTAACTACGTTGCCTGGTCACAAGGCCTCCGTGAACTGTACTCATTGGATTCCAAGCAATAAATTTGCTTTTAGAGGTACCTGTTTGTTCTTTTAGTTCCATTTTATTTTCTCAAAACATGGATTTTTAATTTATTGTTGTGCGTGATGTCATTCTATTATTGATTCTTATGCTTTTGCTGTCAGAGTTCAGGATTTTTTAGTAAGAGTAGTCCGGTGTATCTATTATTACTATTTAAGCATATTAATTGATTATCTTACCTTTGTTTTCTGGGAAGTGCTGAGAGATGAGAAAGAGTTGGAATTTTGGTTTTGCAGTTTTATGCATTTGGGCTTTGTAATTTGACAAGTCAAGATAAGGATGAGAGGCTATAAATTCATACCGGGAAATGCCTTTCTGATTGTCTAGCTTTGGTTATATTTTATTATTTTCTTAATATACGTTTTATTTGTCAGCAGCAAAGAAGTTACAGCAGCATTATCTGCTGTCTGGAGATGCTAGTGGTGCCATTATCCTATGGGAATTCTCAATTGGTGACAACAAGGTTTTTCTTTTTCATTTTTTTAGGTTTTTATGTTTTGTTAAAAAAAGTACCTTTGAGGAATCCAAATGTTGCACCAGGGTTCTGTGGAATTTCCTTTTCTTGGTAGTTTATCTTGGTCATATTTCTAACTCCTTTATTTTGGTTCTGTTAACAGTGGAGGGAAGTGCTAGAACTACCACAATCACACAACAAGGGTGTGACGTGCTTAACTGGAATTATGATTTCTGAAACTGATGCAATCTTTGCCTCTAGTTCTTCAGATGGAACAGTTTGTTTATGGGAATTGATACTGCCTTTGGCTCCTGACGGTGAGCAAATTTAACCGATTGTTTGCTCCCTTAGTACTTGTTATCCTTGCAAGATGTTGTTGAGATAGAGCTTGGCATTGTCTAAAATGAAAATCATAAGTCTACCTTTCTTGCAAGCATCTTATCTCATAAAACTTTCTTCTTTCAGCTTTTGTTAATCCTTTTTGCCAAACTTTAAAGCTAATCTTCCAATTGGCTAGTTGATTTCTGCAGTTAAGTGATCTAGTTGTGTACTTTTCCCTGTCATGCCTGTGTTTTGAATAGAAGAAGTCATGCTTACAACGTTTCTATGTACTTTTAGTTCTTACTAAGTCTGCATGTGATTAAAACCGGATGCTCTTCCTGCTGGCAAACTAGAGATTGGCTGAGTAGATACATTCACTGAATTCTAGATGCATTACTTTTAAAAATACTTTGATCAAGCGTTATTGGAATCTAGATGTTGTGAACGAACTAATCTGATTTACAGTTTGTAAAGTGTTGCTTTACTTTTTAATGATTGTTAGGCTTCATAGATTTTATTAGCATTATTCTCATTACGACTCGATTACGGTTCTGTATTTTAAAAATGGATTGTCAATCCTGTTTGGTATCTTTAGTGTAAGAACTAACTAATCTCTATTTTTATAATATGAATGCTTAATTTGTTTTTTCAGGAGACTATAAATTGCAATGTCTGGACACCATCTTTGTTGGTTCAAGGCCTATGGTGACTCTTGCATTGGCGAAATTGCCAGGGACTTCTGGGCATATAGTCATCGCAATGGGTGGTTTAGATAACAAAGTTCATCTTTATTGTGGAGATAGGAAAGGAAAGGTATCTAAGTTTTGATTTTACATGATTCTTGTGCAGAATACTCTTGTGTCCTATGAATATATTGGTCTAATAAGTGTATATGCATTCAGTTTATTCACTGTTGTGAGTTGAAAGCTCATACAGATTGGATCAGGAGTTTAGACTTCTCGTTACCCATCTGCTCAAATGGTCAATCAAATAGCATTCTGCTTGTAAGTTCGTCTCAAGACAGAGGAATACGCATATGGAGAATTGCTCATAAAGGTTCATCGGTCGCCAGCAATGGTACAAGCAAGCAAGAAGGAAAAAGTTTAGCATCTTATATTGAAGGTCCTGTACTTGTATCTGGCTCTAATTCTTATCAGATATCTTTGGAATCTCTTCTAATTGGACATGAGGATTGGGTGTATTCAGTGGAGTGGCAACCTCCTTTAACTGCATCTACAGATGAAACATTTTTCCATCAACCTCAAAGTCTTCTGTCTGCTGCAATGGACAAGACAATGATGATTTGGCAACCTGAGAAGAAATCTGGTATTTGGATGAATGTTGTCACTGTTGGGGAGCTGAGTCATTCTGCTCTGGGGTTTTATGGCGGCCACTGGAGTCCCGATGGAAATTCAATTTTGGCACATGGATATGGTGGAGCATTCCATCTATGGAAAAACATTGGGGTAAATGTGGATAGTTGGCAACCACAAAAAGTTCCATCAGGGCATTTTTCTGCTGTAACAGATATTGCCTGGGCAAGATCTGGTGAATACATATTGTCAGTTAGCCATGACCAGGTATTGTCTATATCCTTTGCAAGGTCGTCCCTCTTCAGGGTACTCTTGTACATTGTGCAATGTCTATAGAAACTACTTGAATTTCGTTGTGTTAGTTACAAGTGGATGAAACTCTCTTGAAAATAGAAGCTGAAAAAGTTAGTTATGTGACGATCATTGGCTTGAGGTTGGGCGCAACAAGAAATTAAGTAGAAAGGCTTGGTTTACAATCAAGCATCATCCTTTTGATTCAATTAGTTACTAATAACTTGATAAAAGTCGGTTTACAAGTCCAACTACATGTCTTTGGGAGATTGCTTTGATTCAATGCAAAAATTTTGTTAGTATTGTTATTTCAGGCATATCTACTTGTTACCTGTTCATTTGAGTAAAAGAGAAACTTAAGGATTAATTAATCCTAGTGTCAGAATCATATTTTGATGTATTAGACTACTGTTTGTTGATTAGTAAAATATCGAATTGCTTCATTGATTCTATTTGATTAAGCAATTTTGAATCTTTAAGAAACAAAGTTCTGTGACAGAGCTCTGAATTTTGCTCATGCGTTAAGTATTTAAACTGTATAAATATATCTTGCTTTCCAGACGACCCGTGTCTTTGCTCCTTGGAAAAATGAGTCATCTTGTATAGATCAACAGTCATGGCATGAAATTGCTCGGCCTCAAATTCATGGCCATGACATTAACTGTGTGGCTATGATCCAAGGGAAGGGAAACCATCGTTTTGTTTGTGGTGCTGATGAGAAAGTTGCTAGGGTATTCGAAGCTCCTCTTTCATTTCTGAAGACCTTGAATCATGCCATTTGTCAAGAATCTACTTTCAGTGAAGATCTCCACGTCGATGTTCAGGTTCTGGGAGCCAATATGTCTGCTCTTGGCTTGTCACAGAAACCTATATATGTCCATGGTGACTCTCTCTCCCTTTCTGTTGCATCGATGTAGCTTATTCCACTAAGATATTAATTAGATAACAATGGAGTTGAATGTTGTCTGCACCCTTATGTGTGCAAGTGCTCATTTCTTCTGCCAAATAGAGGGAGCTTTAGCAAACAGCTGATTTGTTATTCACCTGCTTATCAGAGACATATTTAGGCTTCATGCATTCTATTTTACTATTCTCACATAATATTTAACAACTCATTGTAACCCATTGAGCTTTTATTATATGTGATGGCCTTGAAGTTTTTGTTGGTAAGTAGTGTACTTTCAAGGCCCCATGTATAATTCTGGATTATATGATGTTGAAAGCAACCTGAGTAACAATTGCACTTTTCAAGTCCATGATAATAGCTCTTTTACAGCATATAAATAGGGAAGATAAGAGCTTAACCTGATCCTGCTATCAGTGCAGGAAGTTGTTATATCACTCCATAATAATGTTATAGATTGTGTTGACAACTGTGAGTTGAGCTGCCGATAACTTTACTTAATACGGCTCATCATCAAGTTTAATATGTTGAGAGATGCTAGCTCAGGGACATATTGTTAGGGTGAAGTGATTAAAACTTGGATTTATTTCAGTAAGCTATTTGAGGCTATTGCTGCATACTTTGAGATGTGTGAGGGATCAGTTACGGCATCAATAACCTGCCTGCTTTTCCCATTTTGGTTTGTTAAGTTCTGCATCACGGCCTCAGTGCTTCTTGATTTAATGTTTTGATACCATGACGGAAACTTGGTAGTGCTAATTATCCTTTGATAAAAACAATTATTTTAAATAGGCTGTGGCTTGGACCAGAAGTTTTCTCTATCAGAAAGACCTAATGTAGTTTTCTTGTGCAGCTGTACATGATATGCCAGACAGAAATGCAAATGATAGTCTTGACACTCTTGAAAGCATTCCTGATGCAGTTCCTGTTGTGTTGACTAAGCCTCCAATAGAAGATCAACTGGCATACAATACTTTATGGCCAGAGTCACACAAACTTTATGGTCATGGAAATGAGTTGTTTGCCCTTTGTTGTGATCGCGAAGGGAAGCTTGTTGCTTCGTCATGTAAGGTATCTACTTCTAATACTTATCTTTCTGATTTAATCACACAAAAAATAAGTAATGGGTTTGGGCGTGGAAAGGAAACAATTTTTTGAGGATTTGCATTTTGAATTTTTCAGTAGAAAGTCTGGATCAGTTTTCCTGACTGAAGGGAAAGATAATAAAAAGTTACTACTACGTTCTTGCTTTAAACAATTTGTCTCTGTGTAGTTAGAATAGGTGAACTTTTTACGTGCCAAATGATGCAGATGTAGAAACAATAATGAGGGAAGAAAAACGAAAATTAAAAAAATATATAGATTGAAGGGAAGAAAGGAGGAGGGCAGATAAAATGAAGAATAGATGCTATATGGTACTATGATAGAACTTATGAATAATCCATTGAAGCCCAATTGTTAATTTCCAACTGAAAACCTTAAGATAGCCCTCAAATTACTTTCATTAGAAAAAAACATCCAGAGTCCCCTTTCCCCATGCCAAAATGAAAGAAAAAGAACATCCTGATCTTATTTTATGATTTTTTTGGGGGGTATTTTGCAGGCCCAGTCAACAACAGTGGCAGAAATATGGCTATGGGAAGTGGGTTCATGGAAGGCAGTTGGTCGTTTGCCATCACATAGCTTAACAGTGACGCAAATGGAATTCTCTCACGACAATACTATGCTTTTAGCCGTCTCAAGAGACAGGCAGTTCTCTGTTTTCAGAATCACAAGAACAGGTACCATCCTCTCCGCAAGAATATGTGTTGGGTCACAAATACTAAGTTGCTCAAGAGTTGCAGGCAACAATAAAAATGGAAAAGTAAATTGCAAGGGAATTGTATTTTTTGTGCACCACGACAGACTTAAGCAGTACCTTGCTTTTATCTCTTGTTCTTTTTATATCGGAAATAATATCAAACTTACAGATTACAGTATTTGGTTGTGAAGTAGATTTGTGATTGTGGAGTTGCTAAGAGTAATTTATAACCCTTAAATGACTTTCATGGTTGATGGAACATCAGTATTGTTACAATGATGATCACATCTGGTATTTGCATAGGTGGTGATGAAATCAGTTACCAGGTTCTAGCAAGGCAGGAGGCTCATAAAAGAATTATATGGTCATGTTCTTGGAACCCTTTTGGTCAGGAATTTACAACTGGATCAAGGGACAAAACGGTGAAAATGTGGGGTGTGGAGAAGGAATCTTGTGCCGTTAGGCACATGATAACTTTGCCACAATTCAGCAGTAGTGTGACTGCTCTGTCTTGGGTTGGTATTGATCGTCAAAGAAACTATGGGTTCCTTGCAGTTGGAATGGAGAATGGGCTGATCGAATTGTGGAGTCTCGTTATTGCAAGTAATCACAGGAATATGTCGTTGGCAGGGGTACCTGCATCTGCAGCTCTTGTTGTACGGCTAGATCCCTACATGTGCCATGCTTCTGCAGTCAACCGGTTGTCCTGGAGAAATCCCGAAAAGACCCAGAATAACATGATTATGCAGCTTGCTTCTTGTGGATCTGACCAATGTGTGAGAGTTTTTGATGTCCTTGTTTTTTAGTAGCAAGATTGTATTCCTTTCTCTTTAATATATATAAATTAATGCATTCGTTAACAATTTGTCCTATTCTATACTCGTCTCTGCACTCAGAAATTGGCTTGCCTAGTCCCATGGTTTCACAATAGAAGGCTGCTTAGCTTTAGCTTAGGTGTTTTTCTCTCTTGGAAGTGGCAAGCAAGCCTTAACCGTTTGCTTAGCTTGTCCAGTTGTTTATATTTTCAATTATCTTACGGAAAACGCTGATCTCAATGCGAAAAAGGTCATCGGTTAGACACACAGAATCTAACGTAATAATGTCAGGGGTGAGTCACATGAGAATCAGTGAGCGCTAACTGGCAATAAGCAATGATAAAAGGGACGGAGTAATATAGTGTTTGCAGTCATAAACTTTTGATACAAGTAGATAAAATAACAATTAATTATCTTTTAAAAATTATTCTAATCAAATAAAAATTTTCAAGCTAAATTAAATTAATTTAAAATTAAACATAATTAGTTAAAGTCGAGTTGAATTCAATTATTACTTCACATGTATTATTAATATTTCATACTTATTTTTTAATGAAAAGTTAAACCATAATTTAAAAATTAAAATTAAGCAGTCGTATACTTTTGACCCTAAAATAAAATCCAACGGTGGTGGTTGGGTTAGGGCTGAGGATGAGCTATGGAAAGAATGATGAAAAAGTAGGAAGTAGATAAAGGTGGGTAGTGGGTGGTGTCCTTTTTCAAATAATCTAATAATTGGAACATGAGGGGGAAGGGTTATCGGGACAATGTATCATCTCTACAAAATCAAACTTAAGCTTTTCTATCTCCTTACTGTTATATGAAAGTAACCAACTTTATTCTTATAACCAATGTTTTTAAAATTAGACAAAAGGTTGAACCCAAAAAAAAACTAATTCAAGAGTCAAATAATTTAACCAGAATCAAACCAGTAATTAATAAATATATAAATTTTTATTATATATATTATATATAAAAGAAGTTTTTAAACATACTATTTAATTATTTATCTAATTGTAAACTCAACTTAAACCTTCAAACTTCAAAATATACAAGTTTTTCTTTAAATTCACCAACACAATACCAAATAAGATAATAAAACTCACTAGTCATATTTCATCAAAAAGATAAAAAAATATATCACTAATCATAATATTCATTTAACTTGAAATCATCAAATCAAGACATTTTAAATGAACCGGTCAGTTCTTTCTTTCATCGGTTCAACGGTTTTGACCGGTTCGACTGCAAAATGAACGAGTCAATCACTCACAAAAAATACGAGCTAAACCGGACCATTTCATGCTCCAGGTCACCAATTCTCCGGTCTAACCGACCGGTTCGGTTTGATTTTCAAAACACCGGATATAACACAGCTCACTTGTCAGCTTATGCTGCTACCCGTGCATTAGGAGCTAATACCGGTTGCTCAAGTTATGTGTACTGCTAAGAATCTAAGTGAGTGGCAAACAATATTTTGTACTCAACACAAAAGCTTAAACTACAGCATAACACTTAATTTTGGAATAAGAAGCAGATCTAAGATTGTATACCACTCAGAACATCAACGCAGCAAAAAGTCGAGGAACAAAAAAGATCTATCTTCTTGTCCCATGACAATCTCAAATCCTAGCAACAGCTGATGTTAGTAGACTGCAATAACTCAAAAAATAATTCTGGATCAAAAGCCTAATTCTGTGGAAAACCTTATCAAGAAAGCCTTCCAAGTAACAGTTTGCATATGAAACTAACAGTAGTTTGTGCATTTAAGCAACAAAAAGAGAAAAGTAGTTGTTGCACATCAAGCCTCTGACCAACTAATCTCCCATGATCTAAGCATCCAAGAGTACAATTAACATAAAAGCTCTTACCATTTATATGACTTTTATTTAGTAACTCATATTTCAACTGCACAAGCACACAATATAATGTTGTTTCCAGCTTACAGTATACCCCCGGACCACCTTCATTTCTTATGACATTGACAATATGACAGCAATGAAAGAGTAAAGACGATGAAACTCCCTTATTATCTATGACAAAGCCAAGACCATGAAACAATACCAATAGTAAGACAAATACTAGACACAAAATTTAATACAAACCACAAAAACTTCTCCCAAAATTGTTACTCCTCTTTGGAACGACTCACATTGGCTGTGAGGGTCTGATCTGTTGCTTAGTATTCTCGGTAGCAAGCTGAGCAGATGCTTCTGGCAATCCAACACCAGCAGCAGCTGCCATGGTCTGGTACTGAGAAGGAATTGTTGGAGCCAGAGGTTGAGTGTAGTATATCTGAGCATGAGCAGGATCTGCCAATTCATATGAGTAGTTAGCAGTGCCAGTGGAGGTAGGCGCAACAGATTGAGATGGGTGATGAACTTGAGCATAGCCAACATATTGTTGTTGATGTTGGTTAGGCTGGACCTGAACTAGTTGTGGTGTGCCTGTGGTGGTTGTTCTGTACATCCCCGCAGCAGTCACTTCTTGCTTAGCCACTGGAGCATTCTTTACTGGGTTGTAAGCTGAAGGAGGAGGCACCACGGCAGGATTTGGAGGAGTTTGTGGACGAGTAGCTAAGATTGTAGTAGTTTCAGCTATATTGGGCTGCTGAACAGGTAGATTATAAGCTTGGGGCTGCCTCGTCTGCACATAGTAGAATGGGTATTGCTGCTCAAGCTGGTGATGATGCTGGTGATGATGTTGCTGCTGCATAGGATATACAGGATAATATGCTGACATCGGGACTGCCCCAGTGGGGTGATGATGAATGTAATGAGGACCAGCATGAATATACTGTTGCGGTTGCTGTTGTGGCTGCTGCTGCTGTTGATCCAACTGAGGTTGCATCACATACCCGGTATCCTGAACATGATGTTGAATCTGAACCCGGGAGCTCGGATCAGAGGCGTTGATTTTAAGATCGCGGTTAGTTCCAGAGGGAAATTGCACAACCGATTCTTGATAAATCACAGGCTTTTGGCGGTTTATTGCATTGCTAAGACTACTATCACTGAGATATTCGAATAAACCAAAAGAACGCAATTCAATTCCTGATTATTTTTCTCTAATGACACAACTGAAAGGGGCAAAACGTTAGATAAATACCTTGAAACTGAATCTGGAGAAGGCAAATCGATTGCGCCACCACTACTACCGCCACCACTTGACTTCTGTTGTGTTTGTGGAGGCAAAGTCTGTGTCTGCGTTTGTGTTGGTGGTGCCTTTCTCTGACCAACAGTAACACCATGGTCCGATCTCTCATCATCAGAGAAAACCCGGTTTTGATAATCACCCACCACCACCGGAGCACCCACCGGCACACCGGAAACCGCAATAGAGACCGGAATCTGCGAGGGCGGCGGCGGCGGCCCACCAACAACGCTAATATGCGAAAACTGTTCCTCAAAACCCACCACCTTCTGCTCCTGCACAACACCTCTGTTGTCCTCAACATGAACCCTTATCGGAGGCAAATTGGCAAGAGACGGAGAAGAAGAAGCGGACCCAAACGACGAAGTGGTCTCCAACATAGGAGAGTCCGGAACAGAGTGAACATCCTGCCTCACGGTCTTGTTCAAACCGTCGACATCTCTAATATTATTACTAATCACATTCAACCCACCGTCATCGTCAAGACCCAGCAAGCAATTGACCGTAGCTGAATCAGAGAATCCTCTATTCAACAACCCGGGAGTCGTCCCATTCAACGCGTTCAAGAACCAGTCTTCTGACTTGGCACTACCCTCGAGAATCGGCCCAATCGACTGCGACGAGTCGGGCTTAACGGGGAAGAGAAAAAGACGAAGCCTGGAGGGTTTAGAGGAATTGTTGTTTGTACGGTCGTATTCGTCGATCATGTTGTCCAAGTCCTCGTCGGTAGTGACAGAGATGAGAGAGTCCAAGTCTTCGCTGGGAAGCTGATATTTGAGAGTGAATGACCTGCCGTTGAGGAGAGTGTTGGAGAGGCGAGTGGAGAGGGAGGAGAGAGTGGTGTGTCGGTCCACGACGACGAGTCGGGTGTCGCCACCTATGTAGCATAACGACTTGTCGTGGGGGCGCGGGACTATGTGGCCGCCGAAGGAGCACATGAGGCGGAGCTTTGAGGAGAGGAGCTGTGGGTCGTCTAAGTAGGAATCGGTGGTGCGGGAGCGAGGAGAGGAATCGATGGAGTCTGGATAGGTTGCGGCGGCAGCGGTGGCGGTGGCGGCGGCAGCAGAGAGTGGGATAGCAGGCGGTGCTTGTGGTGGTGGTGGGGGGTCCATGGTGGTCAGTTGGGGAAATGGAGAGCGAGGGCGAGTAGTAGTAGAACTTTATTATGATGTTCTTATTGCTAATCTTATGTTATATGTGCATATGTAATGTAATTGATGGGAAATTGAGGGAAAATAATTAAAATGTATTGACGTAGGAGTGAGAATGAGATGGTAATTTGTTTGACAGCTGTTTTACTGATTGGCTACAGGTAGGAGTAGGCTGCCTGTGGAAGGTGTTAGTATCTGCTACAACCGCAACTATGGTCTACATAGTGATGATGAAGTTGAGAGCGTCAGATATCCTGATTCAGTTGGAATGGTTAGGTTGAAATTGAACTGCTTTCTTATTAGCAGAAAGAACAATACAGAGAGAATTAACGTAGTGGGATTGGGAGGAGAGATGTATTTGTCAACTTACATAAAGGAAGCAAAGAAACTCCAAATAATACAAATTGGTACTATTTATTATCCTCTTGGAACAAACAATCCTTCAAGCTCTTACTCTGGTCCAGTATCGTTGTTTTGCATAAAACAGAAACAGCGGAGATTCTCAAACGTATTGGGCTGATTAGGTTGGTGTGACAGTTAGACAGGCGGCTTCGCTTTCTATGCCAATGCCAACGCCAATGTAGTCCAGATCTTCTGTCTAATTTTATGATATTTTATTGTGTCTAGTAAATTTCAGTCATTTATTTATATGAATCTTGTGTGGGTCCTGCATAAATAAATACAAGCCTCGCAGAAATAAATGGCTGAGATTCACTAGACACAATAAAACACCATAAAATTGGTCAGAAGATCTTATCTCATGCCGATGCCGATGCCACAACAAAAATAGCCAAAGATAATTAAAAAGAAAAAAAAATAAAAACCCAAGAATCAGGTTCTTCTTGTCTCCTCCTACCCTACTTTTATCTTCTTTTTCTTAATATTTTCAATTTGCGTCAGATGGGATACATTTTGGTATAATTACAAGGAATAGATTTATTGGATGGAGATGTAGCCAATGTCTCCATGTTTGAAGATGAAACATTTATTTGACCTTCTCATTCATTTGATCAAGCCCTTAACTTTCTCAGTCAACTATGTTAAATAGGCTACGCTGGATCTGATCCTATCGTTAACTTTTACCAGTTTCAATGTCAATAAAACAAAAGAGCAGTCTGTTTACTTCCTTCTTGGACTTGGTTTCTTTCTTTTTCTTTTCCACCTCTTGCCTGCCGCTCAGTTTTAATGCTTAGACTAATTCTTGTGATGCTTAAACGTCACTTAAAAAAAGATGAGTTATAATTGCCAAAAATTAGTTGGAGTGATTAAATTTGCCAAATCTGAAACAAAGAAATTGAAAGTCCAGAATTGTTGTCACATCCTACCAAAAGCATAGCCAAGTATAGAATACCTGTAGGTGTTACAACTTTGATAATTTGAAGCTTGAAATAGGAAGAAAGGGATTCGTTTTCTTTTGAAACTGTTCTTGGAAATCAGATAACCCCAAATGCTAAAAGGAAAATGATTCTCGCAAATAATCATAGATTCCAAATGCATGCTTATCTCAATTGTCTCCTTCCGGTCATTATCTTGATCTCCAACCCAGTCAAGTTTTGTCCGTTTGATTGGCTACTGTCCTCTGTCCTGATCTCCTTGTTGCTTCTGAGATAGTCTCCTACCATGATTTTCCTTTTAAATTACCAGTTCCCCTACATTCAAGTCAAATAAGATTAAGAGGTACAAGATCATGTTGTTATATATGTCGATTTCATTGCCCCCTGCCACTTCTGCTTTTCATTAGTTGTAAGATCTTAATTGGGGATTAATATTAATAAGACTAAACATCTTTATCCACCTCGTAAACATTTGAATTCAATAATCTATTGGTTTAAGAAACAATATCTTAATTGAACTACTCACATAGTCTTTGCCTAAATGGAACATTATATATGTGGCCAAGTTGACCTTGGTTTAGATTACTAGTTCATCCACCAAGACATACTTTAGTGGATAATGTAAGGTTTTAGGTTAACTTCCTCAGCTCATTGGTTAAATTAAACAATGACATCAAGATCGTTTATCTCACTTTTCTATTGTTGTTGTCCTCGGCTTCAATCATGCTCTTCTTGGTACAAGGCAACCGCCAAACCGTTAATTTGGGATTCCACTCGTAAAATAAAGACCGATCATCTAAAATAAATGACATGTCATGATTAAGTTAAAATTTTACCTAACTCTATGTTAAACACTATTGAAATTGATAAATACAAAATTTTAACTTAAGCAAAAAAATAAGATTCATAGTATAATGATCTCAATTTCCCAAATCAATTCATTGTTTTCACATACACATAAATTTAAATAAAAATAATTATTTTCTGATTGCGTTTATTTTATATACAGTAATCGATAACTAAAGATATTTGAGAATCATAGTAATTTGAGGGGAAAAAATGAATATGAACATTTTTATATACAAAACTTTATTTATTATTCTAAGATTTCAAATTGTCTTCCATAAAAAACATGGATGTGAATAAGAAAATAAACACATCTTTATAAACAAAATTTTATTCATCGTTGTAAAATTTCAATTTTTCTTGCAACGTTTTATTCAAGCATGTTTTTATATACATTGAATTGTAATTAAATATTTAAGATAAATATTAGAAATCAATAATATTTTTTTGAAAGATGAAAATGATTTATTAAAACTTTATTAACAGACAACAATAAAGAAATACAAGGAGATAAAACTAAAACTAGTAGCTTAGTTGATAAGGAGCTACTGCAATTACTTAATTATTTCAAATTATTGCATGATAGTGGGAATGGGAGGTTATTAGTGAAGCAATCAAGTGAAACTTTTAAAGAAAGTGCCAAAGGATTCAGTAAACTTGAAGAAATCCAAGAATAGTACAAAGTAAAATGTAAGTAGAAAGGAGTTATAAGTGGGAAGATAATCATTCCATCTGGATACTAACTCTAGCCCATATTCAAGGTAATGTTCTTTACTAATATCCACTATATGATCCAATGGATGATTGATATTGTGAACTTTTAGGAATTAAGATTTCTATTGAAAAAGTTTCTCCTATTTCTTTCCCTCTAGAATCTGTAAGTGCCACAGTTAATGACCAGCTTAAATATTGTCAAGTCTTTTTTGTAAGTGAATCTAACTTCCCTTGCTTAATTAACAAACAAAGATTAGCTACTTTCCAAATTTTGAATTGTTTTGATATTCAGCACATTGCTCCAAAAGGAGAATGTGTATAAGTATGAAAAGAGTTATGTGGTCTGTAGTTTTAAGTTTTAGGTTACATAATCAGATCACCTCTCTAGATAAGGAGATTCTATGGCATATGGAGGAAGGAAGAAAAATAAACTATCCGAGCTTAATTATTCAGATGATGAGAAAAAAGGCAAGCTTATTACGTGGACAGCTGAAGGGAAAACCAGTCCGGCATAAAGGAATGCCTTTTGCTGCCCTGATTACCCATATCTCTCAGGTCAAAAAATGCAATCTGGATTCTTATGCAGGTCTTCCTTATCCTCAGAGCTGGAGATTCACGCCTTATAATTTGAGGAGCATGAAGCTGGTTAGAACTGTTGAAAAAGGCTGGGTCTATTCCTACCATGTTGAGAAGCTTGGGTTGACCTTAGTAGGTGAGCAGGTACCTTCTAGGAAACGATCTAAGAGGACCGCAGATCGTTCAAGTAGCTCACGGTCAAGCAATGTGGGAAGAAGTGACGTATCTCAAGCTGATATTCAAGAAATTCGGGATCAGTTGGATGAGATTAATGAACGTCATGATGATCAACAGGATATGCTCATAAGAATGGAAACACAAATTAATGA
>JAOTIZ010000201.1:10520430-10533968 GCA_027123425.1 Erythroxylum panamense | reverse complement strand
TGGGGTGTTTATTTCGAATGATTGTGTGTATGATTTTGCGTATGAATTGCATGTGCGAATCGAATGTTGTGTGAATGACGATGGTTTGGGCCGCCCATTGGGGCGCAGCCCGAGGGGTCACCTCGGGATTCGAGTTCTGGAGCCCGGGCCCAACATTTATTTTCCTTTGTTTCACTAAGATTTAATTACGTGTTCTGAATTATTTTTCAAATAATATTGCCAGGATATTTATTCATGTATGATTTGATGCCATTGTGATTTAAAAATTCAATGTATGAATAGATCTAACATAATTGAAATAAGTTGTATGAAAACTTAGAGATAAGTCGATATAAATCTTTTCGGTTAGAGTCAAATATAATAGTAAAATTCATAAATTGATTAATAGGATTCCAAGGTTTTAATTAGAAAGATATTTCAATTATTCAACCTAGAATTATGTGTTAATAGTAGGAGAAAGATAATAGTATAATTGAAGAATTTTCACGATCTAATGAACTTTAGATTTATTTGATTAGTAAATCATGGTTCCATGAGAAGTGCTAGGAGGATTTGGATTTCATGTATTATTATTTTATTGGTTGATTTTGCATTCTTTTTCCATTCTAGTTTATTTGATTGCGTAGACATGGCCTAATTTTATTTTATTTTATTTTAAATCCAATTTATCAATATCACCTCCATTATCGATTATATAATAGGAAAAGAGTTATCACTATTAATCATAGTCCTACGTGATTGACAATTGGTACTCAAAGTCTTATATTATAAAATGATATATACATTTGCCTTAGAGAATTTATAAAGTAAATGAATTAAGTTATATATAGTCATTATATAAGTCCACCACATATGTAGTTTGTATATATATAGGTTTGGTACATTCAAACTTAGCATATGTAGGTTTAACACATGTAGGATCAACACATACATTCTTTGCACATGTAAGCTTAGCATATGCATAGGACACACTCACTGATAAAGCAGGGATGAAGCTAGTGAAGACAAACCTAGTAAGGATGGACCTCAGAAACTAATAGGGACGAATCTAATAGAGATAAACTTAGCAAGAATTAACTTTACAAAGATAAGGCTATTAGGAATAAATCTATCAAGTAAGAACCCTAGAGTTCCTGATAGATATAAATATGACCACTTTAACTTTATTCAATCTATCAAATGAATTACATGAAGATTCAAATGTTAGAGAGTTAGACTTACATTGAAACTCATTCCTTATAGAAATTCACAATAAAATTTTATTAATTATAGAGGTAACATTTATTTGCTCATTGTTGTACCATTCTTAATCCTCAAGCTAACACTTCTTTCCTTTAATAAATTAAATGTTAGAGTGTCCCCATCAAGATAGCTCTAACACCTTTAACTTTCCTTTTTCAAGTCTATTAGCCTAAATAGAGTTCTTAGTCTAGCAAATTATAGGAAGCAGTTAAAATTCTAAAACATTTAGGAATAAAATTAGAAAATTTGGGACTTTTTATAAAGATGAAACAGTCATAATAAATTAATTAGTGATTTTGTAAGATATTTTTTGAAAAGAATATTATTATTGTTATAACATAGTCAATCAAAAACTAAATACTAAATTAGTATATTGATTACATTGGACCCTTTCCTGTAGTGATATATACCTTTTTCGCTTTAGTCCCTAATTTTTTGAAATTTTATTCCTGTTATAGTTTTTTTTACCCGTAACATATGACATCATTCTCTATTATAATAAAGAATGAGGGTACAACATTGTCTAACTAGTTTAGGTGTTATATAGCGTGAAATATGTCTTGATTGTGCCATATAAGACAAAACATCATATGGCATTGCAAAACCACAAAATGTCAGTTAGATTTAGATATTGTGTTACGTATATAGACAAATTCACATAACGATGACAATGTCTAATGAAAACTCCCTTTTTTATGGCTTTTTGAAAATCCTTTGAGCTTTAGGAGATTGTTTGGTCGTGGTGGAGGATGGGATGACATTTTCCCATGTTTTGTTTGATAGGAATATTAACTTAACTTACATGCTTACTAATTCATCCTTGTGTTTTGATCATGTAAGTTAGTTTTGTGGCATTTTCTTTCAATTTTGATGTTTAAATCTCCATTTATCATATGTCTTTTTAGCACCTATTATTTTCCTTGTTCAGTTGATTCTCATATAGACTTTAACATATATATCTTTGTCTAAGCTATATATTCATGTTCAGTTCATTGAGTCTTCATTGAATAAACATCAAACCTATATCTTCTAACAATTATTCGAGGTTCTAGGTCGAATTCAAGTTCTTGTACATTATGTCCCTACTTCTTCCATTTATCTTTATTCTATTTTCCATCTTCTTTCCACATATTATAATATAAGATTTATATAATATTGGTCATATGATGCACTCTCTTATCTAAGCTAATGAGCTTTGATATAATATCTATTGTTTTGCCTCTTGTTCTTGATATTTCTTTCATTTATTTCTCATGTACACTATATCTTAAGGCTATCTTAGCTAAGTTGTGATCCTCTTCTTTTAGTTGTTATCTCTTTGAATCCAATGACACTAACTTCTCCTAATAATCCTCTTTATAATGATGATTGCAAAGAGTTTGAATTTTCAGCCGCAATACCTTTGGATAGTTGTATTTAATGAAGAGACGGTCCTTTGATTTAAACACTATATTGTATTACTTGCATCTTGGATTTGTGTTTTGTTAACTGTTAATTCTATTTAAAGTGTTCAACGTATTTCTTATAGCAAGCCATAAAATAAAAGATGTCTTGGTGGGACTTTGATTAAACTATACCAACTTACTCCAATTCACCTTTGGTATAGGGTTTATGAACACTTAGTAGTGTGGTTTATTTGTGAAAAGGCCTGATGGATGTCTCAACTACCCAATATTATCTCTTAGGTGTTGATTTGAGTTGTATTTTTGGTAAATTATCCTGAACAATGAAGAATCCTTTATACTTTATGTGGCATTCATGGCCTCTTATAAGCTCCTTAACCTTTTCTTTAGGGTTTAGCATGTGTCATATAAGGTTTAGCATTAGGTTTCTTATGCGCATCCCTAGACCATATGAAGTTTCTCATCATTGTTTCTATTGCTTTTGTAAGGTTCCTTGGTAATGCCATGCGTGTAGTCCAATAAACATGTAAGTTGATTAGGATATATTTGATGAGATATAACATCCCTATATATGTTAAGCTTTTGATACACTAGTTTGCAATCCTTTTTTGGAACATATCAAATAAAGTAGAGAAAGGAATGTACCAATTTCTTTGAGTATTATAATGAAAATTTTACTTTAAGAAGTATAGATTTCATAAATGACTTAATAGAAAAGAACATGTTAATGATTTGGAATGAACATAAGTGGGCACTTTAATGGATGCCCTAGTAGTTCTTTCAATGGCTGTTATAATGGATGCCTCAATGGCTAATGATTGTTACATAACTGCTTCAAAAGCTACTTCAATGAACATTGGACCAACACCATCATCAATTATTTCAATAGGTATACTTTGGGACATCGTCATTAAGTGTGCATAATTTAGGATAGTTCTCTCTATCCAAGTACACCTTAATTGTCTTTAATTTTCTTTCTTCAATTGTTTATATCAACATATTTACATCGTTATCATTTTTAGTGGCCTTATATCACTTTAAATGATTCATATAAGAATTTATACATAGATTCCCACGTTTTCCCATATGTAAGCCTTTTAGCATTGAGCATAAAGTCAACTAAGATTATCTCATCTACCTCACTACTAAAATAATTTCTCTCCACTTTCATATCAAGTATGAACTTGAAACATCTACTATAAAAAAATTGAAACCTAATCTAGGGTTAGAAATAACAACTATTTTTTAAACTAATACCTATAATAACATTTTAATACAATTTATTAGAAGCTACTCCATGTCAAGCATTTGACAATTCCATTAAACAAAAATCAATTGGATATATTTATTAGTTATGTTTCACTTTAAAGTGTAAAGTACAAATAACGCAAAAGGAATGAAAACCAAATTTACTTATAAGGCTTGACATAAATAAGTTATAATATGCCAAAGATGATACTACCTAAGATGACAACTATAAAGTTGGATAAGGAAAAAAAAAGAAAAAGAAAACCAAAAGGGGGAGTAAAAGATGAAAACCACTACATCAAGATGGAATCTTAATGTTTAAAACTTAAATACTTCTTCAGTTGAGACCAACATCTTTAAGTAGATACAACTGAGCTAAAACAAACCAAAACTCTACTGTATTCCACTTCTCACCATCATACTAATAAGAGTAAGTTCAACAATAAGTGATGGATAAATGGAAGTATAAACAATATACTCTTGTTAAAAACTACTTATCCGTATAATTGATAAATTAGGTTTGTGTCATTTAGCATGTTATTATTACTAGGTTCATTGTAATTATCTGGCCAATCCTATAAACATAATCTTTAGCCTAAATTAGGTCTTTTGAAGTTCAAGACAACTCAATAAGGATAACATTGCTCACAATTGTTAAAGTTAATTTAACTCCACCAACTTTGATATATAACTGTATCATTGCATTTTAAGACAAAATGTAAATCAAGTTAATCTTAACCAAAAATATCATAATTGAAACCTTAGTAGCCTAGCAATTGAAAATCCTTAAATTGAAGAACCCTACACCCCAACCAATTGAAGCACCTTAGTTTTTGCAAATATATGGAATAATTGATATTAATTTAGTGCACTTATATCTTCAATTTTACAATTACCAAGTTTGAGTTGACTATGCACCACCACCATCAGTCGATCTCTCAAAGCTTAAAGGATTTTTCGTAAAGCCATCAAATGGAGGAGAAGGGAATAAGAGGAGTTTTCACCAAGTTTCATTATTTTCATATAGTGTCATGTATATATGTAACATGATAACCAAATTTAGACGACATTGTGTGGTTTTTGATACTATACGATGTTATGTTTTACGTGACACTTCCAAGATAAGTGTTGTGTTACGTAACACCTAAATATATCAAACAACATTATTCTTCCATCTCTAACTTAGAATGATATTAGGGACTACGGATGATATAAACATAAAATTATAAGGAGGAAAGTGATAGTTTTAAAAAATAGTGGACCGAAATGAAAAAAAATCAAATAAAAGGGGAGGTCCGGTGTAATTAACTCATTATAAAATTATGTGAAATTAAAGAGAACTTGAAAGAGAAGACTAAAAATTTGTTTTCATAATCAGGATAAACTTACATAATCCCTAACTTTGGTGAAAAATCGCTACGTAATCCTAAAATTAATGAAAAATAAGTTATAATCAATACAATAATATGCAACTAAGGTTAATGTCTTAAGAGTCATATCACTCGTAAGAATATAAATACAATCGCACCATTTTTCCGACACTTATCCTCCCCATTTTACAAAATAAAAGACTAATAACCATGGATGAAAGGATCTGTCTTGTTGGAGGTGACATAAGAAGCTTGATCGAGTTACCAATGAACAAATCCTTCCCGTTCAACGGAGAAGAATACTTGAGTGAGCGAAGAAACATTAAGAAGCCACAAGTATACGAAACATTGACATTAACGTTAGGGTCGGGTAGGCAGGCTTCAGCTCAATCTTATATACTTAGTCAAATCCAGCGTCGAATGAACAAAGTTCCACGCCCAACTTGACAAAGGAGGACACATTCTAGAGATGCACCCTACATTGTTGACCAACGACACAACAAGTAGGATTTGTCTTCTTATTTCCTTGAATAATTAGTTTAACGCATTTGGTCCTCCTCTTATTTGTCATGCTTTAAATTCCCACACGACTTGTATTTATGTTTGACAAAGATTTCTACATTTGGGAGCATCGGCTGGAACCTAAACGACCGCGTGCCTTGACTAACTCGGCCTTTGAAACTTCCACGTCTCTTAAACAGAAATTGGCGCTTTCGCTTCTTGGTGAGCTTTTCCAACAGTAATTGCATGTTGCTCCAGGGCCCAACAATCTCGATATCGGAAGCCGCAATAGTCAGACTATCACACGGTTCTCATCACTGCCCGACTTTGACCAGTTCCAATAAAGAAACTATAATCTGAATGCATGCAACATATATGGGTGAAGGTCGTTAACTCTTATCTGAAAATTCTTAACCGCAGGACGCCGAAAAGCTTTTCCTTTTTCCTCTTTCACTTTCTCTCTGGCAGAGCAGTTTCGGTGACAAAACAATAAAGTGGTGATTACTTAAACCAACGGTTGCTTGAGGAGAAGAGGCTTTGCCGTTTTTTAGACGACGGCAAATTAAATTCTTTCGGAGTTGTCGGGTCCCTCTATCCAATCTCATAATCTCCTTTTAACGAATCATTGCTGTAATTTTAGGTAACTTTAATTGGCAACACTTCTGCTTCTGTTTCACAACTTTTATGTCCTAAGATTCTGTCTCGTGTCGCACGTTAAGATTACTGTCACGTGTTCCACGCATTTTGTTTTGAAACCCACTATTTTTGTGTTTTGTTTTATCTTTTTGATTGTTCGTTCCTTTCTCTCCTTCCTGATGGAGATAAGAATCTGTTTCTCATCTTTTGTTCTGGCTTTGTCGAGTCTAAACTTATTTGTTTTCTTGGTTCTTAGACTTACCTGTGGAATTTGAAAGTTTTGTTTTCACTGAGTTTGTTATTATTTTTTAACATTAATGGCCTGGCGGAGGAACATAGTGTCTATCTGTTCCCTTCAGAAACTCAAGGATGTGTTTCAGGTTGGTAATATACGTTTTGTTTGTCATGTTAACGTTTTAATGGTCACTCGCCTGCTATGAAACGTGAAAATTTACAATTTACGACGTTTTTTGTGCTGCTATACTGGTTCATGCATTTGGTAACCACCTACCTTGTAAATTGAGTAAAAGAATCTGAATTGTATATGATTGGCATTTTCCTTCTACTTGGGCTTGCCTGTACTCGTAGTTGTACGCTTTAATGCTTCGACTGTGAGTAAGTTTTTCTGTTAGTAATTACAATTGATGCATGGCTTACCTTACAGCACTTTGAACCATATCTATCAGAATTTAAAAATCCGGGAACTTGGGCCTGTGATGGGAAGATGACGACAAGGATTTGCTACTTATCTTTGTCCCTTTATGAAACAGTTGATGCCTCTTTTATAAGATTTGGTATAAAAGGACTTCGTTTGTCCATAGATGTGGAGGGTAGTGAACGTTTAATCTGTTCAACGTAATAGTAACCAAGTATAATCTGCTGTTTAAGTCCCTAGTTTCTAGTTGAAACCAAGAAGGTATTGTTCTATGACAGGGTGGCAACAAATATATGAATAAAGGCCTTTGTTATGGAATTATGACTCTTTGCTTTGCTCCGTTCTTTTCCTTTTAATTCTTAAAACAAAAATCTCTTATCTGTTCTCTTCCGTTATCTCGTGTCTAAATTAGTTTTATGTGTTTGTATCTTCATCAGGTGGGAGTAATGGGGGAGGAGGATCACGTTGTACATACTATCAGGTCTCATGGAGCCAAAGTTGCACGGACACACCGGCACGATTGGCTCATATTAGTTATCCTTGCTGCGATAGAAGTTGGTTTGAATGTTATTAATCCATTTCATCGATTTGTGGGGAAGGACATGATGGACGATCTTAAATATCCTATGAAAGATAACACTGTTCCTATCTGGGCAGTGCCTGTAAGTTTACTTCAGCTTTTGGGATCGTTGAAAAAATCATATTTCTGAGATAAGTTTGAATAATGGGTTTCTTTTAATTTTCACAATCAGTTGTATGCAATTTTGCTGCCCATTGCCATTTTCATCTTTCTCTACATTCGAAGGAAAAATGTCTATGATCTGCACGACAGCATTTTAGGTCTGTGATTCTGTTTGTAAATTCATAACATATTTTAGTTTCATCTTAATCTGAAATGAAAGTCACCTTCAAGATCTCTAATGAATTGCATTCGTATCTTTTAACAGGCCTCTTATTTGCTATGCTAATTACTGGGGTCATCACGGATTCCATAAAAAATGCGGTTGGTCGGCCTCGTCCCGACTTCTTCTGGCGTTGCTTTCCTGACGGGAAAGATGTACGTTCTCATTTCCGATGGTGTAATGTGTTTTGTTCTTTCAACCATTACTCTTTTATTCTCGATAGTCTTTTCCAACAGTCTAGGCTTTCTATCTTTTTCAGTGGCTGCTAAATTTTTGTTACTGCCAGAGCTTCAATCCTTTTCTAGTCTACGGTGGACTTTGGTTGGTACTTCTATTTGAAAAAAGAAATGATTTCTGATCCTTAAAACTTGTTCATTTTGTCTTTAGGTATATGATAAGTTGGGAGATGTAATATGTCATGGGAAGGCCAGTGAGATCAAAGAAGGGCACAAGAGTTTCCCCAGTGGGCATACTTCATGTTAGCAACTACAGTCGCTCTATATGCTATGATTTTGTTTTTTTTTATTGTTCACCTCGTATGATCTTTTTCCAGCTCCTTGTTTGTTGGAGGTTTCTGTTTTTTGTACCTCTACTAGTCAATTGCGCCAAGAGGGTGTTTATTTATCAGAAGGGTCAAAGTGAACATGTAAGTAATTCATCTTATCCAATTTTGATTTATGCAGGGTCTTTTGCTGGCTTAGGTTTTCTCTCCTTGTACTTGGCTGGAAAAATTAAGGCATTCAATCGCAAAGGGCACGTTGCCAAATTGTGCATTGTTTTTCTTCCTATACTTGTCGCTTCTCTTGTTGGCGTATCTCGAGTAGATGACTATTGGCACCATTGGCAAGATGTATTTGTCGGAGGTCTTATAGGTAGGATTTCGTCCGATAATTGACAATTAAGGAATGGCAGTTATACTGTTCAGAGTCTGAAATAATGGTCTTACCTATGTACAGGGCTTGTTGTGGCCACATTTTGCTACTTGCAGTTCTTCCCACCACCACTTAATGAGCATGGTAAGATATGCTTTTCAGTTATAAGCAATTGAGTCTTTTGTTTTTACTAAATTTCGTTCTAGTCATACATTCACAGTGTTTCACTAGGCTTAATTGCCCTCCTGATTTCAGGATGGAGACCTTATGCATATTTTCGAGCTTTGGAGGAGTCACGTTTCAATGCAAATGGGGGCCAAACTGTAAATGCACTTCATATGCAACCCATTGATTTGCAAACAATCAACCAAAGACTTAGACAAAATGGCCATGAGTTTACTTCATTGGATGAAATGGAAGCTGGAAACAGATAATTTAGGGTTTTAGTGTATTGATTATTTTTGGTCGCAGACATAAGAATAATTGAAAGATTGCTTTTCTACTCACTTTTTTGTGCTATTACACGAATGTTTTATAATTACTTTTCTAGTCACTTTTTTTTGCTATTTGCTTTTCGAAATTAAAAGTAATTTCATTTCATGGAAGAAGATACATAGGTTCAGTTCTAAATATGCTTTTTGTAATTTCATTTAATAGGAGATGATACAAGGAGATGATATAAATTTGCTTTCGTCGTTAGGAGTATTGTCCAGTCTCAGGAGCCAATTTAGAGTATCCGTGAAAACATTTCCTGCAATAGAAACTAGACACAGTTTTACATCCTCTTTGATATGAATCTTGAGAAAGCACATAAGAACAAGTAGTTTCTTGATTCTTCTATCATTTCACAGGGGACACAAATAGAGTTGATAGGGATGAAATGCTTCCTATCCAATATACTCAATTTATTCAGAGTTGCTAGCCATAAAAGAAAGGAGTGACTAGGACTGAGTGACTTGTGTCATAATATAGGATACTAGACAAAGCTTAGGATATACTGGTTATTTCAATTCTTGAATTTTGAGATGCTAAATTTGCTAGGGGGTAGATTGAGACAATGGAATGTATTTTGTCTTCCCAAGTCAAATTGGTAGTTAGGAGTAAGATGTTGCAATTCCATAGGAACACATCATTGACCCTCTATGATAATTGAATTGACTTCAAAGTTGGTAGGAAGTCCCTTCCATGAGCAAAGAGCTTATGGAGTTCTAATTAGGGGGCCTTTATCTATCTAGTTACCATACCACAAAAAGAAGTCTCATCTTTATCAACAATCTTATAAAGAACCATAGGCTCTAAGATAGGTTTTAATTTCAATAGCTAATCAAGGATTAAGAAAATGTGGATTTTTGAGGAATGAACCAAAGGTTAGAAACTTTAAGAATATAACTATGGAAGCATCTAATCTATAGTGAATTCTTATCAAATATCATGTTTCAAAGATTTTGTTATTAAGGGTATTCTATTAAAGGTTCAGACAGAGGTCAAAACCCATTTCATCCCCTTTTTTTCATACATACCTGTGACCATTTGACCTTGGAAAAGTGGCTATCCGAGTTTAAATTCCCCCAAAGAAGTCTTATAAATAACTTCTCAATAGTTTCGATGACTCCTTTGGCTAGAGTCATGTTTCAAGATTAATAACTATGGAGGGAGTTTGAGATAGATTTAATGAGTTGCAATCTCCCTTGAAATGAGAGCACCTTATTTGTCCATAAGCTTAATCTTCTCTTTGTTTTCTCTACTAAGGTCTATCATTCAGAGAATTATATCCTTTTGGCAATAATGGGCAACCCTAAATAGGTCAAAGGAGTCGGTTTCCTATTCATACCGGTGATTTATGATATTCTATCCCCCATCATGTTTGCACTAGTAGTCAAAATAAAATGGCTCTTTTTGAGGTTCACCTCCACACCTAAAAGATCTCTAAATATAGATAGTTTCAAGGTGAGCCATTCAATAGATTTATTGTGGACCTTGGATCAGAGTAATAGATCATCTGTAAAGCATAAGTTAATAAGCCCTACTCTCTTGCATTTGGCCTGAAATTTAAAGATCTTGTTGATTCCCTCTTTATAAAGAAACAATTGCTTAGTACCTCCATGCAAATGATAAATAGATAAGGGGAGATAGGACCCCTTGTCTTAGTCCTCCAACACTCTTGAAAATACTAGCAGGCATACCATTAATTAGAAATGAGTAGGATAAAGCCCTTTTCAACATAGTCAAAAGCCTTTTTGAAGTCCGCTTTTATTATACAATTAGGACAATTATGCTTCCTTTGATAAAATTTCATCATTTCTTAAACAATACAGACATTATCCCCAATCATTCTACCTTGAATAAAGGCGCTCTGATTATTAAAGATTAGAGAATTCAGGACTGTCTTCAACTTGCTTGCTAGAAACTAACTTGTACAAGAAATTGGTGCATGCAATAGGTCTAAAATCTTCAAAGGATGAAGGGCAAGAGGACATAGGAATCAAACAAATATGAGTTTTGTTGATCAACTTCAGTAGCACTACTCTTGATAAAAATTCAAATAATGCTCTCTTCATCATAGGACCAATTTCTTACCAGTTTTTAAAAGGAAGTAACCATTAAAGTCATTAGGTCTTGGGGATTTGTTTAGACTAATTTGAAAGACCACCTCTTCTATCTCTTTGCCCTTTATAGGTTTAGAGATAAATGCAACTTGCTCCTGAGAGATTCTCTTTTTAATGGAAAAGCAAAGAGGAGTAGAAGTTATTAGTGTACGAGAACAAATATAATAGCTCTTAAAGTATCTCTTAGCTTTATACAAGAGATCCCTTTATTGAAAACTCTCACTACCGTCAGGAAGTTTAAGAGGAAGATTCTATCTGTGTTTTTCCTAGTGAAAAAAGATTTAAACAAGAATTTAGTGCACCTTTCTCCTCCTTTAATCTAGTTGGCTTTGGCTTTTTGTTCTATGAGGGTATCATAGTCTATGGTGGTTTACAGATAATTTCTCAAGAGAGTCTTTTAATTTTCCAATAAGAGAGAGTTGGTAGGATCTCTGGCGAGTTTACCTTGAATAAGGGCTGGTTTATTTTTAGCTTGAGCAACAACTAGTTACGTAGAGGGAGCTCCTTATGTTTTTAAGGTTTTTTTTATCTCAAATTTAACAGCCTTAAACTTTTGGACACAAATAAATTGATGAACCTCCCATAATTAAAAGCTCCAATCCCCTTTAGAGTGCCTTAGAAAATCCATCATCCTCAATCAAAAGGTTATTAAATCTAAAAGGACCTCTCCTTTCTTTAACTTGGAAAAGATTATCTACCTACATTGGTGAATGGTCTGAAAATAACGGATCTGAAAATTTTGACACACTATCAGAAAATTGGGTTAGCCAATCCGGATTCACAAGGTATGATCCAGTTTCTTCCTTAATGCCCATCTACCAAACTGTTTATTGCTCCAAGTGTCGAAATGTGCCTAAAATTTTAAGTCAAAAACTCCCAATTCACCCACACAATCACTAAAGTTAGATGAGAAGATTATCAGGCTGTTGTGCCCATCAAATTCAATTATATAAAAGGTAGAATTGAAGTCCTTATATAGTAGCCTAGGTCTATTCACTCTCTTCTGAATATCCATCAAGTTATCCCATAAGAGCTTTCTTTGAAAAGCATGATTATCATTGTTTATAAATGAGGAGAAAAATTTAAACATTTTCCTGAGGAATTTTCCATTTCAGGTGGATTACTTGCATCTCCATTTCAAAAATTTTAACATTCACAAAAAATATGATCATATCCTATAATGGTTCTCTCATACTTATGAGCTTGATGGTTACAAAAAATTTTCCATTTAAAACCCAGTTTATTTAGAATCCTAAGATTATTAAGTCTAATTTTGGTTTCCAATAGAGCAAAGGTCCATGGTTTCAAATTGTAAACAAAAATCCCTTAAATTTGAGAGCTCTTTATGGAAGTCAATCCCCATCATATTCTAGGTAATGACTTTCTTATATCAAAAAGCTTTATTTTTAGAGCCCTTACCTTTGCTCCTATTGGATTTCCTTTCGGTGGCTGATAAAAATTTCCCAATAAAAGGATCATCCTCCTTATTCTTTTCAAAACGTGGAGGGTTTGCTTCCATTTGATCAAGAGTATTTACATAATCATTAGCGTTATTAGGCAGCTTTTCCACAATGACCACTTTTCCAGTGGTAGGTATATTAATATTTTTATGGCCTTCTATTATGGAGCGATAAGGAGTTGTTTCCTTATACATGATGCTAGCCCCAAGCCCTCGATCAACTTTCCCTTCTCCCATTAGCTCCCCATAATCACCCCTTTGAAAAATCTTATTCGTAGGGATCCATCTCGTACCTTAAGAAATAAGGACAGGCTTCCATTAGTATTGGACTACCACATTATCTTCATATAGAGCTCTATATTCCCAATCTCATAACTAGTGTTAGACTCCAACTTTTAAATGGAATTTTGAAATATAAATTGAATTTAAATGAGTATATTAGTTTATGTGTTGTGTTATGGCAGTATGTATCTTTAAAGGAAATTGATAAGAAAAGATTAGATTTGATTTTGATACCTTTGAGTTTTGAGTAGATTTGTATAGTTTATGGAAGTTAAAGTGAATGAGTTAATTGAAATGGGAGTTAAAAATCAAGAAATAAAGAAAGAAAATGTGAGAATATGAAAAATTGTGAAAGTTTGACT
>JAOTIZ010000201.1:10485039-10500502 GCA_027123425.1 Erythroxylum panamense | reverse complement strand
AAATTTGCATTTTTAGAGGTAGTGTGAATTTGTGATGAATGAGTTTAATGAAATGGAGTGGAATTGACTAGAAAAAATAGAGGTGTTGGATTTTGAAAAAAAAATGGAAATCCGAAAATTCTGGAAATGAATAATAGGAGAGCTAAATTTTCAATCTGAACGTTGGTGAATTTACCATACTGATCTAGGAAGATTTTAACAAATTTGTCTTCACAAAAGTTGTATATCTTTCTTTTATCTTTCCATTGACATAAAGTTTGCAAATTTTGGAGTTCTGGATCAAAAGTTATGGAGTTTTGAAGTTGAGATATTGGTGGAGAAGAAGAAGTGGAATTGCACCGTCGTGCATATGCACGACGGTGACTTTTAAGTTAAGTGGAAAAGCACCGTTATGCAAGAGCATGATGGTGACTTTTGAGATCTTAGGCAAAATGCACGATGGTGACTTTGGGGTATAGTGAATTTACACCCTCGTGCTTAAGCACGATCGTGCATTTGGGATTTTCGCTTTTATTGAACAGTCTTGTTTCTTTTGATCATAACTTCTTCTCCAGACCTCCAAAGAAATTGATTATTGAACCATTGGATTTTCAAGACATTTTTATACCTCTTTAAAAAAATTGGTGGCATTATGAATTGAATTGGAAAAGTTTGATTGAATGAAAGTGAGGGAATTTGTTGGAACAATGTAAATAGGAACATCTTACTGAACACCCTTCAGTGTTTTGATTATATTTGGACCTGTAGGATTCCAAATGAGATGATTTTTAATTTTAAGTAAACTAGAGAAATAGGAATACAAATCATATGAAGATGTAGAATTGTGATTTAGTCCCTAAGATGTTGAATTTCTGGACGGAAGCTGTGCATAGTACACTGTTTTTGAATATGAACAACCCGACAATGTTTAAAGCATATCTTCCAAATTACTGAGCCAAATTGAGTGATTTTCATATCTATGGAAAGATAAGACATAGAGGAATACTTTTCTAGAATATAGTATGACCAAATTACATCATTTTCACATTCTGATTGAATGTGAATAGTAGACCCGAAAGTGTGACTTGGAAAAATACTGAAGTGATTCAATAAGAAAGGAACAGAGATTTTAATAGTTTTAGTGAGGCATAAACCGAAGTATAAATTATACTTAGATGAGTTTTGATATGGAAATGTTTTTGTAATGAAATTAAAGGAAAGATACCCAGGATTGTCATGAACATGCATTGTACATAATTCATTTCATCCATGTGCATTATTGAACAATTATAATTGTGCATATTGTTATATATGTGTATGTTGTTTAATATAGAGGAGAAACTAGAACGTCAACCTCCAAAAGTTTCCGGAACTTTCAAGCATTAGCTTCAGGAGCAACTTGTGAGTAACCTAAATGGTTTCTCTCAATTATTGTTTACTTACAGTATGCTTTGAATGATAAATGAATGTGAAATGAATGTATTTGATTGTTGACTCCGGATAGAAGGTCCGATGATTGTGAATGTGGAATGTATATTGAAGTGCTGCTTGAATGTGAATGTAAAGACCTAAGTGCTTTATAATGTGAGTGATTGTGGTAGATGCATTCCATTCATGAATGCACAATCAGATAATGGCAGTTGTGACCAGAGTAACCACCAATCAGAGCTTAAAGCTCAACGAGTGAAAAGAGCCTCAAGCTCAAAGAGTGATTAAGAGCCTAAGGCTTATTATGTATAATGAGCCATATATCCTCCAAGCGGATAAGGGATAGGAATTAATGAGCTCGGTATCCAAAATAGATACGGGACAGTTCAGGCACTTGGTCACAACAATGTAATAAATGGAAAGTGTCTTATGAGCATTTCATATGCAATTATATCAAGTATGTTTGATTGATTGAAATGTCAAATTTTCTTATGCTAGAGTAAAAGTGTGATACATGATTTATTATGCAAAATTGTGATTACATGTTATGTGAAATGGTGTGTCGCATTAATTGAGTGAACCATCGATGATGGTTACCTCATTGAGTTTACAAAACTCACCTAAAATTTGCAATTATTTTTCAGACTTGAAGAGTACCCCGTTAGACAAATGGGAGTATACCTACGGCATGCAAGTGAGAGATAGAAGTCGGGATTAGTTGGCGTTTGCATTATTATTTCCTTTATTCTGTATCAAATTAAGTCTTCCGTAATTATTATAACTTATGTATTCGAATATTTCTATTTTGAAATAAATTTTCAAATCAGAAATATTTGTGTATGGTTTTTGCAATGTAATGAAATTTTGACAAGTATTCTGTATTTGTAACAGGCCCAAATGGCTATTGAAATTTCTGATGATTGTATTGCTATGATTGAAAATGTTTATGAAATAAAGCGGGCCCAAATTGATTACTGATTTCCGCGTATTTGATTGTATTCAAAAAAATTATACCGATTTTTGAATGATTGAGTGCACTAGCATGTTACCCTCGCGAGGCACAGACTCGAATATACCTCAAGATATTGGGTATGTGTCTTGTGGGAGTGGAGTGTTACAGTTAGAACCCAATAGTGTATATGAGAGTTTATTAAGAAGTTAGAAAGTGCATTTCATACTCATGCATAATGTAGCATACACACACATGTGAATATTGATTTTTACAAATTAAACTAATTGTACATGCATTCATTGACATTTTTCAGCTATAATTGATCTATAAATGTGCTTATATTTGGAATTGTGAATTATATGTGTTAAAAATTGATTTATGAATGGATATTTTCATGTTTTGTTTTTTATGATTAAAAATGTGGATCATTGGTTGTTTTAGAAATGGATTGGATTGAGTATTGAAGTTAAAGAAATGGCAAGTGTAGAACTAGGATGAAAGTTTAGAGATGAAGTAATAATGGTGTTTAAAGTGTGCTGGAAGATGTTAGTTGTAACATTTATATAACATATGCATCTATATTTTAGCCAAAACTTGATCCGTAGATATCCAAATAAGATGATTTTTTATTAAATTAGAAACATATGGCTACATTTTTCATGAAGACATCGAATTCAAATTCTATCTTTAAGAGTTTCAAAATTTGACTTAAAGTTGAATACTGGATGTAGTAAATTGATGGATGAATACATATGATTGTGTTCTATTTTGAGAGTATGAAAACCATGAGTGATGAGTTGTTGTGTAGATGTTATGAGTTATAAATTAAGGGTATAATGAAAGTGAAAGTTATGTTAACCAAGATGTTAAGTTATGTTCTTGAAATGAGATGAATTAAGGTGATAGTTAGGAATGAAATGAAGTAGAATATGTGCAGAAAAATTATGATGAAAGTGTATAAGAATATGTTCTATTTTGGTGTTTATGATCAAGCATGGAATTTGATTTGTGTGTGGATGATCTTGAACTGAAATTGAGGTATAAATGAAAAAGTTATCGACTTGAAATGATGAATCAAATGAGTTGAGGTTTGAGAGTTTAATGCAATCAATTTGGTAGTTGAATTAGTGTGAAATGATGTTGCATTAAAGGAGGTTAATTCTGGAAATTTTGAAGTGAAATTGATGTTAGAATATGTGTAGAAATCGTGGGAATTGTTGTTAAGTGAGGTATGTTTCTCACTTGTCTATTAGCTAGACTTTAGGTTCACTGGATGGACCTTCTCACGTCTTCCAAGCTTCCTAGCTCTGTTCATGTTCATTTGGAAGGATGTATATCTGCTGGGCTGATATTCTCGGGACACTTACATAAAATTACAATTTTGACCCTTTAGGCGGTAAAATCTCTCTTTGGAGTCTTCATAGAAGTTGTAGAATTGAAGTCCTCTTCAAAAGCATTCTAGAATGACATTAATTTGACATCTATAGAAAAAAAATTATACCTTTTGTTCCAAGATCATATATATATAGGTTATTAACGTATTAATGTTTTTCTATGAGGTATTTAGGCTTGAGTGTGTTCTTGAATGAGCCTAGTTGATGTTGTATTGAGCAATTGAAGTAAGGAAAGTGTATTAGGTGTTGAGGAATAATTTAAAGATGATGGTAATTGGTTATGAGATGCATATTAAGGAAATGTACCTGGGATTGTCATTGAGCATGCGTTGTACATAATTCATATACATATATGTGCATAAATGAATACTTATAATTATGCAAAGTTGTGATGTGTATAAATGAGTATGTATTGCATGATTTAGAAGAGCATATTAAGCAACAACATTCTAACGTTGCCAGAACTTCAAGACAATAACTTTCTGGAGCAAATTGTGGGTAATTTAAACCGTCTCACTTGAATAATTGTTTGTTTTAAATTCTGTATTGAATTATTTTGTGAATGTGATTGTGTTAATTCCAGGCATTGAATATCCGAGGCGTTTGATGTGTGAATGACATATTGGAAGCGTTCTTTGTATGTCAATTAGATGAAATAAATGATTCTCAACGAATATGTTAAATGTCGGAATAAGGTCCGATGACAAATATGAATGAGAATGCGTAGTGAATATGACTGTGTGATATTGAGCACTTTTGATTGATTGAATATATGTGATGCATTTCATTACATGAATGCATGAATAAATAATGGTAGTTGTGAGCTGAGTAGCCACCAAAAATGAGCTTAAAGCTTAAAGTGTGATTAAAAGCCAAAGGCTCACTATGTATAATGAGCCCTGTATCCCCAACGGATAATGGACAATTAACAATAAGCCTAGTATCCACAATGAATACGGGACAGTTATAGGCACTCGGTTACAACAACATAATAATTGGAAGTGAGTCTCATGAGCATTGCATATATATTTAATATGTTTGTTTAAATGATTGAAATGTATTGTTGACTTGTATTTGAATGAGAATGTTATATGTGGAGTAAGTGATAGGTGATACTACATGATAAATGAAATGATGCAAATTATGTGAATATATGATGTGATGAGTTATATGATTTGAGTGAACCATTGAGGATGGTTACCTCACCGAGTTTGAAAAACTCACCAAAATTACAATGTTGACATTTCAGGACTGAGAGAGGAAACTAGTGATAGAGAGACTCTACAAGAAGCATAGTTCTTGTACTTTTGAATAGAAGAAATAGCTCAAAGGTCGATCAGCTGAGACTGAAGGATCTAGTTAGAAATTTTTGTATAATTCGTCATGTATATAACGTGTTATGTAATTAGTCTTAATAATGTACATATTTGGATAATTTTGTAAAGCTACAATGTATATTAGGTTTTTTTTTATGAAATGAGGAATTTTGGATTTTTAATTATTGTGTCTTTCTTTATGATGCCTTATAAGAGAATATCACTACTCTAACATGCCATTATTATAGTTTATATACTGGAATGTCCTCAAGGTGTTCTGGTATATACTCTATGATAGTGAGGTGTTACACTGCATCCCTCTACTAGAAATGTTTAAATGCATAATCAATGTTATCTCTAGAAGTTTTCTACACCAGTTGCTCACTACAATCCCTCTCAACCAAGGTTAAATAAGTGATAAATGTGGGGAACTAGTACTGCAACTTTAGAGGATCGAACATACTGATGAACTACTTCCCTAGTTATTATCCCAACGCAAATATTGAGGATAGAGTTATATGGCTACCTTATAACAAAGGCACCTTTAGTAACTCCTCATACTTAAAGGTTATCAAGCCTCACCCTTCAAATCTAAAGGGTATGATTTAATTTAGGTTTTGGATCAAACTCTAATGCCTAAAGCCTCATTCATAATATGACTAGTAACTAGGGGCAAACTCAAGACCAAGGATAGAATTATAGGCTTGAATAATACTCAATGAAGTTTCTATTTCTCTAATGATCAACCCATCTCACATCTCTACTTCTAATGCCAATACACTAGCATAATTTGGTATAAAATCTATTAACTTTTGAATCATCTCACATTCACATTCCATGCTGACACTAATCATCGAATTCAACTTCCATGGCTAGACCAATCACGGGCATTCACAAATTCAACTTCCCATTCACATTCAAAATCAAATTGAACACATAGCAGACAAGGATATAAAGAAGTGAAAATCAAAAACATTTCACTCCAAATCATTGTCTCAGAGTTTCACTCAAATGGAACAAATGATGAAGATACAACAAATTTTACTTTTGATTCACAATGATGGTGGTGTTGATCCTTATTTCTTAAGAGGTGTTGGACAATCGTTCTAGACAACTTGTCGACCCTCCTACATTGTTATTCACTGAAGAAAAAGACGAATAATGCTAGAGATTAGGTATAGTACTTAACAAAATTTGGGATTTAAGAGGAACACATATTAGGGATTGAAGTTAACAGGTTAGGGATTGTATGATTGAAGAAGATGGGAGATTTGATAGATTAGGGATGTCTGTAAGAAGAGGGACGCAACATGTGAAAATTTGTTCAAAACGATGCGTCTCTAGGTCTATTACTTTTAACTTCAAAGCTAAGGGAGGAGGGCTGTGTTTAACAACAAAACACAGCGTCTAGCCCTCTTCAGAAGTCGGTCCCACCTCCAGTTAAATGCATAAACGTCCCAATGTGACCTACCTCTAGATGACAATGTCCACATCAACTTCTGGTGGGTCTCACATCAAAAATTCAAAAAAAGTTCCATATCATAAATTTTTAGGCCACGTCAGCAGATAACTGATAGTGCCCTAACATCGTTAATGGTCAGGGTTCAATCTAAACATTTTTCAAATATTAGAGTTTATTTTGAATGTTTTATAAATGTTAAGGTTCAATTTGAATACTGTCAAATGTTAGAGTCTATTTTGCACACCAGTGTAAACATTAGTGTCTATTTAGCCCTTTTGGCCTTATCAATATTGATTACGTTCCATAGGTCGTGTACTTACAAAAAAGCTTTCATTTTAACCATCCAAATTTAATAGTCTTCACCAGAAAATTAAGGATGTATTGATATAGAAAAACTAGTAAATGTACGAGATTTGTTTTATAATTTAAGAAAAAAGATCTTTTTAAGAGGAAATAGATTGCCACTATATTTTTTGTTCAAACCTCTTAAAATAATAAGATTTTGATATCTCGTTAAGTAAGGTAACACATAAGGAAAGAAATAATAATTTTTCTAAAATTTTAAACTGTTGAAATATAAGTTATATGTTCTATATTAATTATTTAGATACTTTTTGTCTCGTATTCATTTAAGACAAATTCTTATACTCTCCTACAAGATTCATAATAAATTTTGCTATTGGAGCTTGCAATATCCTTCATGTTGTCTTTTTTATTAAAAAAAACCCTTTAAATTTTCTTCTTTAAATCTGGTTTGGTGTCGAAGCATCAACTCTTACATGAACATAAATTTTGTCCATACTGGAATGTGTCCAGTACTCTTCAGTTATTATTACTTTTCCCTAACACCCAATGACCACATAATTCAAGTGAAGATGCTCAGTTACATGGCAAGACATGTCAGTGAAAAATACTCAACGGCCTAAACACGCCTGTTCAGTGTTCCGATTAAATTAAAGCAGAAAAAAAATGAAAGAAGGAATCAAGCCACATTCTGAGCACGCCTTTCCTTGCGGTGACACACTGTTGATGTTATAAGGCAGAGAATTATTAACATGTGAAGAGGTAATAACTGCCCCATGTACACTTATCAAGTTGAAGAGGTAATAACTGCCCCATGTACACTTATCAAGTATCCATGTCACGCGGCTTAGATAATTTGATCCTGGTTTTGGCCTCCCCTAGTTGAACTTCTTTTCACATATTTATATTTAATATTTGATTGCCCCCAGGATTTTTCTATACTTGTGAGACTCAGACATCCTACATATTAGGAAAATGAAGGTGCACCGTTGGATTTTAGGCCGATTGTTATATTATTTCCATTATAATCTTATCGCCCACGAGCTCCAGCCTGACAACAGAAGCGAAATTGGAAACGTCATCTTAGGTGTATTATATATACGTAGTGTAGTCTATTATCGGTCGACCATTCAACACCCGAGACGTTGATTTGTTTACTGTACAGCGGCTGACCTTACACCTCCCGACGCATAACACCTGCCACCTCAATACTTTCCTGGAAACATCCAGAAATTAAACTGCATCAAAATTAATCTGCAATCAAGACATTAACTTGACGAAACTTTCCAGATTCGTATACTTTTATTTATATTAAAAGCAAAGATTACACTATTTTAGTTTATAAGCTACTCATACGTTCAAAAATAAAAACTGAACATACACTTAAATGTTGAGCTTCCATAAACCGGTAGATAAGTGGTCCATCATCTTTCTTTTTTAAGCATTTTCTAACCCACAAAAGAACAAAAAGGGGTCATCCACATCATCAACAAGCAAAGAATATACATACAAAAAGCGAGGTAAGTTCACCAATTTTTGACTTTTGCTTAACACTATAATATAGAAAAGAAACAATTAAAGGGAATTGGATTGACGATGGAACAAGGGGTTTCAAGCAAGTTGTAAACGAATTTCCCTTACGTATTAGACACAAAATTGCAACACAGTTTACCTTTGCCCGTCATAATCCTTCATGTGAGAAAATTTACGCTAATAGAGTTTTATGGGTACTACTACTAGCTAATGTTTTAGAAATATTCAGGCCTCATCTAAAAGCCTATAAAGAGAAATTACGTCTTGTGTCTTTTTTGAACCTTATAATTCCTCCTTTTTTTCTTGGTAATAATTATACTTTAAAACAATTTTTTAATAAAAATTCTGCACTCTTTATATTTTTAAATAGCCGTTTTATTAGAAAAGAATCCTCTCTATCTTCATTCTTTTATCAACCACATTTTAGCTTCTTAATTATTTTTATACAATTTCATATACATTTTATATTTTATTTAACTCAAAATCGATTAAAAATGATGAGATGGAATTAATATTATATAAATAATTTTAAATTAAAATTTACGAAAACAAAGTTGAATAATTAAGAAGAAAATAGAAGTATTAGAGTTATATTATTAAATAATAACAACGAAAAGAGTGGTTCTATTTCTGTTTACTTGTTTTGAATTTGATTTTAACATATAGAATATAATGATCTTATTTTTGTCTCCTTTAAATTAATAATAAACATAATTTGTTAATACTTCTTAAATAAATATTACCGCGTTGGAGAATAAATAAATAAATAAAACTTTAGGGGAAAAAACGCGCTGTTCTTTTGCTTTTTAAATAGTCTCTCTTCTTCGACTCTCTCTCTCTTTCTGAAAGTTCTGATCATTCTTATTCTACTTGTTTGAGGTGAGTTAACACTTCTCATCCCTTTTCGTTATCTAAACTTTCGATTTATGTTTCGTTTGAAGCAGTTTCTTGCTTTACGTTGTTTAGGATCTATGGATTGGCCGTTGTTACCATTATTTTTAGGAGAGTGTTTTTATGATTGTGGAAGGGAAAGTGTTTGGTTAGTGAAAAACTGAAAGGAAATGGAAAGAGAAGGAGAGTAGAATTAAAGAAGTTTAATGTTCCCTCTGTTTTGGTAAAATCATCAAAGCTTGCATTCATCGAAATTTCAACAGGGAAAAATTGTTCAGTTATAGTTTTTATGTTGTTAAATTTGTTCAGTTTTTGATACCGTTATTGTTTCTTTTCTCTGCTATATTATGTTTTGTGTCTAAGTTCTACATTTTTTGACTAACCAAACTGAACGTTATGTCAACTTTTGCAAGAAGAGTTATTTGTTTACTTGATAATTCTTTACCAGAATATGCCACCGAAAAATCCGAGCGGTTGAGATAGAGTTTCCACAAGGATTTGCTTATGGTTGACGCGATTCGTCTTTTGATGTTTGCTCATTGTTTTGCGCAACATCTGAAATATTCTGAATAGAGAGGACTTATCGCTAGATTTTTTGTTTGACTTGTGCAAATTTGTCGCTTCGTTTCCTAAGTATAGTCCAAAATTATTAGTCGGCTTCAGTTTAATTTTTGTAATCTTGGAAGCATTGTGTAATTGTGTCAACTTGTTGGAAATTTTTAGTCTAGTTTAAAAATGAGTCGTAGAATAATCTGAGGTAGACTACAACTTGACAAGTAAAAGGTTTGATTAGGAATAAGTTTTCTTTTGTTATTATATGCGGGCTTTATATGGGTCTTTGACAAACCAGTTGTCTTATACTTGTGAGTGCAAAGAGTCAAAAGTAATGATGAAATTGAAAATGTTTACTTGTCTTTTATCCGCTCAATGATTGATTCTAGTTTCCAGAGCATAGTTGTAGTGAATATCTTAACTTCTTCTTGTAGTGGCTACTTTCATTGCAACAAGCACTTTCACTTGATCACATCATTGCAGATTGGTTCTTATATCATAATTAGGGGATTCTTCCAATAAATCTTACTATAATTACTGCATTCATTTCTTGATATTTGATTTCCTCGTCTTCATTTTATGTTTCTTTTCCTTGTGCTTGATATTGGTCATAAAGCAGGCACATTGTTTTGCTTGTTGGGATTCTGTTTGATTAAAAACTTCATACTTATAATGTAAATTTGATTTGATTATACCAGTGACAGAATGCCCGAGATTCAACTGGGTAGACATACTGTAAGATCTCATGGGGTCAAAGTTGCTAGGGCACATATGCATGACTGGCTGATTCTACTGCTTCTTGTTGTTATAGAGGTTGTATTAAACATCATAGAACCCTTTCATCGCTTTGTGGGGAAAGATATGATGACAGACCTGTCATACCCACTGAAGGACAATACTGTGCCCTTTTGGGCTGTACCAGTAAGTCTCAGCTTAAAATTAGTATATTGCAGAGGAAAGCTTACATTTCTCAAGTATTCTGATGCTCCTCTTAACAAAACATCATGATTCATCCTCCCTGACACCCCCTACAGATAGTTGCAATATTGCTGCCTTTTGTTATCATTCTGGTGTATTACTTCATCAGGAGAGATGTCTATGATCTGCATCATGCCATTCTGGGTAAGTCTCTTCCTCTTGTTGAAGATTTTTTTATTCAAGTTACTTTTGTTTGTATATTATTGTAGTAATAACATACTGATCAAGGTTTAAAAATGACTTCTCAGGTCTCCTGTTTTCTGTGCTCATCACTGGAGTTATAACTGATGCAATTAAAGATGCTGTTGGTCGACCTCGTCCTGACTTTTTTTGGCGTTGTTTTCCTGATGGAAAAGGGGTTAGTTCTCCTGTTAATTGACTGTCCTCACATTTTTATCGTATATTTTCTTGATTTAGTATCCACAAGATTCAATTGTTAGTCCTGTTCATTAGTCATAGTCAGCAAACATATTTTGGCATATAAAGGTCTTTGATCCTGTCACAAGCAATGTTATGTGCACTGGACTGAAGAGCGTCATCAAGGAAGGGCACAAAAGCTTTCCCAGCGGACATACCTCTTGTAAGCAGCTTACTTACACATCCAGGATCTCTATGAAAAAGTATTGATTCACTGCTTCAATGCTAACCTTTCTGGTTTGTTGCTTGGTGCTTATTCTTGGGAGGTTGTTACATGCATAAACCTCTGCTTTTATGCTGTAAATATGAAACACAAATTCTATCATTAGTATCCTATAGAGCTACTGTTGTAATTTATTCCATGACATGTAAGCTTCATCCAGATATGTTTGGGCTTCATCTTATGTGATTCATTTCCTTAGGCTGAAATGATTGTAGTTTGCATCAGATGTGTAGTAGTTAATGTTAAGGGTCATTAACTGGAATTCTCCTTGTTTATGTTCAGGGTCTTTTGCTGGTCTTACTTTTCTATCCTGGTACATGTCTGGAAAAATCAGGGCTTTTGATCGCCGAGGACATGTTGCAAAACTCTGTCTTGTTTTCCTGCCACTGCTTGTTGCAGCACTGGTGGGGATTTCGCGAGTTGATGACTATTGGCATCACTGGCAAGATGTTTTTGCTGGGGGACTTTTAGGTTTGCCACTTATGTCAATAACTGTTTTCTTTTCCATAAATTGCATTATTCAATTGTGTGGACCTGTAACAAAAACCGTTATCCTTTCCTTTGTACCTTAATGTGTAGGGCTCACGGTTGCTTCATTTTGTTACTTGCAATTCTTCCCACCTCCATATGATATAGATGGTATATCCTCTGTTTCTCTTCCACTTCTCGTTTATATTATTTTATTTCATTTCATGGGAAATCTTTGTATGCTGTAGTTATGATCCCATTTTTGTGATATGAGATATAAGCAGAACTCATATTGGAGAAGAATACAGCTAAAACTGATCTAATGGTGTTTGAAATTTCTTCCTTTACTGTCAATGTAAATTGCATATAGTAACAAAATGTAGGGCTGTTTATAATTAAACGTTTGCTTTAGGAGAAACTGTGCAAGACAATAGGGTCTTGGCATGTTGGTACTGATGCATTGTGTCATTGGCTTTCCTTATTTATTAGATCACATGGCATGCATATTATGGTGTCATATTCAGTTTAGGACAATGAAGAACTTATTTCTGACTTGGTCTCTGGTACCAGGAGTCTATCTTTGATAGTTGAGTTGCATGAAGACAATCTTTAAACGCATAACAATCACCACATTGATATCAGAACAGTTGTAAGCATAATGTCATTTTCTCTAGCATGGGTGATCACGTCTCAGTTTGAAAATAATGCAACAGTTTGAAGATTAGTAATTACACATTGTAAGCTCAATATGATTAATGAAACGTGAAGTCTAATTGGTGGTTTCAAGTTGTCGTATAAACTAGTCTGATTGTTATGATACCCTCAACTATATAAAACATTACTGTATGGATGTCTACTGAGGGCAGGCCTTGGAGCAACTGATAAAGTTGTTCCTTTGTGACTATAAGGTTATAGGTTTAAGTCATGAAAATAGCCTTTTTGTAAAAAGGGAAGGTTGCGTACATCATTGACCCTCTCTAGATTCCCACAAAACGGGTACCTTTGTACAGTGGGTACGTTAACTTTGACTGTATGGACGCCTATTAAAGAAACTAGTTGAATCTTGCTATTATTTTCTTGACATGAAGGGAACTAGGAGAAATTAGAATATTGCGCATCATTTTCAGACCAGTCATTAGTCTCTACTGCTAGATTCGTTGCACTTGGCCTTAAATATTATGTTGTATTTGCAGGTTGGGGACCTCATGCATACTTCCAGATGCTGGCAGAGTCTCAAAGTGGTGTTCAATCTTCTAACAACATCAATCATCTTGCTGTGCAGCAAGCAGAGCTTCAGAGTGTGTATATTGACGCTCAGCGTGGCGTGGAGATTGCAAGATTTAACAATAGGGACACAAGGCCCATGCTGGAGGGAAGTGGAAACTAGAGGAGGCATTGGCATTAGGTTTTGGAACTAGAAACTTAGGTCTACCCTCGTGTCCATACTTGTAATCTTGGTAGAGCTCTTCATTCCATTACAGTTGAATTTATCTTTCTGATTCATTTTCTCACTTCTGAAGGGATTGGTTGTTCATATTTGATAGTCACCTGTTTGTTGGCATACGAGATGATACTCTGAACCGTTTTGATTATTCCTCGTACACGATTGATAGGTGATATCGCGATACTGTGTAAAGTGAAATGCCTTCATTTTCGACTTCGTGCGTCAACATCCTATGATTCACTACATCACGAAATTGCTATTTTGATTATTCTCCAAGTTGAGATAATTATTTGGACCGTGGAGAAGCACCGATGATTAGTTAGAATGGATAGAATAAGGTTAAGCTACAAATGACTGGGCTATAAATTCAAAGATCTCTTTGCAGTTGCACACTGAATTTTCTTAAAATGAACTAATTAGACAACCAGGAGAAGTAGGAGAAGCAGATCGTAAGAGATCCAAATTACGAGGGGAAAAAACTCAAAGCAAAATCGTCAATTGTGTCAAAACAACAAAATTTGAAAGGATATACTCTTCTAGTGAAAGCTTTACATTCCAATGTGACATGGATTAAATGAAGATGAAACATTTAAAAGAAGCCGCAAATAGACCTTCAACTTGATAAATTCATCATACCACTAAACCAGTAGCATCACAACGTTAAAGTTTCAACATTCATGTACAGCCCCGAATTTTCGCTCAATATAGGTAATTAATTTAACACTCTTTAATCAATTTCAAAAAGGAGAAAAATAAAACGAAGTGACATTTAGTGCCTGATATTTCAGCTTTTAGAGGGTGAATAAGAATAAACACTTTTTCTACTGCAAAAGCTGTTTTGAAGAAAAATGAGTGTTTGATTGTAAAATTTAAAAGCATTTTTTTAAAATAGAAATGACTTTGTTAAAAGCTGAAATATAGCTTTTTAAGAAGCTCAAATTTGAAGCTTTTAAAAAGAGCACATTTTTAGGTAAATTTTTCATATCAATTAATGAGCTTATTTTTTTAGTTCCCTTTACCCTTATGTTTTTATACATAATTTTCACAATATCCACAAACACATATTCACGTTTATTTTGAGATTTATATAATATTATTTGACTTTTATATGTTTTAATATTTATTTTTATATTAGTTTTACTAATATTATAATCCATATAAAAGATTTGGTTAGATATATTTTTATTTTTGTTTCATATGGTTTAAAATTATATAATAATTAATATATTGTGCTTTGCATATTGTTTAATATACTTTAAATAATATTTATTACAAAATAAAATATAGTTAAAATTAAAATTGCTTTTTATTTTTATGTTGCCAAACAGTCAACTGCATAAAGCTCTTTCAAAAAAGCTCTTTTTTATATGACGACCAATTAGTCAATTAGCTTTTTAGAAAAGTTCTTCTCATAAAAGATCTATAGGAAAAGAACTCTACTAACAAAAGCTATACTGGTATAAGCTCAACCAAACAGAGGCTAAATTGGATGTTAAACCAAGAATAATTAGACAAATTTTGTTGTTACAAGAATTGATTTGGAGATCAAGGATAAAAAGAGAACTGAAAACCTAACAGTAGACCATCTACAACATTTTGAGATAGCAAATTTGGAGAAGCTTGGAGAAGATGATATTAATGATGAATATCTAAAAGAGCGGCTTTACAATCTTGAAGACGTAAGTGAGCCTAAAATTTCACAGTTTGCTAACTTTGCAAATTATTTGACTGGTGGATTCTTCCTAAAGAGCTTTCTTATCAATAAAAGAAGAAATTCTTTTATGATTTAAAGGATGAATTTGGGAGAATCCCTATCTGTTTAACATTTATGTATATTAGAATGTTAGAATATGTGTTCCCCAATTAAAAGGATGGAAGATTTTAGAGCACTGACATATTGGTCTACCCAGAGGACATTTCCATACAAATAGGACCGCTGAGAAAATTTTTGAGTCAAGTTTTTATTAGCCCACACTATTTAAAGATGCCCAAAGGTATGTACAAGTGTATGATAATCTATGTTTTAAAACTCGGACCGGATTGGCAGGTTCGACCGGTTCGATCAATGGCCGGTCGACTATCCGGTCCGATTGACTCCTAAAAATCAGTCTTTAATTGGACCA
>JAOTIZ010000201.1:10451773-10467485 GCA_027123425.1 Erythroxylum panamense | reverse complement strand
AATATATAATCAAACAAATCCCACCAAATTTAATCACAACGTGATTACTACGAGACAAATCCAATAAACGAAACAATATTTGAACCCAAAATTATAATGAAAATATGGGACAACTCAAAAGAGAAAATTTTGCAAAAGCGTAAGTAGTCCGCTAAAAGAGATTTAGAAGATTAAAACTAGATCGAAACAAAGCTTCATAAGAGGGCTAGGAATAATTTGATTAATGAATGAATGACCTCAGTATTATAGGTTCTAATTTTTCCCTTACGTTGTTCGTCTGTGGTGTTGTAATTGTAATGTTGTAATTAGATTTAATTAGAATGAATAAATTTAACTAAAATATGTAGATTGTATTTCTATGCAATAATGAGAGATTTATATAAATAATGGAAGATAAAAATTATGTGTCCCCTTATTATTAAGGTGACAAAATATAATGTTATTAAAATTTTATTTTAAAATTAAAAATTGAATAATTTTAGAACGAAATTAATTTAAAACAATTTAAAATCTGACGGAAACTTTTCCACGTAACTTGCAACAGGCCCAAGCCAGATCAGTACAGGAGGACACGTGACTCGCGAATTGTGAAACGTGTCACTGTGTCATTTCACTTCACCGGGACTTGTGAAGCAGTGTGTTGACTATTAGCTTCAAGTGATCGACTGTTATGTGCTATAAAAACATGGAAACTGGAGGTTCAACTTTGCAAAGAAATCAGAGACGGCAATGGAGAGTGGAATAAGAAGTTTGGAAGATTCTGGAATAAGAAGTTTGGAAGATTCAGGTCCTTATATCCCTCTCCACAGCAGCGATGGCATTGAGGACACCCTTAGCTCGGACGACCATTCCCTGAGACGGCTGGGTTATAAGAATGAGCTCAATCGCACTCTCTCGTACGTATCGCTTAATTGTTCTTTTACTCAATTAATTTGCTAGAAATTCAATGGAATTTGTTGGGTGGCGCGGGCAGGGCAATAGCCAACTTTTCAATGGCCTTCACTGTGGTGTCTGTGATTACTGGGATCTCTACACTCTACAACACTGGGCTGACTTACGGTGGGCCCTTGACTATGATATACGGTTGGCCGATTGTCTGCACATTCACCATGATGGTGGGTCTATCCATGGCTGAGATTTGCTCTGCTTATCCCACGACGGGTGGTCTTTACTACTGGAGTGCTAAGCTTGCTGGGACTAAGCGGGGTCCTTTCGCTTCCTGGATTACTGGTTGGTAAGTCTCTTTCTTTTTTTTTTTCTTAACAGTTTTTTTTATATGGACTGCCATTCCACACAAACAATAATTAAGGATAGATTGGCATGTTTGCCAAGCCTAGATCGGAGGCACTATCGAATCCTTGTTATAGATGAGTACTGATTGGCGGCCAGATCTCTGGTAAATTCTGATGACCCATGGCGAGTATAGAGCCGGGGACCACTGTTTGTGCATTTTGTTATCTTCTGAAAGAGAGGGGCATTGATGAACCAAGTTGCCACTACAAGACAACTCATCCCTACTACTTTTGTTTTTCTCCTCTTTTTCACTCGTAGAGATGCCACACGCAACCTAAATTTTTGGGTAACATAAGGAGCGTCTAATAGTAATCTAGATTAGAAATGCTTAGGCTACATAACATGATAACTTCACTTTAACCGGTAACTTTTAAGATATTATCACAAGAAATAGCAGTCAGCTCATCGACGTCTTAACTGTCTAAGCTTGAAAGTAAGAGAGAAAAATTAAATTTACCAGCTGGGGCTTTGATACAATAACTTGCTTTACTAATACTAACATAATTGCTCATTGAAAGCCTGCATTTTCATTCCTCAAATCAGAATCCAAGGTCCTCTTCAGCAACACCGCAACTCTAGCCTGAATACAGAGACATAATGATTAGGTACAATATGTTATGGCGTCTTGGCATAGAGCAGAGGTCGAAAATCCGACCTGGAGACATGAAAAGAATTTTGCAACTTAAGGTGGGAAGTAAAAGTAATAGATGATCCCGATGTGTATACATATATTATAAGCATATCCATCATTTCCCACTTGTCTAAAGCTGAGGGGCCTGATTCTGTGGCTCCTCGTCACGTCATTGGGGGAGGTTCACGTCACGACCATATGATGTAGATATGGTTATATAGCCTTTTATAATAGTTTCAGGAACTGAAACAACCACTGCCCACACTCAGATCGGAGGAACACGATAACTGGGAGCCAAATATTGGAGCTTTTGATTCATATATACGAAAACAGCCTTCCATTTTTCTTCTGTCCTTCCCTGTTTCTTGAAGACTGTCTTAGAGCGTTGAAAGATGGGACTCACAAGTCACACATCACCAAACGGCAAGGTCTCTCTTGATTCAAGCACCGTTCGTCTCAGGGAGCTTGGCTACAAGCAAGAGCTCAAGCGAGACCTATCGTAAATCTCTAACAAACCTTTCTTTTGTGAAACCTTTTCTCAAGTTACTCTCTTCATCCAAAGAATTGGAATCATTATGTAGCCTTTTCGGGGATTTGCAGGGTGTTTTCCAATTTTGCATTTTCATTTTCAGTCGTATCAGTGATAACTGGTATAACAACCTTGTACAACACTGGGCTGAATTATGGTGGCCCAGTTTCCATGGTTTATGGCTGGTTTGTAGCTTGTGGGTTCACCATTTTTGTTGGGTTAGCGATGGCTGAGATTTGCTCTGCTTACCCAACTTCTGGTGGTCTCTACTATTGGAGTGCAAAGCTTGCTGGCTCTAAATGGGCACCCTTTGCATCGTGGATTACTGGCTGGTAATTATTTTTATCTTTTTGGATGTTCATATCAACTTTGAGTTGCTGTTTTCTCCGTGACTTTTGACTTTTGAGTCACAGCTTATCTACTTTACCTTTGATCTCATTTCCCTTTTTGCTGCGTGTGCTTGCATTTCCCACCTCAATACTTTAGTCAACAATCAGACTAAGTCTTGGCATTTAAAGGCGTCTAAGTTAGCATGGAATTCGGAATTTCATGTTCTTTTATCTCCCTTGTTTGGGTCATAATGTCTTGACTGACTTGGTGCTAGAATCGCAGGGTGTATAGTAAATTAGTAAGTCGTCGTAGTAGGGATACCTACATAAGTTTCTTCAAGTCCTTTCATCCAGCCTTTTGAATACTAAAAGCACCATACACACGGCTTATTTATCTTGGCTGTAGAAATTTTAGCTTTCCATGGAATGTTAAAGTGACTTCTTGGTAATTCCTTTTCCCATTCAAGGACATTGGGCAAAATTATGCCTGATGATCTCTTAATATATAGATTTCATGCTTGTCAAAAAAAAAAAAAAAGATTTCATTGCATCTATTTAAATCTTATCTTCTGTTTGTCCACGGAGATATCATCCGCATTTGCTATTTTGAGCATGAAAAAGTTTCAGATTTTTGTTTTCACAAGTTGGTTATAATCTTTGTATTGTTCGATTAATTCCATTTAATTGTTTGAAATGCATTGACATTCTAACACCAAAAAATGTATTTGTACAAGGAATTGGTCTAAACTGGCATGATGAAGGATGGTTGGATGAAAGAGTTCAATATAGGAAAAAGAGAGCATGTTCTTTTTCCTGTATTGTGACCCATTTTCTGAAAAGATGCAAGTAAAACACCTGGAACTAATAAATATTAATCAAGCGTCTATGTACCATAGTTTAGACGCGTATACTAAAATTGATTATCTACATTGAACATATTCTTGTCTAAGCTTACGATCAACCATGGAAATTGTAAATGCTAAGTATTTATTGCTTTTGACTGGCTTATTCAAACGTGTTTGAAGACATGAAACGGATTGTAATATTGTTACCCAGTTCCTAGTTGTTCCTGTGGTTGAAGTTAAGATAATAGCTTGTAGAGATTCAGTGTTTACTTGTGGTTTCACAAAACTGAAACTTCTCTATTAGAAACAATATGCTAAATAGATCAATTTTCATTTTGCAGGTTCAACATTGTTGGTCAGGTATAATTGAGACTCGACTGTGGAGTTTTCTAGGCTTCAATAACAAATGATCTAATATCTTTAATAAGTTCTCAATTTAGTTGAATTTACATTTGTAGTGGGCGGTTACAACAAGTATAGATTTCTCGCTTGCACAACTCTTTCAAGTGATCATTCTTCTGAGCACAGGTGGAGCAAATGGTGGTGGATATCAGGCATCGAAGTATGTTGTTATCGCTATGCATGGAGGAATTTTATTTCTACATGCAATTCTTAATAGCCTGCCTATCTCAGTATTATCTTTCTTTGGACAGCTGGGTGCCATTTGGAATCTTGTAGGTGCGGTGAATGAATGGCTTTGATTTTTCTCACATTTTTATGTTCTTGCCAATGCGATTGTTGACTTTTGATCAACTTTGTCTTCTGTAGCTGTTGTGGGTATCACAATTATAATACCATGTGTTGCAACAGAAAGGGCTAGTGCCAAGTTTGTGTTCACACACTTCAACTCTGATAACGGTGAAGGAATCCATAACAAATTCTACATTTTCGTTATTGGACTTTTGATGAGTCAATACACCCTTTCTGGGTATGATGCGTCTGCCCATATGGTAAGCAGTAGTTATCTTCTCGTTGAATCATAAAGTTTGACGAAATAAAGAGTTGAAAGAATATTGAGGAGAATTGTGTAATTCGGTTTATCTATATATGAATATTATAGGGGTATTCATACATGTTGGATGAGTTTAAATAAAGAAGAAAAATCAAGATGATAATTAAATTGCATACATGATTCTAGGCTAAATTGAAAATGATTGTTGATTTCTAGAGATATGTAAAAGATATTAACACCCTCTCTCAAACTCAAGGTGTCGTGGAAGACGAGAGCTTGAGTTTGGAAACGATTTACAAGGCATTAAGATGGATGTGACTTTGTGAAGATGTCTGTAGTATGAGATTATGATGATATAGGAACAAGTTGTATTATGCCTTGAAGAATATGATGTCGAACAAGAGGACAATCAATCTTAATGTGTTTAGTCCTCTTGTGAAAGATATCATCATGAGCAATTTGTATGGCATTATGGTTTTCACAGTAAAGGGGAACTACAGATGAAAAAGATACACTTATATCTTGAAAAAAACCATCATAATTAGAGGAGTTCAGAGGTAGTATCAACAAGAACTTTGTATTTAGCTTTTGTACTGAATCGGGAGACAATTGTTTGTTTGTTGATGCGCCATAAAATGAGAGATGTTCCCATAAAGAAACAATAACCAGTGGTGGATCAAAGATCCATTAGGTCTCTAGCTTAATGAGTATCACAGTAGGCTTGTAGCCAATAGAGAAGAGTAGTGAAAATGAAGACTATGAAACAAAGTACCTCTGACATACCTCAATATATGAAGAATAGTAGAGAAGTGAGTAGGACGAGGTACTAGTGTGAATTGCCTCATGATGTGGACAATATGAGAAATATTTGGACGAGAGATAGCGAGATAGATAAGGTGCCAACTAATTGACAATATTGCATACCATCACTAAGTAGGTTCTCATTAGTAGCAGAAAGGTGATTATTAGAGTCAAGTGGAGTGTTAGGTGTCTTAGTATCAGTGATAACAACCTGAGAGATGAGCTTAGTATGCAGAGATGAGTTCAGTAGCATACTAAGCTTGTGACTGATAGTATCCAAATTCATCAGAGGATACCTCAAGATCTAGAAAATAGTGCAGGTTATCCAAGTCTTTCATCTCAAACTGCTAATAGAGAAAGGACTTAAGAACAATGTTACCATGTTTATCATCACTAATGATTATCATATCATCCACATAGAGAAGATAAAGAGTGTACCTTTGATTAGTATTGCAGAGAAATAGGGCATCATTATCATAATAACTAGACTGGAACCCAAGATAGCTAATGGTAGAACTAAATTTTGCAAACCAAGCTTGAGGAGCTTGGTTTAATCTATAAAAGCTTTATGGAGATGACATACCCCATTAGGGTGATGATCATACTCCAGAGGAGGTTACATATATACTTCTTTTGTGAGATCGCCATTGAGAAAGGTATTCGTGACATCCATTGGGAATAACTGCCATTTTTTACTAGCAACAACAACAATGAGATTGTGAGCAAAATTCAATCCTCATAATTAATGCTATATTCCTGAGTGAATCCTTTAGTGACATGACATAATTGGTATCTGTTTATTGATCCATTTACTTAAGTCTTGATTTTATAGACCCATTTGCAACCTACAACTGATCTATCTATAGGTAAGTCAACCAAGTCCTAGGTACTTGTATAGGTAAGTGTTTGTAGTTCTTCTGTCATTGCTTATTGTCATAAAGTGTCAGAATTGGCTTTGCGATAGGTTCGAGGTTCATAAAAACACAATATGAAAATCACGAAGATAGAAAAAAGGTTGAATTACATGATCAGTACAACAAAGCACTGGTAGTAGAGGGAGAGATTCTGATGAGGGATGGTCATTTGGAGAATTTAGTGGATCCATTGTTAGAGAGGATGCCATGGGAGCAGATGTAGGTGAAGGCAAGCTGGATGGGCTACTTGGAAGAGAAATGTTAGGAAAAGAGATATAGTAGGATCATAGAATAATTGTCAAGGGGTTTCACTGACTCGAAACTGTGAAAAGCTCAAAAACATCATATGTTCCTAAAAGGTTACATAATGAGAGATACGAAGTCTCTGTGACAAGGGATTACAGGCATCGAACTACAGAGTAGGGGGAAATTTACCTCTTTTATCCAAAACCTTCGTTGATCTTGAAACGTTGTCATCTTACGTAATGTAGTGGCTTAGATGCGTGGCCGTTTTGGTAAGTTCTCTATGACTAACAAAGGTATGATGTTGTGCTGTTGTTTGTTGTTTTTTGGCAAGGGAATGTATAAACCTCCGGAAGTTGTATTATTGACTTCTTAAATATTTTCAATATATACTCAATTAATTTTTTTAAAAAAGTCTCAGTGAGAAGGGATCCCAACATCAATACCTTTTGTGTTCTATTCTATATTCTAAGAAACAACATAGTCGTGTCGGTGGTTCTAATTTGACACATTTATAAGGTTGTAAGAGAACAAAACAAGTACATCATAAAACTTTGAGAGCTTGATAATCAGGTGTATGATTGATTAGATGTTTATATGGATCAGAGAGATGTTATCCATGACATAAGAAGGAATACAATTTATAGTTTATACACTAAGAGTTACTTCTCTAAGTACATATAAGGAGTGCTTGAACATTATCAAGAATGTGTTTGTATTTTCATTATGCTTGACCATTTTGTTGAGAGGTACCTGGACAAGATCTTTGGATAATAGTACCTTGTGGAGGAATAAATTAGGTGAAATTTGGATCTTTGTATTCCATAATATTATTAGTGCGAAGTATTTTAATTTTGCAAGGAAATTGAGTCTGAATCATATTAGCAAACGAGAGTAAATAGAGAATAATTCAGACCTATGGTGCATGAGCTAGATCTATGTATAACAAGATAAATTATCAACAAAGATCACATAATATTTGACATCACCCATAGTATCATAAGGAATAGGACCCTAAGTATCATAATGAATCATTTCAAAAGGTGCTAAGGAAATAGAATCGTTGAGAGAAAAAGGTAAAGCATGACTTTTAGATAATTGCCATGAAACACAAGTATAGTGTTTGATTTTAATAGAACTTAAAGAAACCACTAGAAATCAAAGATCCTAATTTAGTAGGAGATATATGACTAAATCAAAAATGCCAAAGATGAGAAGTGATAGCCTCAACAACAATTTTAGATGGAAGATGGACGGAATTAAGCTTAAGCAACTACCCAACCTTACGCCCTGTCCTAAGGATCACCTGTCTATGGATCCTGCATGTATAATCACCACTTAAAAAAGATAAGATAACATCAAATTCACATAATTGACTAATAAAAATGACATTTAAAGATAGTTTAGGAATAAGAAAAGTATCGGGCATAGCTATTTTAGGTGTTTGATGGTGCCTAAACTTTGAACATGCATATTATAATTATTAACTGTATAAACAATATGTCGATCAGAGGTCATATATATAATTACAACTAGCAGAATCAAAGTACCATCATGAGGTAGTACCTGATGTGATATACAAGCCAGATGAGGAGGTAGTTCCTAAATCAGGCTAATGTTGCTGGAGGAAAGCATAAAGATCTTTTAAAGACCCACCATGGTGGAAGCAACAGTAGTAGAAGGAGGTTAAGGGGGCTTAGAAGAATTACTTTGTTCAAAATTTTGTCGAAGTCATTTTCTGCACTCATAAATATGATGACTCCGCTTTTTACAATAGCGACAAGATTCTTTATAAGATTTCTTAACTGAATTTTTAGAACTATGAGAGAATGAGGTCTGAGTGGCTAGAACAACATCAATATATGGATTATATTTTTCTATACGAAGGGCGTTAAGTCAACTTTCTTCTATAATTAATTCTTTGATCATGGTGCCAAGAGTTGGCAAGGAACCTCTATAGAGACGAAAGCTATGGATGGACTCAAATTTCTCCCAAAGAGTCATCAACAAATGCCAAATATACCGACGATCGCAGAGAGTTGCATAAATGGTGGCTGCATCAGGACTATGCCATAAAGGATCTCCAAGTGATATTTGATCCAAATTTCTTATAGTTCTGACACATAGTTGTGGAGGACTATGCCATAAAGGATCTCCAAGTGATATTTGATCCCAAATTTCTTATAGTTTTGACACATAGTTTTGGATTGTTTATCCAAGTTGTTGTTACTTTTGGTAAAGTCTTCGATAAAGCTGAAACAAGGTTTGTAAATAAGTGATTGTCTGATAATGAGCAAGGAATATCCATCTTTCTGCTAAACAGAGTGAATTGAACTCATAATTCATTAGATACTTTTTATGAATGTCAACTAAGTATCGTAAGTAAATTGCTCCTGGGATGCTAATGACGGTATGGATGTGAGTGACGATATCGACTGTGACCTTGATACGGAGTTGGAGCTTCTAACTAAGATAAATGCGCTAACTATGGATATGATGCTAGAAATAGACCCCCTTATAATTTCTCCTGGATTTCGAAGATAAATTTTTTTGTTGGTCTATAACCGAACTTACTTAATATATTAAGTCAATTCCGAAAACATTGAGGAAAATCGGTCATTCACAACCACTAATGAAGGATTCCTCGAAAAGTTAATGATTAGTAGTCTATTTCTTCAACAAGTTTAGTAATGAGTATAACAGCCCTATTGTTCCGATGGAGAGAAGCATTAAAAATCAAGTTTGATTACTTAAACACATATATTTCATAATCATGTTAGGATATGATGATTCATTCCATTCCAAGAAGCTGGACGCTCTATAAATTTCTCCTCTTTTTCATCTACCATCTTAGTTGATTTTGGTATTTCTTCAGTAATAATTCGCTAGAGGAGCCTTCCTTTAAAAAAACTACACTTTTAGCCCATAGATCATAGTTGGATCTATCAAATATAACATTGATAGGGTTTGAAATGTATTAGGAGAGTTTAAAGTTATCCATAATGAACAAAAGGAAATAAAATGGAGAAATACAGTTGAAATTTGATTAACCTAACCTTAAAATGGATTCGGAATGTCAAAAAGCTTAGGAACTGGTTTGATCTATAAAAGACTTGAAGAAAAAAGGGACTGATAGGTTGATGTGGACTAATGATGTGATGCTAAGTAGGATGCTAATATGGAGATTACTAAGATGATGTGGCAATGATAGGATCTTATTTAATTATGTGGCTATTGACGTGGCACCTACACGGTTGGTGATGTGGCCAAAGAGGAAAGTTGTGAAGAGTTGTCGTTTTGAGTTTAAACAGTGTTGTTTTGATTTGTCCAAAATAACGTCTTTTAACCTGTTTTCTTCCTCCTGAAGCTTCTAGTTAGGGTTTTGTGGGTGGAGGGACTTTAACAGGTTCGTGAGGGTAAATGGGAGAGTTTCTTGGGGTGTTATTTGCACGGTTCTTGATCTACTCAATCATAGAAACAATTTAATATATGGTTGTTTTTGGAGTAAATAAAGAATGCTGAATAAGGAGACAAAAGGCTCCAAAAGAACTTTGAAAGAAAAACCCTAGAAATTTTTACTTTAAAAAATAAAGTAGGCTCTAATACTATAAAAAAAAGAGAGCAGAAAAAGAATGTTGTAGAGAATTCTATATTTTGGTGTATCTATACTGGAATATTATAGGTATATTTATACATGTTGGATGAGTTTAAATAAAGAAGAAAAATCAAGATGATAATTAGAAATAATTAAATACATAAATCTAGGCTAAATTGAAGACGATTGTTAACTTTCAGAGACATGTAAAAAATATGTTTCAACAAAGTTGAAAGAAATGACCTATCTATGTCGAACTTTTTACAACTGTTATTAAGAAGAGAGCAAATGCATTTATGAGAAAGTACGACTTATGCGTCTAGTATCTACGTAGAACTTTTTACAACTGTTATTAAGAAGAGAGCAAATGCATTGATGAGAAAGTAAGACATTGTGCATCTACTCTAGTTTGTTATATTGTTTGATAGTTGACACTAAGAAGAAATTGAAGAAACACAATTTCCTGAACCCTAGAGCATATTAGAGCTTCAACACATAGCTAGTATATAAAATTTTACTAGGGGATTAGAATTTTGTTATATTTTTGTTTGAGCTATGTAATTAATGAAGACGTGAAACTTAGTACTCTTGTTTCCTGTGAACTGTTTTCATAGACAGAGGAAACCAAGAATGCTGATAAGAACGGACCAAAGGGAATAATTAGTGCCATCGGAATATCCACTATATTTGGATGGCTTTACATAATAGGAGTCACCTTTGCAGTAACCAACATCCCTTATCTCCTGAGTACAGACAATGATGCTGGTGGATATGCTATTGCACAAATATTTTACTCAGTATTCAAGAACAGATATGGCAGTGGAGTCGGGGGAATTGTTTGCTTAGGAGCTGTTTCTATTGCCATATTTTTCTGTGGTATGAGTTCAATGACGAGCAACTCCAGGTATTCATGCTTTATCTTTCGTCTTTTGTTTTTCTTTTCTATTTTTGGCATCTCAAATTATTAAGCACTTTCTGAGATAGTACCAACTGAAAGTTGTATATATTTATTTTCAGGATGGCCTATGCATTTTCTAGAGATGGGGCCATGCCACTCTCATCAGTTTGGCACAAAGTGAACAAGCAGGAGGTCCCTATTAATGCTGTTTGGCTCTCTGCATGCATATCTTTTTGCATGGCATTAACGGTATGACATGTGACCTGTGGTAGTTTTTTTCTGTTTGTATTGGATCATTCCTTTTCACCTACCGCTTTATGTGTGATCATCTAATCCATACTTGCACGTACCTTCTTTTCTTGTTCTTATAGTACCATATTCATCCTGCTTCGTGTCATGTTATGCAGTATCTTGGTAGCCAAGTGGCATTTCAAGCCATGGTATCCATTGCAACCATTGGATTGTATATTGCTTATGCCCTACCCACCTTCTTTAGGGTGACTTTGGCACGCAAATCTTTCATCCCAGGACCGTTTAACTTGGGTCGTTACAGCATTCTTGTTGGTTGGACCGCAGTCTGTTGGGTGGCAATCATCTCTGTCCTCTTCTCTTTGCCTGTAGCCTACCCCATCACCAATATGACACTCAATTACACTCCTGTTGCTGTTGGCGGCTTGCTGATTCTTGTCATTTCTTCTTGGATATTTAGTGCTAGGCACTGGTTTAAAGGCCCCAAAACCAATGTAAATGAATAAATTTATGCTCCCTGAAGATATACTCCGAATAATTTTGCTATAAGGGCTGTAAGGAAATAACTTCTATAACGAGAGTAATCCAAGCTTTGAACCGTTTACAGCTGACAGATACAAGTTTAAAAATCTACCATCATCGTTATCTTCATGTTATTTGCTAATACGAAAAATGGATCAATCGCAGACCACGTTGAAATAAAGGAGAGTTGTATTGTATGTTTTTGATGATTACAAATTTAATGCTTTGAAGCCTTAATATACACGGCGAAGAACAAAAGATAAGTGAAAACATATAATTGAATGATTTTTGCATATCCTTAAAATAACAGTTGAGAAAATATACAACAGCAAGAGAGAGAGACAGCGATGTCTGATGTACGAGCGATAACAGCAGAGAAACAATAACTTACCATAGATCTCCCGTGATTCTTCTCTCCTTAAACCATGATTGCGTCTTCTTTCTCACCTTCCTCTCTTCGTGTTACCCTAGCCCAAAACACCAATCTTTCTCCTAGATCTTCACCCTCGACTCTTTCAAAAAACCCTAATCTCAACCAAAATATAATCCAGAACCTTCATGGTTCTTCTTCTTCTATGGAAAATCAGACAAATGTTGGAGAGCAAAAACAAGCTGAAACGCCTTATGAATTTGAGACTTCCTTAAGCAATCAAGCTCCTAGAGTTACGGAGAAAGCACTTCCAAAATCCAGGAAATCAATAGTGGCAGATTTAGTGGAGGATTCCTCGAATGTGAAGGCCTTGGCCTATTACTCCCCGGAGATCAAGGATGATCAAATCCTTGTCATTAATCCGACGGAGTTAGCGAAGAAGGGGGCAGTTAAACTGCGACATGCTCTGATTGGATTTTTTATTAATAAGCGTCCTGCCTACCCAGTGATTTAGAGACCCTCTCAAAAACATGGCTTGGGTTTGGTTTAACTGAAACACTGATTACTAGTTCTAATAAGTTTCTATTTAAATTTGATTCTGAGTTGGGCATGAATGAGGTACTGGAGAAGGGCCCTTGACACATTCAAGGAAAGCCCTTATTCTTGAGGAAATGGAGCTTGAATGCAGGAGAGTAGGAGGAGATTAGGTTTGCTTCAGCGTGGAGTAGATTCCACAATATTCTATACGAATATTGAAAGGGTTGGGTAGGATAGCTAGTGTAGTAGGACATCCCCTATTAATGGATACCCAAATAGCTAGAATGTCTAAAATCCTTTATGCCAGAATATGTGTTGAATGATTTGGAAAAGGAATTGGCCTTCGTCTTTTCAATTGGCCACTTATAATAAAGAGGGGAAAAGTATCCTTTAAGAAAATTAAGAAAGAATATGAATGCAAGCCTGAGAATTATATACAAAAGAAAGAGTGGAAAGTTACAAGCAGAATGTTTGAAACTGGGACACAAAAAGAGCTAGAAAAGGAGCATGTTTCACTACCTACACATGAAACCAACTTCAGGAGTTTGGTCAGGAGCAAGGCACTGAGAAGACTCAAGAAAGTCCTAAGGAAAGCAGACACTCTGAAATTCCTAAGAAGCAAAGTAAGGGCAGAGAAATTCAACTAAAGTAGGATAATTCTAAAGGAAGCCTTGAAGATGTTGACTGTCCTGCTATGAGTCCAACAGGTATTCCTATTTCCTCCCCTAACTCTAATGTGGTTCCTAATGCTTCTAATGAATCTTAGAGTCCTAGTTTGGTGGAAGGGGCAGAGGGGGATTTTATTGTTAGAAAGAGTAGGAAATCTAGGAGGAAAAAGTAGTAGGTTTCTTTGTTTTGTATAGTGCGATGGACTTAGGTTTTTGGAATATTAGGGGTCTCAACAACCTAAAAAAAATAGTTAGCTGTTAAATCTCTTCTTAATTTATTATCTGTCTTTTGTGTGTTTGATAGAATATAGGATTAAATCTTGTGTCCTTTTGAATAATATATGCTCTACTTTGTTTCTGAGATGGAATTGTTGTAGCAATTAAGATCAAGTTGCTTGTGCTAGATTAGTGATAACTTAGAACCCATATAGGTTTTTGTGTTCCCCTTTAATTGCAAATGATCAATTGATTCACTTAGAGGTGACCCCTTTGAATTGCGCCTCTTCTTTTTTTTGTCACTTGTGTCTATGGATTGAATAATTTTAATCGTAGGAAAATTCTTTGGGCTACTCTTTCAAATATCAAATCTATTGTTGGGAACCATCCGTGGATCATAGGAGGGGACTTTAATGCTATTATGTTTGCTCATGAGGCTGAACCCCTTAGTTCCTTGGCTATTAATGGTATGTGTGACTTTAGGAAGTGTGTAGAGGATTGTTGTTTATTTGATTTAAATGTTAATGGTCCTAGTTTTACTTGGTCTAATAGACAATCTGGTGACCTCCACATAGCTAGAAAATTAGACAGAGCTCTTATCAATTCAGACTGGAGTTCTAGGTTCCCTAGATCCTATAGAGAGATTCATAATCTTAACATCTCAGATTATTCTCCAATAGTGATTAGGTCTTTAGCTGTGCTGAAGAAGAGGTCCTCTCCTTTTAGGTTTTCCAATTTACTTTTCTTTGAACAAACATGACACATCATTGGTGATGAAGTCATTAGAGCCATCCAGGATTTTTTCCAACATGGGAGGCTCCTAAAAGATTTTGACTATACTTTTACCTCTCTAGTTCCTAAAAATAATTATCCTTCCATTGTTATGGATTATAGGCCTATCTCCTGCTGTAACATGATTTATAAGGTGATCACTAAAATCATAGCCAATCGTCTCAAAGAGATTCTTCCCATCCTTATTAGTCCTAACCAAAGTGCTTTCATAAAAAACTGTTGAATAAGGGACAACATTCTCTTGTCCTAAGAAATTTTTAAGAATTATTGTTGGGCACCGTTTCTGGAGCCTAACCCTTGTGAAAATACCATAAGACTTAAGCGTGCGTATTGCCTTGTAGGGTTATTTCAATGAATCCTCATTAGCCATCATCCCACATGGGTGGCCTACCCACACCAATCCAACATAAAAAGCAAACTCATTTCTTCTATTTAAGAACATATTTTGCAAAACCTCTAACTAGAATTTCAATTTGAATTCTTTAGAACATTTGTTCCCCCTTTGTCTTAAGTTTCTAATGACACAAAAAACGTTCAATTTGGATAAAAATCTAATAGCTATAGCCAACACATTTTCGTACTGTTATTAAATCAAAATGGTACACTATACTCAACTTCCACCCAGAAATTGATAGTCTTAGAGACTAAATTAAAATTTAAGTCCTGCAGATAATTTGTAGATCTATGTCTCTAGTTTATTTATAAATAAGAAGCATCTGATTTTAAGTTCTAAAAATCAAGATATCATCAAAATACTGAAGCATATTCAGTAAAATATCCAATTTATACTCTTACAATCGATACCCTTACTTTGATTTGATCAATCTCTTTTGAATCAATACCAAAAGCTATAAATTTTTATGGAGAGATAGAGAAATGTGTTAGGAATCCAATACTTTAAAAATCAGGTCATTTGAAGGTAGGACGACAAAGTTATGGACAAAAGAGTAGAACATGTCCAGGCTTAGGGGGAGATCGTCGGGTCGTGATCTTGAACATGCACGATCGCGACCTGCATAAGCGGCCTCGAAGTCACAATTGTCCATTTGCTCGATTGCAACTTTCGCGCAATGCCTGTAGAGTCGTGATCGCGACTTTGCACGATCGTGACTTCTCCCTTCCTGTTTTTCTTCTTCCGACCTGTATTAGTAAAATGGGCATAACTTTCATTACAAATATCGGATTAAGGTCATTCAAAGATCGTTTCGAAGATAACTGTAGCGCCCCCTCATCGTAGGGTACACATCGGGACGTCCGAAGGTCATTCCGACACGTATCCCACGATAAAGGTTCACTACCAGAAAATTCCGCTAAATATCCATATGGCA
>JAOTIZ010000201.1:10410602-10426728 GCA_027123425.1 Erythroxylum panamense | reverse complement strand
AATTACTATACAATCAAACGTAAATATTCTACCAAAGTTAAAATTCAAAATTTAAGACATAATCAATATTCTAGTTCTAAACAATATGATATAGAATGTTAGTAATTATTTAAAGCTAAAATATGATAATATCAGTATTTTAATTAATTAGTTTCAGAAATTATGTGTTAATTAGTTTCATAAATTAATTAGTTTCAGAAAGCCCTTAAATTGTTTTCTTATTTTATAAGAGTAAACAATTAACTAAAAAACAATTAGAAAAAAAGGAAAAAAATCAACCCAACATTGTGCAGATCATCGGAGAAATCAAGGGTGGAGAACAAGACACTACCTTTTGTTTGGAGCATCGGAGAAGACAACGCCAGCGACGCACCAGGTCGATGGCGACAACTCACTCCAGACAACGGCAATGGCAGGCGACAAGCGACGAATGGAGGAGGAAGAAGACGAGGGAGTCGCAGGCGCAGGCGTAGGGTGGGAGGTAAAAGAAAGGGTCTGGGGTTGGTTTTAATAATAACCAAAATGACGTCTTTTTTAGTTAAACCAAAACGACATCGTTTTGGTTATCATTTAAATATTAAATAATGACTAAAACGATGTCATTTTGGTTTAACCTAAAATGGAGTCGTTCTAGTTATCAGTTAAACGTTTATATGACAATCAAACAACGTTGTTTTGGTTTATTACCATACAACATCGTTTTAGTAATTATTTAAACGTCTAAGTGATAATCCATACGACATCGTTTCGTTGTTAAACAAAACGACATCGTATGGTTCAGCCTCAAATGTTAACAACTTCAACAAAACAACGTCATATAGGTTTGAAACCATACAACATCGTTTTGTTTATCAATTCAACGTCTACAACTTTCACAAAACAACGTCGTATGGTTTTCAAACCTATACGACGTCGTTTTGGTTATTTCAATCCTACAACCTAACGACGTCATTTTATTAAGGTTAGAACCTGACGACTTAAACAAAAATTTACCAATATATTTACCGACGAAAATATCTATCGGTAAACTTTCTCACCTGATTTTAGCGACCAGATATATTACCGTCGCCAAAAATATATTTGCCTAACAACATTACCGACGTCTATACTTTTTTTTGTCGGTAATTGCCCACGGTTTTACTTCTGTCGGTAAATTACCGTCGCCAATTTACAATTTTCTTGTAGTGTTTTAAGGAAAATAGAGGAGAAAGTCAACGAGGTCATGGACGAGGAAGAGGACAAAGTCATAGACTTGGCAAACTTGGAAGAGGAAGACGTATCCAAGATAAATTCAATGATGGGTTAAGAGATTTTCAATCAAGTAGAGGTTGTGGAAGTGCAAGAGGTAGAGGACAAGGCTATAATTTGAAGATAAATGAAATAAGGTATGAAATTCCAACACTGAGTGCTACAATTGTCACAAGTTTGGCTATTATTCTTAGGAATGTCATAGTTCCTTGAATAATGGTGAGGCAAGAGCTAATCCTGTAGATGGTAGGGAAGAAGATGAATCAACTTTGTTGCTAGCACTTAAGGAGGGAGAGAAGGATAACAAGAGCTCGTGATATTTAGATTATAGTCAACCATGCATATGTGTCGACTAAAGGAAAATTTTGTGGAGCTCGATAAAAATGCACGAGGCAACGTGTCTTTTGTAGATTTATCAAATATTCAAATTGAAAAAAAAAGTTACAATTCTCATCTCTTCCAAAGATGGTAGCTATAAGCTTGTGAATGATGTTTATTACGTGCCCAAGCTAAAGAGTAATATTTTAAGCTTGGGAAAACTTTTGGAAAAAGGGTATGATATTAACATAAAAAATAATTATCTTTGGCTTCGAGATTAAAATGGTACATTGATTGCCAAGGTCGCTATATCAAGGAATAGGATGTTCGAATTAAATCTCAAGACGCTAGATGTAAAGTGTTTGAAGGCTATGATAAAGGAGGAAGCATGGCATTGGCACATAAGATTTGGAAACTTCAAGTTTAGTGTCATCAAAGACATGGGAGAGAAGAAGATGGTGAAAAAGATGCCTTTAATCAACCATCCCAATCAAAATTGTGACATGTGTCTTCTTGGCAAGCATGCAACTAAGAGTTTCCCAAAGGAGGCTACATTAAGAGTAACTAAACCACTCCAACTTATACAAAACGATGTTTGTGGGCCAATGAATCAATCATCATTTAGTGGAAACAAATATTTCATCCTCTTTATTGATGATTTTAGTAGAAAGACATGGGTTTACTTCTTGAAGAAAAGGTCTAAAGCATTTGATACATTCAAGAACTTCAAGGCTCTAAGGTCCGATAGAGGAGGCTAGTTCATCTTAAGAGAGTTTAATGAATTTTGTGAAGCTCATGGAATTCAACAGTCCCTAGATCTCCACAAGAAAATGGCATCAAAAAAGAGAAAAAATAAAACAATTCTTAATATGGCTTGATGCATGTTAAATGCTAAGACTATGCCTAAGGAGTTTTGGGTTGAAGCCATCTCTTATGTAGTTTATATATCTAATTGCTCAGAAACATTAAGCATTAAAGATTAAACTACTAGAAGTATGTAGTGGACAGAAGCCTATTGCGAATCACCTGAGAGTGTTTAGGTGCATTACTCACAAGCACATCACGTAACAAGAGAGAAACAAGCTTAATGATAGAAGTGTCAAACATGTCTTTGTTAGCTATGACACAAACTTAAAAGGTTATAAGTTATACAACCCAAGAAATGGCAAGGTAGTGGTGAGTCGCTTGGAATTCATTACAATGGAAAGGTAGCGGTGAGTCACGATTTGGAATTCGTTAAAGATAGAGCATGGAATTGGGAGAGAAAAGAAGAAAGCAACTATCTCTTCATTCCATACTTTGTCGAGGAAGAAGAAGAAGCCATAACACGAGCATAAGATGTAACTCCGCCTCCTTCACACACTCCCAATAATCAAAGTGAAAGTTTAAATGAAGGACTAAGAAGAATGATAAGTCTTGATGATCTTTATGATGAAACCGAATAAGTAACTCTTGATTTGTATTACCTCTTTGCAGACAGTGAGTCGTTAAGCTTTGAAGAAGCCACGAAAGACAAAAGATGGAAACAAGTTATGGATGAGGAAATCAAGCTGATTGAGAATAACGATATTTAGGAGCAAACAAATCTTCCTAATAGTCATAAAGCAATAGGAGTTAAATGGGTTTACAAGTTGAAGAAAATTACAAAAGGAGAAGTGGAAAGATACAAAGCAAGGCTCATTACAAAAGGCTACAAGCAAAGGTATGGCTTTGACTATAAAGAGGTGTTTGCCTCAGTTGCTCACATAGAGACTATTCAACTGCTTATCTCAACGGTGATTCAAATGGAATGGAGAATCTATCAACTAGATGTGAAGTCAACATTCCTAAATAGTTATCTTGAACAACCACTTGGATATTTAGTCAAAGACCATGAAGACCAAGTCTCAAAGTTGAAAAAAGGCATTATATGGATTAAAACAAACATCAAAGGCATGGAATAGTCGATTTGACAAGTACTTTCAAGAAAATGGATTTTTTCCTTGTCCTAATGAGTATACTCTCTATGTGAAAGCCTATGATAACGGAGACATATTGCGAGTTTGCCTTTACGTGGATGATCTCATCTTTACAGGCAACAATCCGAGAGTGTTTGAAGAGTTCAAAAAGAAGATGTCTCATGAGTTTGAGATGACCGAAATGGGGCTTATGTCTTACTATTTGAGCCTAGAAGTGAAGCAAACAGAGGAAGGAATTTTTATCTCTTAAGAAAGATATGCAAAAGAAGTATTAAAGAAGTTCAAGATGCTTGATTCAACCCCGTGAACACGCCCTTAGAGTGTGGAATGAAATTATCAAAGTTTGAAGAAGGCGAAAAGAAAAGTCCCACTTTATTCAAAAGCATTGCGAAAAGTTTGAGGTAATTGACATGCATGAGGCCTGATATTGTTTATATTGTTGGAGTAGTGAGTTGTTGTCATGGAAGTTCCTACAACAACTCACATGAAAGTAGCAAAAAGAATACTTTGGTACTTGAAAGGTATGTTAGATTATGGATTATTTTATACTTCCTCCAATAATTTTAAGCTTATAGGATATTGCGATAATGACTTTGCCAGAGATATTGATGACAAAAAAAGTAGTACTAAATTTACATTTTACATAGGTAATTGTGCAATTTCATGGAGTTCAAATAAATAACTACTTGTTATGCTCTCTACAAGTGAATCCAAGTATATGGCAGCAACTACCTGTACTTGTCATGCGATTTGACTAAGGCGACTGCTAAAGGAACTTCACTTGATTCAAGAAGAAGCAACAGAGATTATTAACAAGTCCGCCTAAGCAGTTGCCAAGAATCTGGTGTACAATAATCAAAGTAAGGATACAGACATAAGATATCATTTCATTAGGAAATACATTCCAAGAAAGGAAGAGGAGCTCAAGTACATAAAGACACAAAACCAAGCTGTGGATATGTTCACAAAGGTACTGAAGTTCGAAGCCTTTCAAAGATTAAGATCAAGAATTGGGACGAAGAAGAAAAGTTCAAATTAAAGGAAAGTGTTAAAAATATAATTTAAATTTTAGAGCTTCTAGAATTATCTTGAAAATATGTTTTTATTCTAGAATTACAATATACGACTAGAATTTATTTCTAGAATAGTCTTATGAATAAATAATGCTTAGAGTACCCAATTTTTTTAGAGAGTATTTAATAAGTTAGTAAGGTAGAAACCTGTTGAGTATTTAAGTAGTAGTTCTATAGAAATCTTAAGTTCCCTGTAAAAACCTCTTATATCCGACATTTTATTTGAGCCAAAATTTGAGTCAAGCATTCTCCTCTCTGATTCACTTTTCCGCTCTCCAACAATTCATGCTCCGAGTTGTACAATTCAGCGTATTCAAATAGGAGTTAGTGAATCTCTCTAAATTCTAAATTTTCTCACTCTTTAGACCTGACTTAGGCATTAGAATGCTAGCAGCGTATACTCTACCCTTGGCGACTGAACACATTAGTTACGTACCACGGACGTGTTGCTTGCCTCTAAAAAGAACTACCCAATGGTAGAGAAGCATATTCGTCGAGGGTTAACTAAGGTAATAATTTTTTCTACGAAGAAACAGGTTAGGTAAATGTTTCCAAGTTGGAATTTGCTCTACGTTGTTGACTTCGACTATTATGTTACTTGCAACTCAGGTTGAAGGAAAGTAACGGGTCGTGGGTGAAACCGTTGCAATCTATGTATGTAAATTAGGTCAAGTATTAATTGCAGTTCGGTCACAGCTGTTCCGAAAACTGCAACAATCTAGTTGAAATGCCAATCCTAACATAAAACCAGGATTTGGATGGTAATTAAGGTATGCTTTTGTACTGTCTTACATCGGGATGACTGCCTTGTTTCGTTCTGGATAGTTGAAATATCTTTCTAATCAGTCAAATTCAGCATCATCAAGAAATACACCGTAAGAGTTTCAGATGTCCGCATACTCCCTATGGTAAGAAAAAAGTAGCAATTCTCGTCTTTAAAACTCTAACAACAGTATCATTAATCCTAGTGTGCAACAGATGTTCGGAAGTTCCCAAGCATCTTCTCATATGAGCTATTTAGTTGTCTTCTACTCGTTTGCTTCATCTTCTATCTGAAAAAGAAAACAAAAAACATCGTTATATGATCGACATGCTTGGCACAAATTGTGATTCGAGCTTAATAACTGAAAAAATTCTAAACCACATGGTTCATAAGCTGAACTAATTGAAGCACGTAGTTGTGGTTGATGGCCCAATGTTAATTTTAGACATACCATGAAATCATTGTTGCGGACTGCTATCCAGTAGAAAGCTTCTGAGCCACTCACAGTAGCTTTCGACATTGCCTGGATTTGGTTCAGGGGACAATCCTCTGATATCAGTAGGTTCTTCCTCTAGAATATTCAATAGACCATTACTGTCTGAATGTGAATGATTTTGATTTGACAGAGAAGCCAAAGGGTAATTTGGCTCTTGATTTCCATCAGAGATGTTTACGCGAACCTGGCCTACAGGAATCATATTGATTGCGGGAGGATTTATAATAGCATTCTCAATCAGTTCGTGGTTTCCGTAACTGAAGTCCATCCGACCGTTGTATGCATTCGGTGCATGGACGGTGGTAGAATTTGACAGAGCCATAGCACACATCTCTTGATTCTCAGCGATAGTGTATGCTGACAAGTTTCCTGTATTCTGCACTTCACCTGAAGTGTGATTTAGAACTGATGCATAATCTGACTCTTGGTTGCTATAACTGAAGTTTATCGAAAATAAATCAGCATTCAAGACATTTCCCACCGTAGGCTTTGGAACTGCTCTGAATCCTGGCGCCTGCATTCCGTCAGTGAACTCCGTCGGGAAATCATTTGTATTCTGCAAACTGCTTGACGCAGAATTTAGGAATTCCATATTATCCAGGCCATGGTTTTTGTTTGTTGAGTTAATCAAATAGTTGTCTAAGGTGTTCATGTTTCCTGTTGCAGGGCTTGCAATTGTCATGCCATTCATCTCTTGGCATCTGTCATTGAAATTTGTAGAACGCGTGATGTTGTCACGAGCCATGCCTGAAGTGTAATCTAGAATTGATCCAACACCAGAGAAATGTCCTGGGCATTCGTACGTACCAGATGAAGTAGGTTTGAAGATTCCAACGGCATCTGGCTCTTCAATCCCCATACTGATACCTGACAGAAAGTTGGATGAATTGAGCTCATTGTTTGAGTTTTCCTTAAAATCAAGAGACTGGTTATTATCGTCTGAGAAGTCAATACAGAACTTGTCTGCAGAGGCAACATTTGAAGGAGGATTCAGAATAGACGAAGCACCCAGATTCTGTTTCCGGTTCAAGAACCCAGAGAGAACCTTGTCCGAATTATGAGCATTTCTTGAATAAGGACTCAAATTGGCCATATCATCTGGCCTTTGGTTCGAATTATTGAAGCTTGTAGCAATTTTGACTGCATTAATAACATCGTCTAATGTGAATTGTACTGAGGAAGAATTTTGGTCTTGTAACTTTCTTGTTGATGCCTCTTGACCATGTTTGTCTCTTAGTGAGGCATAGGCTGCAGGCAGATTTTGATTTATAAAGTTCTCTGATCCCTGTGAGAACTGAAATGCATCTCCTGAAATTAGAGGAAAATCAATAGATAATTATAGGTTAATCCATCTAATATATAGACTTTGAAGACACTTTCTGTTCCACATTCATTCTGCATGCCGAAGAAAGTTCAGAAATCTTAAGAGTGGAGTTATGCAGCACCACCATTATCACCTTGTAAATTGTGTAGCTTTCCAATATTGTGAATAGCATGCTTTAAGGTTCTAAACTGTGTAGCTTTCCAATGTATCAGAAAATGGTCCCAGATTGAAGTCCGGTTCCATAAATACGCCTATAAGTGTTGGTTTTTAGTTATTGTTCGCGATTGTTATTATAAACATTTTCATCTTTAGTATGTCCACGTTAACTGTAATTACTATTAGGTTAATCGTAATTATAATGTCACGGAAATTTCACGCTTGTTATGTAGAAAACAAGCATATTAATTATTTAAGATCTGGTAGACAATATAAAGTTTCTTTTTTCTTTTGTTTCTATGTCAGAATATGCACGTTATGGGAGGAATGAAGAGTATGATAATTAACCTCCAATTCCAAAGTTGAAATTTTGACTTCTTAGATTCCTCTTCTCGAAAAGTTCTGAAGCGTCAAGAATTGGCGAAATTCCATAGTTTTTTCGGTTGTCTTTCGCTGGAGGTGCATCAAGGGCAATAGACTCGCGAAGTCGTTGCACTTGAGCTTTGTATTTCTGAAAGGGGAAATTTCCTTCAATGGTCAACGAAACATGAATGGGAAAAAGATTAAATACCAAAGGAATCAAACGTACTTCCAATTTTGTTGTAACAGTAATTTTTTTGCCTTGTTAATTGGATATTTGGATTACGCTGTCAAGAAAAGTAAGATACAAAGGGGAGTATTGACACAACAAATGAGACCATTTAGAATGCTGATTTAATTCTACTCAATCACTTCTTAAAACTGTAGAATTAATACGAATGCAAACAATTCCAAAACATATAATACTGTGCATCCGATTAGCATGATTTAGAAACTTTTCATCTTTCATATTGTTGTTTTCTAATATGCACGACGTTTATACAGAAGAAAAAAGCGAAGAAACGAGGTGTGAAACATGCTAGAAAAGCTCGTAACATAAGATGTTCAGACCATGAATTAGAATTGAGAACAAAATAGTTGCACCGAAATAACAAATAACAATTGATATTTAACATTTCAAGTGACTCTAGGCAGAGTAGGGATCATTACCTGAAGATGGCTAGCTACCTGCCGTTGCGTCAAATTAGGCACGTCCATCAATTTCAGTATCGATTTTGGGCGGGCTCCTGTACATGTTAACCCATATGAAATTAGTTATGTTGATTATATAGAAGAACTATCTAAAAAATAAAATTGCTTTAAAGATATAATTGGGAATTAAGTATTGACGAGAGGAAGGAGCTAGGGTTTAGCGGCTTACTGCTATTGCCTAAAGCACTAATGGCAGCTGTGAACTTGCGGTGAAGCTGTGGAGTCCAGATCATGCGCGACTTTTTCCCTTTCTTTTCCGTCTCTTCTTCATGGCTGCTTGTTCCTATTTTCTCTTCCTCTACACAATGTAACATTTCCTTTTCCTTTTCTTCATCAGCGCTAGCTCTTCTTTCCTTTTCACTACTCTCGTCTGACTCCTCATTGATGACTTTACATGTATTACCTTGTTCAAAGTCAAGACCAACTTCTTTTCCAATCATTTCATTCTCTTTCTCATCACCATTTGACCTCTTCCTTTTTATCTCAACTTGGTTTGGAGTCGATAGGGTCGTCAAATATGGATCAATGCTGGCGTTTTCTAATTCTTTTATGCAAGTTTCAGCATCTGGATGTATATCTGCTTCAGTTTCCTTCCTTTTTCTATTTACCTGACTAGCATGCAACGGTTCTTCTTCAATTTCTTTACCCTTTCCTTTGTTGTGTAGATTACAAGCGCCATGGAGCTCATGAGTACTAGCAATGGCAGGCCTAGTATATTTTCCGTGTTTCCACAGTCCTGCTTTCTTGCTATCAATTTGCTTCTTTTCTGACATAAGATTCTCCCTTTGAAAAGCTCCTCTTCTTCTTTTCCTGTATACAAGCTGCCAAAGGTACTTTAGATCTTCCAGGCAAATAGGCTTGTCAAGATAGAAACATGCGCCAGCTGCTAGGGCCTTCCTAGCCTCAGTTATACTCCTATTCGACGACATCACTACAAGGAGAAGCCAATTTCAGGAAGTTTGTTTGGTGAGGAAGAAATGTAAACGTTCCACCAACAAATTTTGAACTCTTAACACAAAGAGAAACATGTAAACCTCAGTTAGGTTAAAAGAAATTTGTTAACATATAGAGATAATGAGAACTCACAAACAACAGGGATCTCCTTCTCACGCATCGCGTGCAGAAAAGTGAAGCTATCCATCTCCGGCATGTTTAGACTTGCCATTACAAGTTTGAATCTATCCTTTGGTTCTTGCATCATTGATAAGGCAACTGATGCTAGCTCAGTGGTGGTAACTGAAAGAAAATAGATGACTTTTAATCAGACCAAATATGAGACAAAGAATTGAAGAAGAACTAGAATAGCGTAAATTATATTTTTTGGGAAATTATTTTACTTTTTTCCATCTATTTTCCCAATGGGATCCGTGTGCTACATTGTATAGTAGTCAAGTCAAAAATCATGGTCAAAGGGCGTTTCCAGAGAAATTAACGTTTGTACAAAATTTGCTACTCTTACTGCTATATATCTTCATTCAAAAGAAGACTAAAATTAGTTTTTTTTTTATCAAAATCGGTGAGTAAATAAATAAAGGTTGGTGAGGTTTCTATGTATTTTATTTTATACAACGAAAGGATGCTATATTAGCCTAGGAACAATGCTACAATTTGTGTATAATTCTACATGTGTAAGGTTGAACTAACTTACATATATGTAGTTGTATTAAAAGTGAAAACCAAATGAATAAATGTCACTGCACTATTCTACCATACATAAACTATAGGCCAAAAAAATGATTGTATGGCATTTTCTAAAAATTGAAAATTAGTAAGTCCCAAGTCAAAGTTCATGCATCCATTATTAACATTACTGACTCGTGAAGCATAAAAGGAAGAGTTCACAGTTTTAGTCTTGCTTGTAGCTAATTATCTTTTGTCAATATAATGAAAGATTATATATATATATATGTAGTGAATCTTTTTCGTAGTTACTATCAATCTATTCCAGAAAGTAGTGAATCGGCAAAATAATAGGCATGAACAGTTGAAGTGAGAACAACAATAATCCTGTAATGTTTAGCACAACTAAATAGTATAGAGGTCTTAGAGTTGATGAGTACTAATGACTTTTTTAACGTTAATTCCAACCCAATTCAATATTAGCAAGCTGGAAAATATAAAACTCACTTTCACCTGAACAAGTCTCCCGATCCACCCAACCCACACATATTCTAACTTGTTTCCAGTTGGGCGGATAGGTGGTTTAATATGGTTTGACGGTTTAGACGTTATACTAAACTACTATTAACATCAATTTAAGAAACTATACAATCGAAAGCAATACAAATATAATTTGACAGTTCCAGAAAATGGAAAATCTCAAACAGCAAATTCATTTAGACAAAGGCATAAACTTTCATATAAGATAAATAAATAAACTATCAAAGAACAAGCTAAGTTCATAAATGAAGATATATAATAGTTTTTTAGGACATAATAAGGAAAAGATTAAACCAATATCTATTACATATGAGTATCTTTCTTCCTTATCTAAGAATTGAAGTGTACAAATGAAGTAAAAGTTCAAAATTTGTGATATTCCCAATTTTAAAAATTATACATGTATTAAATAGGCGGGTAATTATAAATTAGGTGTATTTAAAATTTTCGAATTCGTAACTAATAAAAAACTATGAGCTTAAAGTATTTTAGCATACAATTTAAAACATTTATTTCAAATATGCGGTTTAGTCACTTGTAATCTAAATCGGAAGACTTAAATAAAAATCTCTCACTCAAAAACTAACTATATACTTATAAAGATTCATAATAACCCAATTCTTTGGTCCACTATACAGTATAAATTTTGCAAATCATCATCTAAATTAGATTCATAGATTGATTTAATCATGTCCATCTCCTCTGCAATGTGCGTCAATTTTGTGTAAGAAATTATAACTCTATAAGATTAAATATCTAAGCAAGAAATTGACATAAAACCACAAATTAATCTAAAAATATTAATTCATTAAACAGATAAAATGATAAACCTCAAATATTAACTTATTCCAACTCTAAATTCATCACCTTTATGATGCTTGATTCCCTACAAAAAAAAGACAGCTAGATTATATCTCTTACTCATAAACTTGAAGTCTTATGGTAAAATTTGAGCAAACTCTTTCTAATAGCATTTTCTTATTTCATTACTGTATCTTATGATCAAATCCTTGAACTAGATTAATGAAATTTTCTGCTTTACAGCCCTTTTGATTGAAAGCAGTTGAATAATTTGAGTTCAAGCCTTTATTACAAGTACAAAAAACCAATTATGTGATGGTAAAAAGCATAATATTGAATATCATTATACTTGAAATTTATCATTCCCACAAGATTTAATAGATAATCAAGTCAGATTTATAAAATTTGCTAAAGTAGATACTCCTTACCATGGAGTAGCATACAATCTGTGACATAGTTCTCAGAAGAATCGAAATAGGGTCTCCTTGCTTTGTATAAAAATTACTCAAAAAGAGACCTAATTTACTTTTAAGTAAAACAAACATTGAAAGGCTTATTGCTTTACCCTTGAAGGTGTATTGTTCAAGCAATGATGCAAGGTACATAAGAGATGTTGAATCATGATCCACCACCAGAATTTCCAGGCCTCGGGCAAAGGTAGGAACGAAAGTACATGGCAACTCTCTCACGTCATTCATTTTTTGAGCAGAAAAAGAAAAAGGTTCTTTTAATGATCCGACGAATGAGAAATAACACCAGAATAAAACGATGCTCAGTTCTTCTTTGCTTCCAAGTTCCTTTCCAATATTTTCTATTTTGAACAAGGAAGATTGAAGAACCCCAAAAGAGTGTAGAGGCTAGAGACGAATGACAAAGGTTGCAGAAACTAGGTTAACAAAATCTCGACATTACTACTTCGGACCAATTGGTTACAGGAGATAAATTAAATTCTATAAGCCTAATGGTCGGAGAAGAGTAGATTTATATAGAGACCGAGAAAGAGACTTGACACACTAGGCGCACAACTACTTCCATGCCTTTGAATATCAGTCTGCTTCTGACAAAACAAGTAAAACAATATCAGATTTTACTCTTGTGGGTCCCATTCTGGATGGACCCACTTGGTCAGCCGTCCAAATCCTTGGCTCCTTGAACAACAAGTCAACCTGTACTACATTGGACTCTTTGACTGTTATACGTTAGTTAATAGTTACCTTGTACAATCCAGATAAACCCTTGCTGCCTTATATAAGAGTACGGAGTTCAGATTTTTTTGGTCTAATTTTATAATATTTAATAAATTTTCGCGTAAATTCTGCATAAATAAATGCGAGTCCTGTATAAATAAATGGTTGAGATTTATAAGACAGAATAAAATATCATAAAATTAAACAGAAAATCTTATTATAAGAGAATGCTTATTTACAGTTTTGCCACGTCCACCCTGCCTTCCGCTGGTGCTGGATTGAGTTGACCTCGTATTACCCTGGACTCGATTCGTTCTCTAATTTCCAAATGTGTCAACTAGTAACGTTAGCTATTTTGTTATTGAGCTATCATATATATCGAAGCATTTTGACTCATAACTAATCATTATTCAACTTTTTCACAACTTTAATTACTTCTTTCTTGAAATTTTCAATTACATTATAATTCTAGATGAGGGAAACGAGGAAAGTTTTCCATTAAATACAAGTGTTGTATTAACTTTCTATTTAGAGATCGAGTACAAAGAAATTAATTTTTTAATGGTATACCTGAAATAGGAGAGTTAAATGCTGAATTTGCCGTTGACTAGAGAGAATAGTTGAGTCAAACGTCTGAGATGTTTTTAATTTTCTATATATACTTTTGATTGTACTCGATTGTAATTATAAAATTATACATTTGACTAAAATATATAATCTTTTTGTAAAAATTACAAAAAAAAAGTTGCCTACATTTTTTACTCTCTTATAATTCTTACAAAAATGGAAATCTTATGTATTAAGATGCGTTGAATTAACTTTTGGTTTTAATTTTTGGCTTAATGTGCTTATTACATTATACTTAAAACAAAAATAAATGAAAAACTATTTCTACAACGTTAATTTTGTAAAATTTTTCATTTTGAACGATACCCTATGACGAGTTAATTTTAAAAGCTCTTGTCAACTTTATATATATGAAGCTAGAATAAAAATAAACTAACTAATCTTTAGTATATATGCCCATCTACTACCTTTCGAGTATAGTATCCCAAATTGTGTTGACTACAAATTAATGTTAGTTATTTTGTACTAACCCTTTGATCTGAAATACAAAATGGAAAAATAAACAGCACATTAAACAATTGCAATTCGAATATATTATATTTCTTAATTGTATTTACCAGCATTTCATTTTACTTGGAGGTGCTGGTTCACTTGATAAGCTGTGGATTCAATTGTCAAAATCACATTGAAAGCGTGAGTGGAAGTAAAGTAATGTAATTAATATATGGAGTTATACTAGGCAAATTTTCTAAAGAATAGAGGCGTTATTATAAAGTATAAATTCATCATAACTGAAGCATCGACGGAAGAGAATCATTAAGGCCTACAACTCTTTCGATATCCTTAGACTTTAATTGATCTAAAAGCAGTGTGAATACTCCAATTAGTTATTTGACCTCCTACTTTCTTGATTGCCTCATTAAAGGCGATGGCTAACAACCTTATTTAATGCTTTCCTCCTTCTAATTATAGCTATTTGTTTAGTTCACGAGCTTAAATTTAATTATTTCCTACTAATATAGAGTGATGGAACCAAACTTATTTAAAGGGTGATTTTAAGAAGGGACAAAATTTTAAGAGGATGACATTTTCAAACAATGGCGTTAAAATTATTTTGATGGGCTTGGAAGGGGCACAGGGCTCGTATGGTAGAAGCGGAACTGAAGTAAATTTATTGTCTTCCACAGCCACATGCTACGGCGGATGCATCATACATGTGAGCAATTTCTTTCTTTTTGTTTTTTTAAGCACCTATTTGGTTCAGTTTTTGGAGACTCTAAAAATACTTTTTTTACCACAAAAGCTGTTTTAAGAATAAAAAAAATGGGTGCTTGATTGTAAACTGCAAAAGTACTTTTGAAGTAGAAATAGCTTTTTCAAAAGTTAAAATTTGAAGTTTTTTAAAAAAACTCCAAATTTTAGCTTTTTCAGGTGGAGATTTTTCCATCACTTATGTATATAACATAAGTTAAAACGACTCTTTGTTTATGTGGTTTTTCTTTTTTTTGTTTACAAACACGCAAAACACTCATCTTCTCTCAAGACACCCACGGATCAACTCGTAGGTTAGTTCTTCATTTTTTTTCTCCTATATAAACGTCTGCGTTGATTCAACGCAGACGACATTCTCCTATATAAATGTCTGCGTTGAATCAACGAAGACGTTCGATGTCTGCGTTGTTAAACGCCTACGTTGTTCAATGCAGACGAAGTTCAACGCAGATCAATTCTGCTTTGTGCGGTCTTGTTTGGTATTAGAATAACCTCTGATAACATTGTGACTTCATATTGTCCAGTATATTACTTGTGAGGTTGTTGGAGCTATGCAATCTTCTGGAGAATTACTTGTGAGGCTGAAAGAAGTGGAAGAAGTTTTTGTTGTTATTAAGGTAAGCTCAATATTTTTTTTTGTGTTCTGAATTTTTTAAAATGTTTACAAGTATTTGGACTGCCCATAAATTCCAACATTTATATTTGAACTTAACCCTAGAAAAGATTTATAATTTCGTGGAGATCAAATGTTTGTTACCTTTCTTTATTTTGTAAATGCTACGACCATTTTGTTCTAACTATTGTGGTTTTATGTCTTGTCTTTCTAACAAGTTAACTTAAAAAGCATTTCTTAAGGAGGCTAAACAGGAAGCAAAAGCTCTTACTTGGATATATAGGTTTCATCTATGTCGATGGTCTTAAGAGTTATATAAATAAAGTTGAGAATCAGTCTACTGTTTTGGAATTAGTTTATCCCTTCTTTTGATCCCTTTCTGAAAGGCCTTAGCTTGGTTTACTGCTTTGGTAGAAAGCTTTTAAGTCGTTTAAGATATATGTCCAAAATTTTCTTATTATTACCATTCTCTTAACATTGGTTCTATTTATGTACGTGTATAAACTTCTATAGTCATTTTGGTTATGCTTTTATATTTCTTTATACTTGTTAAATTCATTGTTATATGCAGTGAGGATTTTGTTGTTGATAGAAAATGTCAATATCAAGCCAAGATATTCAAGGTGGGGATAAATTGAAAAAAAAGATTAAAGCGGAGTGGAATGATAGAACTCTTGAAATTTTAATCAAATTTTTTTTGGAAGAGACATTAGCTGGAAATTGACCAAACGGTCACTTTAACAAGATTGGATGGAAAAAAATATAATTTCAAAGTTTGCTCATGAAACTAAGAAGAACTATGAATACAAACAATTTAAAAAAATGGGATGGATTAAAAAAAAATTGGCAGCTTTGGACAAATTTAGTAGGTAAGAAAACTGGACTAGGATGGGATCCTACTAATCAAACTATTGATGCAAGTGACGAATGGTGGGAAAAGAAATTGAAAGTAAGCATTTAAGCTTTAGATTTATATTGTTTTAATGTTACTTGATAGTTTAATAACTTAAACGATATTATTGTAGGAAAATCCTGACGCTGCCAAATTTCGAACTAAAGGTTTGAAACATATTGAACAACTGAATATTTTATTTAAAGATGTTGCAGCTACAGGAGAAG
>JAOTIZ010000201.1:10391760-10405288 GCA_027123425.1 Erythroxylum panamense | reverse complement strand
TAATAAGAATAACTTATTAAAAATTAATAATAATAATAATAATAATAATAAATTAATAATAATAAGAACAACTTACTAAAAATTAATAATAATAATAATAATAAGTTTATTAGAAATCTCAACCAAACAGGTTTTTATTTTCAGTTTTTATGTCACAAATCTCAACCAAACAAGTTTTCATTTTTTTAAGCAAAAAAACATAAATCAAAAACAAGAAACAGAAACTAAAAACAACAACAAAAAAATAGAAGTGGAATCAAACGGGCCCTAACCTTATCGCCTAATTCCTCACGTAACTAAATCTATTTATGATTTTATAATTTTGAGTTTCGAAGGGAAGAGTTAAATATTTTATTTTTATTTAATTCCTACATTTGTTGCAAAAAAAAAAAGCGATCATGATTAGGTCCTAAGACATAATAGCCCAATGTCAAATCCAAAACCTAAAACAGAAGGGATTTGTATTGTGCCACTACCAAAACCCGCCAAATAGAAGCTAAGAAGCGCTTCGTCTTCTGCTGATCCACTGAAAAGAACAGAAAATTTTCTACGAATAATTTGAATTCTTGTCCTCACCTACATTAGATTTTAGAATCGCTAAGTTCTAAATTTCACTAACGAATTCATGGCACGTCTCTTTCTCTTTATACAAAGACGGGGCATTTTGTATTTTCTCGTTTCTAGGTCCTTGAATTCCTTCTTTACTTGTGTATAATTGTTGGCGTTTGATTGATTTGCAGGATGAATCGACTGAAGAGCTTGACCCCTTGTTCGATTATAGTCGTGTTCGGCCAATTCATTGCGTATATGTTGATGGTGATGTTTAGTTCTTTAACTTCTCTTTCTTATGCCCGTTTTCCTGGGAAGAAAATAGAGTGGAGTTTCTTTTTCGTTTTTCAAGTTCCTGTTGTGGGTTTGAGGAAGTTTTTTTTTTTGGGTTTTATAGGGGAAGAAAAAGAAAGAAATGCTAGTCTTTTTTTATTCGTCTGTTTATCGCAATTTAAAAAAGTTTCTTTGGGTTTATGTGACAGACGACGACAGTCCTGATGAATTACCAACTAAACGTTTGAACACATCTGAGCCTGCTGTAAGATTAAAACTATTCTGACTCACCCTCTTGCGTCTATGTGACCGATTTCAATGTGCAAGTACAGCTGCCTTTGCTCTTGATTCACTCCCTTATATCTTTGTTTATTCTGTCAATTAGGTTCAATTAGTAGATGACGATGTGGAGGTAACTGAAGTCAAGAATTCTGAAAACAAGGATGAGGAGGATTGGCTACCTCCTCCTCCCAAGATCTCTTGTCATTCCCAAGATTTTCTCGGTGAGAACTCAATGATAAAGGAATTGAGGTATACAGCCCTATCTTATTTCTTATGCTTTGGATTTTCATCTTTAGTGTTCTAGTGTTCTAGATAGTGTTTTTCCAGAATTTAATTTCTCGTGTTGAACTTGTTCATGTTATGTAATTTTATCGTTTAATTTTATGTAATCCAGATTTCTCTTATGAAACTAATAGTATGTGAAACAGCAAAAGAATTTTCAATACAAAGAAATTAAAAACAAATTACTCTAAGCAGTAATTCTAATTATTAGACATGGATTATGTGCATGTATATCTGATTTTGCAATGCAATACATATCCAAACTTTTAGAAATTGTTATTGTATCAATATTTTTAATAAAAAGGATTTTATTTTATAACTCAAAATGAATATTTGGGAAAATAGGAGTGTCTTTCTGTGGCTTTATATCAAAGAGTTTCCACCGCAATCTTGTAGATTATTCTTGTTATATTTGAGTAGCCCTTCTTTTGGTTAAGAAGGATGCTGTAGCTCCACCGATGCTTCAAACTTAGGTGTTTCTTTGCAATTTACTATGCAGTGGTGATACTTTCATATGATACAGCGACAATTTTGTTTTAAGTGAATGGTCCTTTTATTTTCTTTTTTACAATTTTCCAAACAATGGACTTCTGTGGAAGATTCATTATATATTGTGATATGCTTTCAAAAAATGTATATTTGACTTTGTAAGTATTCTACAAAGTATTGTAGGCTAGGAGGGGAATGAAATTCACGGGAAACTGATATTGTTGATATTGTTGTTGGGATTGTCAGAATTCTCAAAAAATTGGAAGCATGAGGGATAAAAGGGGATAATCTTTATGTCCAGGAAGGTTGATGTTCATGTTTATTACTCATTTAATGATTGATCCAATGTACGTGAAATTGTCCATTGGACTGAAGGTCATCATCAAATGCTTTCTTGTCCTTGTTCTGACAAGTAATTGTTGCTTCATATTAGTTCTGGATTTCTGAATGGTTCAACCTATCATGCTATTACCTGTAGGTATTGAATATTTCCTTGGTGACAACTAACCCTTCTTGGACATATTTTTCTTATCGAGTTTTTTTGGTTCAAAGGTTGTGGTGTTGGAGTCTATTGTGATTTAAATTATGTGATCTTTGCTTTTAAAATTGATGAAGTGAAACAAAATATAGATCACTCAAAGCTGATTTTTTGTTAGTCACTCATGGCTTCATCATTTTCTATATTCGTGTGCTCATGTTCCTTTTAGTTCTCTCCTTGTGTTCCTAAGCCGCTAACTTTATTTTTTCTTGAAACATGTATTTAGGCTAAAGAAGCTGGAGTTACAACAGAGTCTTGCAAGATCAGCTGAAGATGTATTGCGAGCTGTGGAGTCATCTGTTAGAAGAGACCTCAGTAGTTCAATTCAGTCATCTTTGGATGATGCTGCTGAGCAAAAGTTGAAGGCTCCTTTAGAAAGAACTAAAATAGTTATTTCGTTTCAAGATAAGGACGAGCTCAGACAATTTCGTGTGTACAAGGTATAGATAAGACTTGATTTATTTGCACCAAGGCATATTTTAGACTGGACCTATTATAAGTCCAGATATACTATTATTTGTATTTTGAGCAGTTCACTGCTTGTGGAAAATTATTCTTTATTGCAACCTACACTTTTTCACAGAATCTATACTTATCCTGAAGTGTCACTTCATTGAAATAGTAGATTATGGTGCTTAAGGAACGAGGTACTTTGGAGAATATCGTGATTGAAGAATTGGTGCTATCTACTATGAACAAAGTCAATAATACTTATTTTATGTTCACATCTAAGAAGTAAACTTTTCTGCATTTGATATTACATTTGGTTTTTGTGGAAGTCTGTAAACGAGTGATTTTTAGGATTTGTATTAGGCAGCTATAATGCTTTCATGTGTTTACTTTAATTTTCCTATGTTTGATTAATGTAGTAATTGAAAGGAATGACCATAATCTGCTCTTGTTTTGTCATTTCTAGCATGAAATGTTCATGGATGTTATACCATTGGGCCCACTGGGAGACATTTTTAACTGTGATTATTAGTGAATTTGCAGCAGTCACCAATGAAAACTTGATGGGTATACATAATAGCGGTCTTCTTGTTATCTTGTTGATGTTCACATGCTATGTAGTTCTTTCGTGTCTCCATATTTTTCTATTGGCTGGTGTACTTTCAACTGCTCTGCTAAGCTATTTGCTTCTTAATAGGATGAGAAGTTTGAACGTATTTTCAAAATGTATGCGGATAAAGTTAAACTTGACATTCAAAGCTTAGGCTTTTCATTTGATGGGGATATAATCCATTCGGCAGCAACCCCCAATGGCCTTGGGATGGAAGATGATGATATCATTGAAGTGCATGCCAAGAAAAAGTGACTGAGGTATGATATAATACACGGTATATATATTTGGGACATTTTGAAATCATTGCCTAACAATTGCAATTGGACCAAATCCATATTCTCATGTTTTGGTTAAAAGCAAGCTAGTTAGAGATGATAATTTATATTTTTTGTTTTGGAGACCTGGTCACCAGTAAAAAATCCAAAACGGGGTACAATTTTTTACTCGTACCTGGATCACTAATTCATGACTTGAACCATTTTCAAATTTCTCTTTGGAATGGTCTATCAGTGTGTTCAGTGCAGTATTTCCTCAATGTCTTGCATAATTTTGTAACTTATTTCCTCTCTAGCGCAGGAACGTGTATCTTCAAGCTCCCCAATTTTGAGTTGCAACTTCTGTTAAAGTTCTTTGTTTTGGACGGTGTTAAAAGAAACCTGATGGCGCTTCTTTTTGGGATTTGATTTGGCTCTTTTGATCTAGCTTCCCTTTACTGTATTATAATTTAACTTGGATTTGCTGTTTTTGGCCCTAATTGTACAGCATCTTTGAATAAAGTTTGTTAGGGTAATGATGCTCGCGGGAAGTTGGAGGACTTTTCAAGCTTTGATAGGGTAGTTAACAAGGGAAGTAGTTTATATTATTTGCTTGTAATCTACTCAAATTTTATATAAAGAAGACAATTATGTTACTTATTGAATTCTTGGAAGGTATGGGCTGCCAAAGGATATTTGACCTAAAGTGTTGACCAGAGTTATTACCATAATTATTAGAATTGATTGCATTTCTTGTATACATTTAGGAGTTGATAGCTGTCTTCCGGTAATTGTGAGATTTGATAGCTGGAATAGTTTCCTAAATAGTCCTAAGGCTTGTGTATATAAACCATAGAGTTTCTATGTAAAAGATATCTCAATTTACTAATAGAAACACATTTGGTTTCTCTTTGATTTAATTTCTTAATGGCATTAGAGCTCCGTCTGATTTAAAGGCTTAGTCTTTCCTCTCTAATTTCAAATTTTTTAGCTGTTTTCTGGTCGGATTAGTACTCTGGCTAAGTTTGTACTTGCCCAAAAATCAAGGTTTTTCTTAGATTTTATTGCCTTCCCAGCTTGCTTCAGAACTGACTAGTGACCCTCTGTATGAAAGATTTGCCATCACTAGCATCGTTACACGCTGCCACAATCCATTAGCCTTTGTCGTGTGTGAGCTCCACATACCACCCTTTGACCATTTTTGACCTAGGCTTTTAGTCCACGCTTACCCTTGGATATCTTCCTTGTGGTATTAGAACTTCGGTAGCTTATCAGGAAATACGTCAGAAGCCTTTGGTTGTCTTTGAATTTTGTCTGTTACTATTGTTGGCAAATTTCTTTGTTTGTCTTTAGTGATTCTAAAGAAGATTGACCAAAAAAAAAAGGCAATACTTTTAAGTTTTGATAATTCTTCAATTCAAATCAGCCCAATAAAACTTAATGGAACTAATTATCTTACTTAGTCAAAGTCTTGTTTGTTGTCCATTAAAGTTAGGAGATTAGAAACTTACATTAATGGTGACATTAAGAGACTTGATGTCAATAATTCCAATTATAATCAATGGGAGTTCAAGAATCCTCTCGTGATGTCTTGGATATCTGGTACTTGAGACACCAACAAAGATATGAAAAATCGCTTCTTTGATTTACTCTTAAATAAGTGATAAAACTCAAAATTTTTATCTTCATAATAAACTGCACAATACTAAGCAGAGAGATATGACTGTCTCACAGGACATTGTAGAGCTATGTGATTTGTGTTAATAATTGGATTATTATAGGACTTTCAAGCAGAATACTCAAAAGATGTTAAATTCTAGAAAATGATAGAGGAGGATTGAGTGTTTGACTTTTTAGCGGGTCTTGACCCAGAATATGGTCATATACGAGGTATTATCATTGAGAAAGATTCTTTCCCTTTAGTACAACTTGCACATTCTCTCGTTCAGCAAGAAGAGAGTACAAAAAATGTTATACCATATACAACCATTGTTAAGAAAGCGGGGTTAGTGGTTAGCTCTATTGAGAAGCTGAAAACCTGCAAATATTTCATTTAATAAGGATCACTTACATGTGATTATTGTGGAAAACCAAGGCACACTAAATAAACTTGCCAGAAATTGCATGGGAGGTCAAATCAGAGTCGTGGAAAATAAGGCAATTCAGTGGCAAGGGGTCAGGCCCACTTAGTTGAAGGGAATGAAGCATCTGAAACATCATTAGCTGGAGTTTTATCCAATGAGGGACTTCAAAACTTAAGGCATCTTCTATCATAATTGGACTCTCCTTTTATAGTTGGTATATCAAATATTGCAAAATCAGGTATTGTGTACTTAAATTCTAAAGATAATCTTTGGATTTTAGACTCTGAAGCCAATAGACATATGACATGCTCTCAAAAGGAATTTTAAACATATTCTCATTTGAAAAAAGGGGAATAATGTTAGAATAGCAAATGGGTCTTTTATCTCCGTATTTGGTGCAAGTTTTGTTAACTGTAGGCCCAATATCACCTTATCCTTAGTTCTTCATGTAGCCTATTTTCCTATTACTCTTCTCTCTGTCAATTCTATCACTAAAGATCTTAGTTGCAAAGTTGAATTTTTTCTTGACTATTGTATTCTTTAGGACCTCCATAGAGGGTAGAGGATTAAAATTGGTAGATTGCAAGATGACTTATATGTCTTCAAAGAAAATCATATGACAGTTGCACATTAAGTGTCTCTTAGAAATGATGCGTTACTAAGGAAATTCTACAGTGACATAGGCAGTTAAGACATCCCATGTTTTTTGTTCTAGAAAAATTATATCCAAGCTTGTTTAAAAGAATTTCTTTTAATTATTTGCTTTGTGAAGCACATGAACTTGCTAAACACACTAGAAGTTCTTATCATTTATCTAATAATAAGAGTTTTATTCCTTTTATGACAATTCACTTCGATATTTAGGGTCCTACTCAAAATCCCTCTTTTTCTGGTCATAGATGGTTTGTAACCTTTATTAATTGTTTCACAAGATTGACTAGGATTTATTGATGAAAGCCAAAAATGAAGTTCTTTCATGCTGTCAATCTTTTCATAAAACGATTTATATCCTACGTGATGCTAAAGTTAAAATCCTAATATCTGGAAATAGAATGGAGTATATGGATGAAAATTTTGTGCTTATGTAGATTCCTATGGCATAATACATTAAACCAGACGTGCCTATACTACTGAACAAAATAGAGTTGCGAAAAGGAAGGATAAACATATTTTGGAGGTAGCTTGATCACTTATGTTCACCATGAACCTTCCAAAGGGATATTGGGGTGATGCAGTTCTTTTAACTGCTTATTTTATCAACAGAATGTTACTTTGAATTTTGGATTTTAAAAGCCCTATAGAAATATTGCAAAGTAAAAATTCTTATATTGTACCTTTAAGAGTATTTGGGTGTATTTGCTTTGTTCATGCTCAAAATGTGGGCAAGTTGGAGCCTAGAGCTTTGAAATGTGTTCTTCTACATAACAGTGATATAAATGTTATCACCCTCTATCTAAGAAATAAATTGTAAATATGGACGTCACTTTTTGGAGTGTGAGCCCTATTTCCCAACACATCAAACTGACCTTTAGAGGGAGAATGAGAGTGAAGAGGGGTTACTTGACTCTATATTTATAGGTAATGTGATCCAGGGGGAGAGTAGAATTTATAGGGAGAAAATTAGTTTGGTTTAGGAGGATCGAAGTAGGCGTTTAGATAGATCAGATTTAAAGACATACTTAAGATGAGATAAGATAGAAAAAGCTATCATGTAGTCTATATCATCCTCTTCTCTCAAAAACACTAGTGAGTTAAAATATGATTTACCTGATAATTTAGATAAGCCTATTTCCCTTCAGAAAGGTATGAGAACTTGCATTAATCACCCAAATTCTAACTTTGTTTCATATGACTCACTATCTTCCTCTTATAAAGTCTTTGTGATGCAAAAGAATTTAAAGTATATAGAAGAAGTAAAAGAAGAAAAATTATTCAACTACGAGTCTTAATTTAATGTGAATAAGATAGAGAATTGAATTGACAACAAAAGATAATGACTGAAATTTAGATTATGTTAAGATTCCTTATTCGATAGGAAGTAGCAGTAAGTTAAATATGTTATTCTATTTTACATATGTTATCCTAGTTATTTAGGACTTATTAGAATATGATTTAAATTTATTAGAAACCTTTTCCTAATAGAATAAGGGTTCCAAAACTCTCTTTATATATGTAGGTGTACTCAACCCTTCAATAACAAACAATTTGGAATTTTTCTACTACTTTGAGTTTTCAACTAGGTATGATGCTTTCTTCTAAGAGTGATTCTTAGACCCGAGGAGTGATTCCTAGTTTCCTACTATTCATTCTTTGTGTTCTTCTCTAAATTCTTGTAACCTTAACCTAAATTCCAACCCTCTCAAACCTATATTCAAGTCATATTAAACCTGAAATCCTAAACCTAAATTTTCAACAATCAAGCCTTAAAATTTCTAGCCATATAAAATTTTAAAATTCTACATTCTTAGCCTAAATCCAACTTTAAAACTTGATATTCTAGTAGAACAATATCAACCATATTTCTAAATTTGTGAGTTTTAACTACTAGTCAATAATTCTTCTATTTTTTTTTACATTAATTTGGTATTAGAGTTTTGGTTCACGATTACAACACATAGAAGAATGTCATATAGAAGAATATTCAGTGACTAAGAGCAAGATATAATACTTTTGAGAAATATGAAAAAATTGGACATTAATGACCCTCGATCATATGGTGCTCAAAGAACAAGCCCATAAAATAACGTCAAGGACAAGTTTAGACAAACTGGGGAGAATTGATGCAAAAGAGTTTAAAGTATATAGAAAAAATAAAGGAAGAAAAATTAGTCAACCACAAGTCTTAATTTGATGAGATAAAGACTGAGATTTGAGTTGGCAACAAAAGATAAGGGTTGAAATTTAGATTATGTTATGATTCCTCATTTAATATGTTATTCTCTTTTATATATGTTATCCTAGTTGTTTAGGACTTATAGAATTTTTATTATAATATAATTTAAATTTGTTAGAAACCTTTTCCTACTAGAATAAGGGTTCTAAAACTCTATACTTAGCCCTTCAATAATGATAAGTAATCTGGAATTTTTCTGCAACGTTTTCAACTAGGAGGTGTGATGCTTTTTTTTAAGAGGGGTTTTTGGACCCTAGAAGTGATTCCTAGTTTCCTATTAGCCATTCTTTGTGTTCTTCACTAAATTCTAGCAACCTTATCCTAAATTCCAACCCTCTCAAACCTATATTCTAGTCATATTAAACCTGAAATCCTAAACCTAAATTTCCAACAATCAAACTTTAAAATTTCCACACATACAAAATTTGAAAATTCTAAATTCTTAACCTAAATCCAACCTTAAAACTTAAACCATATTTCCAAAATTTGTGAGTTTTAGCTGCTAGTCAATAATTCTTTTATTTGTTCTACAACGGTTTGTCTTGTCTATTTCCTTTATGTCTATTCCACAGGATTGGAGAGAAGAAATGGAAAATATCTAATGGAAAGAAGTTATGGTTGAGAAAATGATGGCCCTGAAAAAAATGAGTCCTGGGAACTTGTCACTACTCCAGAAGGAAAAAGGACAATTGGTTGAAAATCGGTACTCACAGTGAGCATAAGCCATATGGATTCACTGAGAGATACAAGGTGAGACTGGTGGCTAGAGGTGTTACTCAAACATATGGAGCAGACTATTAAGAAACCTTTGCTCTTATTGCTAAGATGAATATAATCAAAATTCTACTCTCTTGTGCAACCAACTTGGATTAAGACCTACAATAGTTTGATATTAAAAATGTTTTCCTTTATGGGGATCTGGAGGAGTAGGTGTATATGGAGATTCCTCAGTGGGTAGATGAAAAGACACAAAGGAAGGTTTATAGGCTAAAAAAGGCCTTGTATGAGCTGAAGCAATCATCCAAAGCATGGTTTAAAAAGTTCAGTCAGGCTATGATTTTCTTTAGTTATAAATAGAGTAATGCCAATCATACCCTATTTATCAAGCATGCCTAAGTTAAGATCACCCTTCTCATTATCTATATTGATGACATTGTGGTAACTAGAAGTGATACAGAAGAGATGGTTAGGCTAAAGAAACTTCTTGCTTAAGAATTTGAAATTAAGGATTTAGGGAAGTTGCAATACTTCTTGGGAGTTGAAGTTGCTAGATTAGGAAGAGGAATCTTAATCTCCCAAGGAAAATATATCCTAGGCTTGTTAGAAGAAACTGGTATGATGGGTTGTAAACCAACTAAATATCCTATCAAGAGCATCCACAAATTGCAAATAGGAACATTTACATCAGTAGATATAAACAGATATTAGAGGTTAGTTGGGAGACTCATCTATCTCTCTCACACCAGAACAAACATATCATATGCAATTAGTCTGGTGAGTCAATATATGTATGATCCACGAGAACCACACTTATATGTTGTATTCCACATCTTGCTCTATCTGAAGTTTGCACTAGGAAAAAGCCTTCTTTTCACTATCAACGGCCACCTTAAGATAGAATCGTTTGCTGATACTAAATAGGTTAGATCTCGATATGATAGGAGGTTAACCATTGGTTATTGTATGCTCATAAGAGAAAATCTAGTCACTGGAAGATGTAAAAAAGAGAATGTAGTTAGTAGATTTAGTGTAAAAATTGAATATAGAGTTATAACTTAAGGTGTGTGAGAACTCTTGTGGGTAAAAAAGCTGATGAATGAATCATAACTAACGAATAGAGGAATTTTATCCCTCTACTATAATAACAAAGCTATCATTAACATAGTTCACAATCTTGTTCAGCATGATAGAACAAAATACATAGAAATTGACTGACACTTCGTAAAAGAGAAAATTGTGAATGGCTCTTTACACTAATCCCATGTGGGGTCTAATGAACAACTGGCAAATGTCTTCATCAAAGGACTCTACAATAAGTAGTTTCATAGTCTTGTGTGTAAGTTGGGCATGAGTGATATTTATGCATAAAATTGAGGAGTGTTGACTAGAGTTATTACCATAGTTGTTAGAATTGATTGTATTCCTTGTATACATTTAAGAAATGACAGTTGTAATAATTTCTCCCTGATTTCTTTCTGTAATTGATAGATTTGATAGTTGAAATAGTTTCCTAAATAGTACTAGGCCTTGTGTATATAAACCATAGGGTTTTTCTATACAAGACATTTTAATTCACTAATAGAAACACTTTTAGTTTCTCTTTGATTTATTTTCTTCGTAAAGAATTTTTTTTGAACTAAACATAATTTCATTAGCATTTATGAATTTAAAATTAAGAAAAATAAAATTTAACTAACTTCTTACCTTTGAATATTTAACATGCTGAATTTTATTTATTACCAAATTGGTCCATCAATTTTAAAAAAACACACGAGTAAGGATGTTAGAGGTTTGAAGCTTGACTTGGATTTATTTAACTTAGGCCTTGGTCCAAGTTCAAATTGTGTCTCATTGTATAATCACATTGTTTTGAAATTTTTATATATTTTTTTGGTCTTAAGTTTAAGAAACATGCTCAAAATGATGTTATTATGAGAAGTTTCCTTAAAAATGTCATTTTGGACATTTTGAATTTGGACTGGACTAGGTTGATGATGTGTTTTATTCATTGCCTTTTCTATAGATGACTCTATGAAGACATATGAGCATCAATTTTAAATTTAAAACATTAAAATATTTTTTTTAGTGAAAACACAAAATAGTCCCTAATATTATATTTTGTTGTCATTGTCGTATAATTATTGAAACGCAAACATAATCTCTTAAAAATTAAAGAATCTCAAATTCCTAACTTTTAAATTCGAAATCTATAAACCTACAACCTTTTCATTGTTAAACCTATATGTCTATAATGACAATGTAGTCTTTTGTTCTCTCCTCTCCTATGCAACATTTTTCTCACTTAACCTGTACGTGATGATGGCTTTGAAGTCCCTAAAACTCCAAGTTCACTAATTTCAGTTTAAATTCACTAATTTGAGTTTAAATGATATATTATTTTGGTGTATCATGTAAGTAATGCGAGCATTTTGTTTAGTAAGAATCGATTACAAGATTAGTATTGTATTTCAAGAATTACTTGGTTAATAATCCTTCTCAGTTCCAAAAACCCTTAAACTCACTACTATGTTTTAGAATCCACGATAACTTTTTTAGATTCTACTTACAACATTTCCTTTTATAAAGTGAACATTGCAAATATTCCTAGCATGTATGTTCTATTGACATTTTTATTCACTCTTACTAATTAACTTCCCTTAGTCTTAGTTTATAAGGCATATGCTCTATTTCGTCCTTTTCTTTAAGATAGAGTCTTAACTCAAAATATATAGAGTTTAAACTACAGTAATAAAGGCATAAAACTTTGCACGTAAACACTTGTATAAATTCCTATGATTATGAGACTGAATCTTTATTTTGGTGATAAATAAATCCCACTTATGTATAATTTGATAGGGATATTTACTTTTCATTATATAAGGAATTGGAATCCCAAAATTTGTGTTACTAGAATTGTAAAGCATCTAAAAAGAGAATAAAAAAGTCATTATTTGAGTTCTTTGATTAGTGAAAATGTGGTAACAAAATTACCCTTGCATAAAATTTGACTACCATGCTTTTCTAGGATTTTTTTTCCTTAAATTTAAGTAAAAAATAAAAACATCAATGATATGTTATTGTTTTGTCATTGCTGAAGAAAATTCTTACTTTTTCTATTAGGCGAATTGGTACTATATATTGTTATTATTGTATTGTTTTTTGTTGTTTTTTTTAGCTTATGATTGGGATCAAATATAATTATTAATTTAAATTACAAGTTGCTTCAATAAGTGAAATGAGTTAGAAGTCTTAAAGTAGTAAGGATACACTAGAAATATAACATGTTATTTTTAAAATTTTGTTGCTTAAACCATATATTACATTATTAATACCTTCAATAATTATGAAAATATGAACATAATTATTGAATATTTTGTTATTTATTTATTACAAGATTCATGTGATTATTAGATTAGAATATGTGATATGTGATTTTATAATAATCAATTAGGCTAAAATTAATATAATTTGCTTGTAATTTAGTTTCCTAGAATAGTTCATATATATTTGTCAATTAACCTTTATTTTATAAGATTTTTCCTTATTTAGGTGGTTGTATAACTATACATATGTACATATTGTACTCTTAGAAATATATATGCAATACATAATTGTTACAATCCATGTTAATAAGAATTCATTTTAGTATCCTTGGTCGCTAATGAACATGTATAATATGTAGCATCCCACTCCCGCAGGACCCGAACCCGATATCGTGGGTGATATCCGAGCCCGTGCCTCGACGAGGGTAGTATGCTAGAGCAGTTAAAACCGTTCAAATACTTAGAATGTCATTATTATTCTTTTGAAAACAATCTCGTGCGCGGAAATCAATAACTATACTGGGCCCACTTTAATACGAAAACATTTCGATCAAAACATAATTTCAGTAATCACATTACAGTTATACATTTAACAATTTGGGCCCTCTACAATAACAGTACTATTTTACAGAAATACAAATTTACACATGTATCAGAATGACGCTAATGCAGACGCGAACTGATCCCGACCCTAGTCTCCTACTCCAGTGCAGTAGACATACTCCCGTTTGTCTAACGGGGTACTCTTCAATTCCTGAAAAACAGTTGCAATGTTGGG
>JAOTIZ010000201.1:10361061-10380208 GCA_027123425.1 Erythroxylum panamense | reverse complement strand
GTTGCGTACCTCTGTTATGGCAAAGCTATACCTTATATATGGTGCATGTGCTAGGTTTAAGTCTTCACGTCTGCATGGGAGTCCTCCATCTACAGATGGGCCGTGAAGCGTGGGCTGGGCGGAGTAGGTATGAGACTGATCTTTTAAGAATAGACCGATCGGCTCTTGGATTGTTATGTCTGAATTCGGGCCCAACATGACCGGCCCGACCAGATTCATAACAGAGAATGTTCAAATTTCGATTCATGGTAGAGGCGGTTTGCAATTCATTTCAACTTAAAATTAAATTATTTATAATTTATAATTTATAAAAATTAATTAATTTATGATATATATATATGGAATAAAAATACTGGTAATATTTACTAAATTTATGTACTGCCTCGTCCAATTTAACAGTAATAGATAGATCACCTGAGTCCACAGTATTCAACCGAACGGAAGCGACCTTCTTTTGTACCGCTGCTAATGTCTATGCGAAAACCATATGTGACTCGCCTAGACCTAGAGTCAGTGAAGTCACTGAAAGGACCAAAGATATTTCACGACAGCCCAGCTGCGCGGCTCTGAATAAAGAATAAATGGAAGGGGCAAAGTTGGAATGAGATCTGTTAGGGGCGAATGTTTGCTATAAACGGTTTTAGAGAGAGATAGAGAGAGGATGATGTTTGTGGGTCCCATCAATGCCAAACCACTTTCCCGCCCATTCTCTCTCTTCCGTATAAAAACCCTTACCTTCTCTCTCATTTCTAAAGCATCTTCTTCTCTCTCGCTCTTTCTCAAAGAACCAGAGCACATTTATCTCAGATCCACCGCCATTCAGGTTCTTGTAAAGCATTGATACTCTATGATAACTTATATGATATATTATGGCTTAATCTTGCTTTTCTTGATCAAAGATACCCGCTCATGCAATGAATTGATTAGATGCTTTTGTTATGGGTTGTTCTTTTTTCATTCTTTGTGTTTCTTGATGAGAAATGCTCCACTCTTATACTGTTGACATTCATTGTTTACGATTCAGTTAGAGCAGGAATCTTCAGCCACCATGCAGAGTGATGCATCATCCACAGTCACCACCGATCTTCTTCATGGCACAGGAAAATCCATAGACTATCTACAAAACAACGGTGTCAGTTACTCCTCGATTTTCAGTCCTCAGGCGTCGGCATCGCTCTTGAACTCTCCATTGGTAATGCAACACCAAGATATGATAAATCGCCACGTCTTGTGCCTCACGCGCCTCCGCGAGAAGGCCAGAGAAGTTGAGTCTCTCCGGCAAGAGAACGCCACTCTCCGATCCTTTAATGACGAGCTCACCAACCAGCTTAGCTTGCTCACTAATACTACTGCTTCACTCTCCGTCCAGAACCACAAATACTACGCAGACTACAACACCAGCCCGTTCGATGTCGCCGATGCTTTTCACAGTTTGTGCAACATATCTGAAGGCGGTGCAGATGAATTGTGCGACGATGAGAGTCCAACGAGCGTCATGGAGGTGCAGAACGTGGACACCGAGAGGGTTACTTTGCCTAAGAGTATTTCTGTGAGGTCTAATGGCTATTTGAAGATGATGAACCAGACTCGTGTGGCTAAACCTCGTGGACCGACTCGGCCTCGAACAGCGAGTCCACTCGATGGAACGGTAAGTACTAGTACTAACAGATCTCCTTTAATTTGGTGATGTTATCAAGTATTTGATGATATTGCTTGGACGACTTGTTTGATTTTTCTGGGAGTTATTTTGATGCATTATTGTGATGTTAGAAATTACGTCCGATCAATTTAAAATTTTGTTCCTAGTTGAATTGGGAGGTCTAGAAGAAGAAGAAGAAGGACAATGAATTGTCTTCGGGATCTTTGTATTGAATTTTGCGTTCTTTGGTATTCACTGTTTGGAAGTCTGTGCATGAAGTGACAAACGAAGTAGTTAGATTACATCACAAGGTAGACATGAAAAAGATGTTGGTTAGAGGACAATGGGCTGCAAATGGTATATATATGCTCATAGTGAAGCAAAGGCTGGCCCAGAAAACATTGGCCATGAATGATGGAAGGTAGAAGTGAGTCGTGTAAGGATAATTGTAAGGAATCGTGTGATTCCAGGGAGATTTGGGTTTGCGGCGAAGATACCATAATGTATAACATAGAAAAGGGTATTACTTTGGGGCACCAAAACTTATGGTACAAGCTTGTTCAGAACGCTAAGAAACTCGTGAAATTAGTCTTCGTCTTTTATCTTTCTTTCCGCGCGTGTATGATGATATTCCCTGCAAATAATCAGTTCCTGAAATGATAATGATTGTTCGCATATTTTACATTTTTACGGGTTAGGCTGATGGACGGTTTGGTTGTGATGGGTCTGAAGTCCGAGCCATATCTTCAATTCTTGATCTTCAAACTAATAGTTATTTTTCAAGTGGTTCAATTTTACCTTCTTTTTTTTTTTTTTCACTTTGGCTCTGTTCTTGTGGTTAATCTTTTTATTCTACTTCATCGAGTCTTCGTCGGCTCTTTCTGGAAATTCACTAAGCCCTCTGTAATATATAATCTTTTATGCGGGCCATGATCTATTTTTCTGGTGAAAACATACAGCAAAGGGTTTACGTGCGTGGAGGAAAGAAAGAGGAGGAGCCACTTGAACTGCAAGTTTACCACCAAGGCATGTTCAAGACGGAGCTGTGCAACAAATGGCAAGAGACAGGTGCGTGTCCATACGGTGACCACTGCCAATTTGCTCATGGGATTGAGGAGCTCCGCCCTGTCATCCGTCATCCTCGCTACAAGACTGAAGTCTGCAGAATGGTGCTTGCCGGCGATATCTGTCCCTACGGCCATCGCTGCCACTTCCGCCATGCCCTTACCGAGCAGGAGAGGTTGATGAGTCATCTCAAACTCCGCACTATGAAGTTTGAAAGGTAGAACACATCATGGAGATCATGCGATTACTACTTATACCACCGGGACCTTAAAAGTACAGACATGTTTATAACTCGCAAAGGACAATGGGTAGATAACATGATAAAACAGAAATAAGCTAGCGAAAAATATACATATATATGATGGACATATAAACTAAGAATAATTACACTCCTAATACGGTATATAAAAGAAAACGTGGAAGGTACTTGTGGTCCAGACAATGGACATGGCCTATGAAGAGGATTTTACAGTCATGAAGCCTCATAGAGAGATGTGGATTTGGTCTTTAAACCCCTTATTTTCCAGCCGCTATCTTTCTTCCGAAATTGGCATAATTAGCTCACAATAAAACTTTACAAGGATTTGATTTTGACGATTCACGAGCAAAGGATTTCTTTTTTTGATTTGTAGCGTTTTTGTACTTTGTTTTGATTCTGGAAAGGCAAACCATGATCTCATTGGTGTTCTCATTTCGGGAAGACAGAACAAGAAAAAAAATGTTTCATCTATATTGTCTCATCATGCATTATTCATGACTATTGTTCACTATAGAATCTGTTTTCAAATTAGACGGTTTATCTTCACCGTCTTGTGAAACAAAACGACGTCATGACAAGCGCTTGCGTTTTGCGTTAAATACTAATGCTTGTAATAGTTAGCACTAGTAGTGGAGCCATGGGCAGGGCTCTACCAGTTCGTAGATGTGTGTTGGTTGAAAGCTTACGAACTTTGTTGTAAGAAACTAGCGCACAAAGTTCTCACTCCTTTTCTGGAGCCTCTAACCCTACGTAATCGTTTATTATAGCCAATTTTGTACATTGATAATATTATCTACTCATTTATGAAATTATGAGGAAAAACGTTTTCATATATGTCCATTCAGTTATCATTACAGCGAACTATTTCTGTCTAAATTTATTACATTAATCTGGTGGTTGATTAGTTTGCATTGGGAGAAAATAGGAATAAGGTTATTTATCTTCAGTTTCATAGATGTCCATTCATGACTATTGTAGGTACATCTAATTAGCTAATTAATTCTTACTCATCTTAATATTTTAATTTGTCGGTTTTGTTTTTCACGCTGATGAGTTTTTCTTTTTTCTTTAAATCCCCTATTTTATGTCAGAAAATGTTAGAAAAACAGTCATTTTTATTGTCTTTTGGAAGATTCACTTCTTATTGCACTGGAACGAGTTTTAAAAAGTTGTTTAATTTTATAATATTCTTTTTCTAATTTGTTTTAATAAATAGTTCAATAACTTGTGACTTTTGTTGTAGAAACTAGAAACAATGTATTTTGAGGCAATTAGTGGAAATATGGTGAGAACATGTCTTCAAAAGGGCAAATGTATTTGTATTTGGTTTTAAAAGTGATATATCCTCAACAAATTTGCGGGGAAAAATTTGTAAACTAAATTCATACCACTTCAACTAATTTGTAAAAGTAAAATGAAAATTGGCATTTCAATTATACTAGAAAAGTATAATTATGAATAGCGATTGATTATGTTTTATTTTAAGGTATTTTAATTAAAAAGAATCAAAAAAGTTTTTTAAAGTAATTGATTTCATTAAATAAAATTTATATACAACTTATAGGTACAAAAGATTTAGATTAGTACAAAAGATCTAGGTTACAAAAGACTATGATCCTTAGTAATCAACTTAATTATGGTAGTTTGCTCCAATCCCCATCTTCTATTCATGTTAGTGGAAAGGTTTGTCGTTATCCCTCCTGTTACCGTAGTCAATCTGCTTTGAAGAAAAAATGTCCTTAAAAATCATTTCTGTGCTTTTACTCTCTTGTTTAAAAATCCTACATTTTCTTTCTTTCTAGATGTAATACACCAATAAGGATTGAAACAATGTTATTGATGATAAAAAATGAAACTAAAAATTTAGTACATTATTTAGTAAGCAGCATCTTCATCTAGTCATTATTTTCTAAACCCTACATGATTAACACTTTTGTTTTTTAATCTTTGGTCAAAGTTAGTTTAATTATTTCATTTTAATTAACGGTGTTTGATTTTTTAGTTTCTTTCAAGTAAAAAATTGGTTCTCTTCTTTTTTGAAAGTGGAACCAATTCAAGCAATTGACACCTATATTTCCTATTAACCACTTTAGTTTGGAGAGCAGGCTTTGCTTCTTTTCCTTTCATTTGGTATTTTTCCTTTGCCCATCCATTCTCCTCTTTGCTCGCCTAAAATACCACCTTTTAATGCTTTCACTTCTCTTACTTTTCAAAAGATGACTTTTGTTTCTACTTCCTCTCTAGCCTCTCCTTTCTTATTGATTCTTTCAACTCTTTTACCCATCTTGCTACATCTTTTTGTCATTGGAGGGTTGCCCCCTTTCTCCTTCTACTCTTCCTTTTTTGGCTATCTAGAGGGGTGTTATTCGTCCCTTTTTGAATATCAATTTGTTGGATCCCCCCAATAACTAGAACATCTCTGTTAAAATTTAGATAAATGTTGTATTTGGTCAAGCGCCTAAAGGAAAACTCAATTACATCCCTTAAGTTAGGGAATCAAATACAAAATTATTTCCCCTCCACCTGAATTTTTTAAGCTAACAGTAGCTAGATGGAAAACGATATTGGTTGGCTATTTCATGGCTAAGAGGCTCTCATTTCATCAAAGAAAGAAATGGTAAAAATACATAAAATGAGGACTAAATTGGACACTTATTGCTGAGGAAGACAAAGTATTTATTATTCAGATTATTTGATGCTATATGAAAGTTGAATGCCTCTGAACCAAAAGAAGCTTTACACTAGAATAGAAAATTCCTTTTCCCTCTCAAGTTGAAACCTAAGGTATAACTTGACAAAAAAGGTATGAAATATATACCTATATAGGTTTAGTTTCATCATATACCACTTAAGTATTGATCCATTATAGGACTTAGTTATCTGTTAGGTCCATCGGCAAACTTATATGTTTTGATGAGCATGCTGCCAAATTGAGGAGAGTAGGTTATGCCAAGATAGTTATGGAGGAGGACATGAACATGGATTTACCTAAAACTTTAAGAATCCAAAGATATATATATATATATATATATATATATATAAGATGGATTGATGATGCCTAAAATTCTTAGACCCCAGAGAGGCATTTTACTAAAAACAAGGAAGAAGGAATTCTAATAAAGAAAAAGAAAAAAGTGCCCGACAGTTAGGAGACAAATTAAAAATAATAATTCATACCTGTAACTAGGAAAAGACTTAGTAGGAAACCAAAAGAAAAAGGCTCTCAACCTTAAATATCCTAATGATTATAGCTTGGAATGTAAGGAGCTTGAACTAACTCTAGATGCAATAAGCTATCTCTAGTTAGTTTAATAATAGTAAACCAACTATAGTTAGTCTTTTACAGACTAAAATAAGGGTTGATAGATTGAGAGAAGGTCAATATTTTTAACAAAAAATTGGTTATCCATATCCATCCTTTTTCCCACTATAATGGTAGAATCATAGTTTCTTATGACCCTAAAGAAATTAGGGTTACTTAATTTCAATGCTTAGCATAATTCATCAACTTGAGGAGGAGCTTCCCTCTATAAAGACATTATTATAACATTTGTTTATATTGCTAATATGACATTAAAGAAAAAACAACTATGGGATGACTTGAAATTAATACGTTCATCTACTTAGACACCTTAGTTAGTAATGGGAGACTTTAATAGCATTTTATATTCTTAAGAAACTTAGGGATCTACTCAATAACTTAAGCAATTTAATGATGACTTTAGGAATTTTTAAGCTCCCCTATATTAACTAATTTAATATATAGTAGCAATTTCTTCACCTAGAGCAATAAGAAAGAAGGGAAGTGGTTAAATAGAAAAAAGTTTGATAGAGAACTTGTTAACTTACTTTAGGTGACTAGATACTCAGACAATTATGGCCTATTCATTGTCCCTTATCTCAAATCATAGCTCCATAGAGATACAACTTTTGCAACATAAAAGGATAATGGGATCTCCATTGAAATTCTTTAATCATTTAATTAAACTAGAGGGCTACAAAGAAGTCATTATAAGGGAAATTTCTACTAAGGTGGAAGGATTTTAATACTTCAAGTGTATGAGGAAGTTGTAAAAAAAAGAGACAAGGTTAAGAATTTTGTACAAATCATTTCAATAAAGATATGGCCTTTGTTATTATTGAAGCCAAATGAGTTCTCCAACTAGATCATGACAAACTCTATACTAATCCTTGTAGTAATAATTTGTTTAAGTAATAGAATACTATATGAAAACAAATTATTATTTCATCAATAATATATTTTTATATATTTAATTTATATTGTTTTATTAGTGCAATAATCAATAAAATGTGAATTTCAAGTTAAAAATATGCCACAGAAGAGGAAAAAGGATATGGTGCAGCCAAGGCTCAGGTAATCACCATTTGGAGGAGCCAGTGCACGTCTAGGTAAAGCATCACATTTTGCGGATGCTATAGAAGCAAGTGCTACACATCCAACTAGTGCACATTCAGATGAGGCATCACCTTTCCTACCTACAGTTCCTATGTAGTCACTTTCCTTACCTACTGCTACTCCATCCAACACCCCTACTACATCCAGACCATCAGATACCATTGATGTAACATCTACTCCCAAGCCAAAATCTAAATCTATACCGATAGAGATATTAGGGGTAGATGTTGCGGATGAAGAAGGTGACCTCCAGCCTGGAGCTAAAGGAGTTTATGGAAGAATTTACATTACAATTGTCAACGATCTGTGAGTGAAATTCTAAAAATTTTGTAATGCACAATAACACCATAGGTTTATATTAATGTTATAGGTTTTAATTTGAAAATGATCTAAAATAGCTTATATATTAGGTTGTTCTGTCTGGAACGTGCTCCAGAAATATCTCATTCAAGTTTAAGGAGAAGATAGAACTTGAGGGTTATATATGAAAGAATATCTCTTAAGGCACAAAGGACTTTTGTTATCAGGAGTTAGAGGTACAAAAAATAAATTCTTTAACCTTTTTTATTTTATCTAATTTTATACATTAATTAGATAAGTATTGTAGTTTATAAGTACTTATAGTATGTTTTGCTTTTTTCTTATTTTTCAGAAAGAACTTTTTTGGGATTTAAAATTTAATGTTGTCATTTATGATGTATAGGAGAGGTATGTTTGTATACGTTATAGAGACTTTGTTGGTTTGATACATAAGAATGATGTATGACCTCCTTATATATCGAAAGAAATATGGACTCATTGGTAGTAGTACTGGGCAACACCTAAGGCAATCTCCATTTTAAGCGCAATTCTGCAAACAGACGGGGAGGATCTGAGGGAGAGAATCTACCCATACAAACTGGAGGATCTATGACCCACCAGGAGCATGCAAAGAAACTTGTAAGTATCTAACTTTAAACTTATATTCTAATTTTTGTACTAATTATTACCAATTATATTTCAATGTAATTTAATATAAGAAATTTAGAATGAAAATGTATGTGTATTACAAAGAATGGTAATTTTTTAAATGTCTATTGTCATGAATGACGATGTTGTTGAGAAATTTTTTTTATTTAACATGGGATAAATATCATAAAAATAGAGGAAAATCTGCTAAAATTTTTATAAATTGTAGTTCACTTGTAACACTTTATTTTGATGCATGAAAAGTCTATGGGGACGAAGTCCACACTACGCCAACTCTTTTTGCACACCCACACTAAGAAACATGATGGTGTAACCTTCATCAACACCCAATGCAGAAAACTTAATATATGTAAAATTTATACTTTGATATTAATTTGATAAATAATATTAGTTAAAAATTATCACTTATTAATATAAAAAGTTATAATGATAGGAGTAAATACAAGAAAGCATTGAATGATAGTCTAAGAACACTAAAAATATTGATGAGAGTCAGACATATCTTGATACAATTGGTGGTAGGGACCATTGTGGAAGGATTTTCAGCTTAAGTTCTTTTGCAAACATATATTATTCGCAGTCCTCCACATCCAGTATAGCTTGATCTAGTAGGCGGTCTACATCAAATGAGAGAGTTGTTCAGCTTGAGAGTACAGTGGAGATGTTGGCAACTCAGTTGCGACAGTCAATAGAGTATATAGCCCGACTATGTAATGAAATGGATGAGTTGAAGGGGAGGGGCAACACCTCATCGTAGTAGTTAGATCATCCGCCATCACCAACTACATAGCTTAGATTTGTAATATTTTGGTACTTAAATGGATTTTATTTAATGTTTTGCTACACTTATATTTTTTATGAATTCTTAATTTATAGTTATTTTCAAGATATTTATTGATGTACATTATAATTTTATATTATATTACCAATTAGGATAATTTTCATATTATATTATCAATAAAGATTATATTATTTAGTGAAATCAAATGTAGAAAATTCAATATATTATCAACATAAATTTTTAGTGGGAAGTGAGATATCATAGCTAAAATTACTAACGAAAAAATCGTTCCGTACGTAAATTTCCTAACGAAATTACAATATTTTGTAGGTAAATTATTGACATAATGTTATATTATGTAGGTAAATTTAACGATAGAAATTGTTAATCTATCTTTAAAATTACTGACAGATAGCTAAAATTACCTATGGATATTATAATTTTATCAATAATTTTAGAGATAGAATATTGTAATTCTATTACGAAATTTAGCGAGAAAAATTTTAATTCCGTTGGGAATTTTAATGACAAAAGTTGTAATTCCATCAAGAAATTTATCTACGAAAATTATTATTTCTGTCAGAAAATTTTGCAACGAAAATTGTAATTCCAGTAAAAAAATTTACTGACGTACATTTCTTGTACGACCTTTTCTGTCAGTAATTTCCATTGCCAAATTTGTTTACCTACAGAAAATTAGTATTTTCTATTAGCAATTTTCGTCATTAAAACCAGTTGGTCCAGTTAAGTTAGCTCAATATCTATCCATAATCTTAAGGCTCAAAGTAATGATGCCTCCTTTTAAATATTTAGGGATATATATTAGAACTAGTAGATTTATATACAGATTGATGATTGATTGTTTATATGTTTATAAGAATTATAAGTTTTAACTACATATGCACAGTGTAGTGGCAACTAGCATTGGTAAGTATATGTCGATCCCCTAATGGCTTTAAGTATTAGGATTAACGGCTTTTCTATTATCTAAATGTTGAATCAGGTTCTAAATTTAATTGAAAATTAAACTAAACAAACTAAACTAAAATTAACATAATAAAGAACTAGAATAAAGAAATACTACAATTAGACGATATCAAATAAGTAGTGCCTAGGTGAAGAATCCTCCTAAGAAATCTTAAACACTAACCTTTTATCATGAAATTAAATTATTAATTATTGGACCATGAAAATTCCTATCTTATGTTAATATCTCTCTCAATACTATTAATAACTAACCCTCAATTAATTAACTAAATGTTTTTTCTAGTTAAAACCCCTAAAATTGCATTACTTGATTTGTGAATTTCACTATTAGGTTTAACCTTAATATAGAGGATTTATGTAGTCCTATTTATAGGTTTTCATGCAACTCCTAACAAATATGGTAGATCTATTCACACAAGAATTTCTCAATTTCAATCATATGAAGTCAAAAATTAGACACATATTTCAGAAATATTGGCTCAAGAATATAAACACATAATGGAATCATAATAAACCAATCAATAAAATTGTGTTGAATAAAAGACTATATCATATTATCATACCAACTTAAGGTTCATCACACCTAGACACTAAATAATTAGTTCATAAACATAGAAAACAAATCCATCATCAAATATTCAGAAGAAAAAACAGAAATAAAATAATTTATAATTTATACCCCTTTTCTCTCTAATGAAGTCTTCTTGAAATTTGGATCAAAGGTTACTTTTGATCGGATCTTGTGATCTAACCTTTGTCTCTTTTTCGTCCTTCATTTAGAAATTGTTATTCTTTGCTTTTCTCGTGTCTAACCTGACTCCATTTGCCTCGTCTTGACCCTAGCTTTCATAACTGCCTTTTATAGTAAAAAACTAGAATTTTTAGAATATACATGGTCAATTGTATTACTGTCTATCTCAAAATTTCCTATAAATTGTGACTTTACATGATCATAGAAGCTTACACAGCAACATACACAGTTGTGTATGTCAATATACATGAGTTTGTATCTTCACATGGATATGAATAGTATCTTCAAAACTTCATATGATTACAGTGCCTTACATGGTCTCTATACATGGTTGCGTATTCTAAAGCTTCTTTAAATCTTCTTTTGTTCCTCAATTTCTCCCAGATTCTTCTCCTTTTGGTCTATGTAGATAATTATCACCTACAAACACACTTGAAGTAAAATAAGTACCAAAAATACTAAAACTATTAAATAACAAGCAAAATATACTAAATATGGTTATAAAATATAGTTAATTAATTGTTTATAAAACATCCCCATACTTAAGCTTTTGCTTGTCCTTAAGTAAATCATAATCAACTTAAAAACATTCATCTTTTATTAACCTCAACCTATCCATCCACACCATAAATCATCACGTCATGTTAATAAAATTAACATACAATTAGATTCAAGTCATCCTAAATCCAACCTTTATATCCATAATAATCACAAATATAATCTTTTTGAAATCAAAAGCATAATTTTTCACTCCCTCACCAAGAATTCACTTAATGCATGTAAAGTGTTTAGGCTGGAAAGTGTAGGAACTCTCAAGTTAACATTTGGGCATATTCTTATCCATAATATTGCAATAAAATTGTATCTTCAACACTTATAAATAAATTAAAAACAAAAATCAAAAGGTCTTGTTACAAGGTTTTACTGAGGCTTAGGTAAAGGCAAAATAGGGATAATAAAAGGGGGATAATATTGAAAGAAATTGACATAAACAAAATTACATAAACTTATTTCTTCACAACGTAGGTCCTTTATACCATAATTCCATTGGTACAACTTTAATACTTTTTTGCGCTAGCAACATTTATTTATTTTTTAATTATTATTATTATTATTATTATTATTATTATTATTATTATTATAGTAATAATAGTAATATTGGACCTTCTTTTAAATATAATGAAAGGATTTCAAGAAAAACAAGGTAAAGGCTATTACTATGGTTATAATCAATGAAAAGGCTAAGTCTCAAAAGTGGTTACTTCTAAGGGATAAAATATAGTAGGATAACAATAAAGAAAATAGGCTAAAACAAAGGTTAAATTCCTTTATCATTTCAATGATTCTAATTTAACAAATGTGGTCTTAATTTGTATAATAAAAGCAAGTTATAAAATCATCCATGTGATATCCTAGTTCGATAATTACACTGTGTAGTGTGTTGTACATGCATTTTATAAAGTATGCTCTATTTATGGTGTACTAGATTAATTTAAGCATTTAAATGCATTATTAAGGTTATAACAGAGATCATGGATAGATCAGAGATGGTTCTAGACTCGACCAAAAATTTCTCGAAAAATTTTCAAAAACTCCAAAAAGCTATAGAGTGAGTTTGAACGAACTTTAAAAGCCTCAAAATGTACTTTGAGGATAGGTGATACTTTTCAATGAAATTCTGATGATTTCTAGATGAATAGTAAATCTGGGTGAATAGTATGTTTGAATAAATAGTGAATCTGCTTGAATAGTGATTTTGGGGACCCAACTCGGAAAATTTGAAACATACCTGAAATAAGTATTAGAGTTTAATGATACTAAAACGGTTCAAAAATAAGTTCGATTGAATGAATTTCGGAAGTTTCGAAAGTTTAAGGTTAAAATGCCCTTTTTGGAAAATAATGGGTATTGAGGATTTTAAACCCATTCGAAATTTTTTAAAAGCATCCAATCAATAAGTATTGACCCTAATTCAAGTATTTTATGGTCAATTTGATGATAAGATGGTTGTGGATTATTTTTGGGATTTAATTCAATTAGATGGTGAATTAAATGCATTAAAGGGCAATTTGGTCCTTTTGTATTCGTTAAAGGGTAATTTGGTATTTTAAAAAGAAGTTAGTGGAATGATGAGTCATTAGAAGAGAACCAATTAAATGGTGACAAGTGGCAAGGGTAAAAACATTTAGGTAAAGTTGTAATTAAAAGATATTATTAAGGATAAAGGTGTAATTATAATGGAAATGGAGGCAAAATTGTAATTCAACCAAGCCTTCATCTTCTTTAAAAGTTGGTGGCTGGCCATAGATGAGAGAATCATAGAGAAAGAGAGGGAAAAGATAAGATAAGATAAAGGAGAAGAGAGAGGTTCGACTATGGCTATAGATGAGTGATCCAAACCATTTTTCATGCTCTTCTACCTCCAATCAAGCAACTAACAAGATTTCATAGCTATCCCAGTGAAGAGGAAGAAGAAAATGGGTAGGTAAGCTTACTTATCTTGTTGAAAATTTTTTGATTTGTTGGGTAGGTTAGATTTGATTTTGATGGTGTAAATTACACCATTTTGATGTAATATCAAGGTTTTATTGCATTGGAAGCAATTGGGAGAAGAAAACCACATGAATCAAATGTATGGAATCTTGATCAAACTTGGTCAAAGGTGAGATATATTGCCTAAAGTGTCTTATGTTGTTATATGATGATTTACGAGTAACGAATGACATTAGGAAGTTAGTTTAATAATGAAAGAATGAAAGAAAAACTATGAAAATGATTAAATGAGTTTTCGGCCAAGGTTAGGATTTCCAATGTGTTATGATCTAAAATTCTATTTTCATGTTTTATGATGTTCATAGCATTATTTTGATGCTAATGAAGTAAAGAAACGAAAAGTAACTGATTTGGAATTGGTTTTGGTTTAAATTTGGCCTAAAGAGCTTGATTTTGTAAAAGCATAGTTAATGATATTTTATGGCTTAAATGTGTGTACTAGAATATCATGGAAGTGAATTTAGAAAACTTATTGTCACCAATATTTATTGATTAAGGAAAATGAGAAATGGAAACTTCTATATGATGAGTTTAATAAAAAGCATTTTGAAATAGTTTTTAATAAAAATTGAAATTGTGTTTTACGAAATGTTATGTTATTACCAGATTTGATGATGCACGAATAAATTGTTATGAAAATGTTTTACCATGAACTTTATGATTGTGTGGAATATTGTAGTTATATTGTTATAAAAAGTTCAATTTTCTTGTAAACTGATTACCCTCACTGAGCTCGTTTAGCTCACCCTTATTTTTATGTTTTTGAACAAACCATCTAGGTATGCGTACATGTTCTGTAGTAATTAGGACTCCACCTCAAGATTAGTTGTATCGTCTGGTGCTACCATGCTTGTGTCATTTTTCTATGTACATTTGTGTAAAGAATGGAAGTTTATAAAAGCTTTTAAATGAAATGCATGAATATGTTTTAGATTTTAAAAGTTTATTGTAGTGACTGTTGAGAATTATTTGTTTGTATTGTTTGTTAGTGGACTTAAAGTCCAAAAATTTGTAGTTGAGAAGCTGGTGTGAATATTTAAGTGTTTTCAAATTTTACAGGGCATTTAAAAATTTTGGGAATGTCAAAATGCAGTTGTTATGATGACGAAAGTTTCGATAAAATGAAAAAAAACTTCCCACTATTTTTTTCATTTTTAATTATTAAAGTTTTAAAGGTTTTAAATAGTTGAACAACATGGCTTTGTAGGAACCCTTTAGTTGAGTCAGATATTGATTGGAGGGCTACCGTAGGGTCACTAAGAGGCCTCCACTCGGGTTCCAGATGTGGAATTTTAGGATGGGTCCTTTCAATCCATATATGTATGATAACACACATTAAAGAATCAAAGAGCCTAAAATAATGATGTATTAACTCTTAGGCTCAAAAGCATCCAAAAACGCTTCGTATATGTAAATAATATACAATTTTCATTCAAATGAATTATCTCAATGATCACTAAAAATATGACTTATGTAAGCAAGTCTATTCTAACTTTCATCCTTTTGCATACTAATTCAATCCAATAATTAGTAATAATATAAAGTAGTTTAGACAAGTTTTAACTAAATTGGGATGTAAATTAATAAGAATTAATAAAAAAAGTTACGAAAATCTTAAGAAAATTGAAATCCCTTCTCCACACTTAAAATTATACATTGTCCTCAATGTACACAATAGAAGCACAAATAAATAAAATGTGGACAAAAACACAAAAAGTGAGAAAGGTGGGAATTGATACTTCCTTGAATAATAAGATCCACACAAAAAAAATGGTGAAGCATTGATCTAATACTATGTACAACCATCCTTGCAAAATATAAACAAAAAGGGATAAAAGATAAAAGAAAATATAAAAATTTTTAAACTAGGAAGATTTTTATAATTAATGGATATAGATTAAAAACATTTTATAAAGAGATGATGGTTTCTAGTATGGTGAATATTCATATGGAAATTCCATCATATGTAGAAGTTTAAGAAGAACTATACCCATCGACCATAAATACGTTAAACAATTTCTCTTTCCGGGAGGCAACCCAAAATATGATACCTTTTATTAATTATTTTGGTTATATATAGTTGTCATTTGATTGTTTTTAAAAAATAAGTTTATTGGCTTAAGACGGAAAGGGTCTTAAAATTCTAGAATACTAAATTTCGTAAGACCTTAGCACATCTTATGTAATTTAGTTGTTAGGAGTAAAGACCTTCAAATTTTGCAATACTAAATCTCATAAGGTGAGATCACGCCTTATATGATTTAGCTTTATGGAATGAAATCCTTAAAAATCCAAAATACTAAATCTCATAATGAGTTTTCTCTTTCGGTAGGTAACGTAAACCCATTCACAACCATACCACAGAAATACTAGCAATTATGCAAATGCACCACACAGCTCTAGTAATCATACAACAATAGACGCAATGTCCACCAACAGCAGCCAACACCAACAATTCCACAAACAACTCCCAACCAACCACAAGATGTAACAGCACAAGCACACTAAGCAGTTCCAACTAACAACAACAGCACCGTTCAAGCAGCCCCAGTAGATGCCACATAAATGCATAGCCCACGTTCACTTAGTAAACTCCAACAACAACAGTCCATTCCCTATCACATAACTACAATAGAGGTCACCAGCCAATAGATGTGCATCACTAATCCCCTACAACTTGTGACCATGTAATACCATTCAAGCACTAGCAGCAAGAGAGTCAACCAATGTAAGCCACTTAGCATTCCAACAACAAACCTACCATCACCCACTCGTATTTTTACTTCACTTTTATTAATTACTATTCATTACTTTTTCCATCCATTTTAAGTTTAATCATTATTAGGTTTTTTTAAAGTTGTTTACTATTTATACTGGTCATTATTATGGGACATTCTAAAACTACTCTTAGGACTATAGTAAAAGGAAAATCATCGATGACTACAACTGCACATCATCAATCTACTATAGGACCTGAAACTAGTACCAAAAGGAAACATGCTAGGATAGCAAAAAGTTCCTATATTTTTTCACCAGCTGAGTTGGACTTGTGTGGTTAACTCACTTTCAACACTAAAAAACATAAACAGCGTTATATTGCTCTTAAATCCTGACATATTAGTACAAGTAAGTATGAACACTTATAGGATTTACAAATTAAAGAAAATTTTGATGATTTGCTTATTGACATGAGTTGGAAATATTTTACGTTGATTTGTTGTCCAATCTTTATTAAATTAACTAGGGAGTTTTATAATACCTTTAAATTTGACAAGCTAGATAATTTTACTTTGCATAGTCGTAATATGATATAGTACAGATTAATCGGTGTCAAATTTAACAAATCATCTCTAATTTTAATTTAGCCTTAGGCTTAATAGATGAAGAATCTACTAATTTGACACAGTACAAATAATCTATCATAGACTAAGGTGATTTTAATTATTTTTAAGAATGGAAATCAATTTCTTCTGACTCGTTTGCTTTGCATCCAAGTAAATCTAAAGGTAGTTATCTTAAAAAGATAGAGTGGATTTATATATTGCATTTCTTGGCTTTTAATTATTCAGGACAGAAGGCTACAAAGCGTACTTGAACTAAAGCAAAATTGTTCTTTATTTGGTGTGGGGTAAACAAAGTAGAAGTCAATTTAGTTTTTTAGATCGCAATGCAATTTAACATTGTTTTCTCTTCGAATAATAATTTATGCCTTGGTTCCGTTATCACTCATTTGGATATTAATCTAAATTTTCCTTATATAACTAACATTGATATGTTTATAGCCTATGAGATGGAACCTTTGGATATGACTTGTTTAAGCAGGATAGGGATACTCAAGCAACAAAGGAGGGCATTTCATTTATACCACGTGATTACCCTTAAAGAGATTCATCATCAATGCAACAAGAGGAACATGACATTCCACCACCTTTGTATCTTCCAGCTCCACCAATCTGACATGAGTATCATTTTTGTGTGGAAGATTGGAACACAAAATTTCTAAATTTGAGAAGATTTTGGATGCCAACTAATTTATGGGGGTGGTACCTCCATGTTCACCAAGGCTATAGTACATCTCCTTTTAGATGCTCATACCTTGAGGTGTCTTCTATTTTGTTCTTTATTTATGTTGATTATTTTTGTGAGATGTGAGTATCTTATACATACATTAGGGACAATGAATGATTTAGGTATGAAGGAATGAGAATTTATATTATGATGAACTTTGTGTCTTTTCTTGGACTTATTCTACTATAATTCATATATTGATTATTCCTCATAATAGCCTCATCATTTTCTGATTATTGTTTATAAATAATCCTTAACTTATATTACATTTTTGGCTTAAGAAATAATTCTTAAGACAAACAAACATGATTAGTGTTTTTCATTAAAATATTTTAAGTTTCTCATTGGTTTTGTTGAATAAAAGAGTGAAAGACTTGATGCATTTTGACACCTACATGAGTTTTAAGCCTAAGAGCATTCATCACACTTGTGCTTATACATATCTTTTTGTTGTGTTATCAAACATAGCTTGTTTATGCTATAACTTGCTTTTGAATACGTGTTGAGACCATATTTTTGTTGAATTATGTATAAAGATTATAAAGGCACTTAGGATAACCATTTTTGACCTAAACAAGCTTACCTTACTTTCTATACCAAAAAAATGTATTTGATCTTTACCCTTTCTTTTCTTGCATAATAACCTTATTTCAAGCCACTTTTACCCTTCTTGTTTTTAATATCTTTAATGATTTTGAAACTCTAAATTGAAAGAATTGTGTCGAGTTTATTTGCATAGGAATTTATCTATTTCCACAAAAGTAGATTAGTTGATTTAATTTGAATTATTTTGATTTTTCATTTTTTATAGATTGGGGAGATGTAAAAAAAACTCCTCTTTGTTCTTGTTTAAAAAAGAAAGAAAAAATAAAAATAGAAAGAAGAAGAAGAAAGATTATTGAAAAGGATACTACTTGAATCAAATGAGTTTTGGACTGATTTAAGTTAAAAACTTGTGAATTTGTATGATTTCCTTCGATTTATTTAACCTAAAAACTTCTTTTGTCATACCTTACTTTAACTGCATTCCATCCCTTCTCAAGTTCCTTTGATTGATGCAATAAGTTCATTTTTGTTAAGTGGTGGAGATATGATTTTTGAGCAAGGTTATCGAAATAACTCACTATGCTTTGATTTGAGAACTTATTGAACCATAAACACTTTGAGTTTATAGAGTGAAATCCTTAAAAGGGTGTCAAGTCTTGTTTCATCTGATATTAAATCAATTGATGAGATGTTATATTTTCATCCTAACAATGTGTCCTATGAGTGCTTACTCTCTCGATTATTGTTTTATCCTAAACCTTTAATGTGAATTAGCTTTTGGATATTTATGGATAACATGAAAGAAGAAGAGATGTTATTATGATGATAATTGATATATTGAATTGATTTATTCTTAAGAATAGGCATGAGTCCTATGTGGGGGAATGTTGGATCCCGCTTGTTTCCGGAATCAAACTCTTGCGAAATCATGAAACTTGGGCTTTCTCTGATACCACAACTGTTGGACCCTACTTGCGGAGCCCAACTTCGGATCATGAAACTTGACCATCATCGGTTCATCTTCATTCTCATAAAATCCCAATAATTTTCCTCATAATTTGTTCAATGGCGTGCCCACATAAAATTAGTCACCATGCTCAAACTCATTTCTC
>JAOTIZ010000201.1:10253204-10268035 GCA_027123425.1 Erythroxylum panamense | reverse complement strand
GGGTTAAAACCCTTTGTAAGGAAACGGGATTTTACAATCCCCCCCCCCCCAATTTGTTTTAGTTTTAAACTCGTATAAGCTTTGCCATTAAAAATTCCTCATGAGAACGATCCCTACTTTCCACTACTACATTAATTTATATTGTAGGAAGTTAGTTTCTTTTTAAATTTTGTTACAGGAGATAGCAGTACCAAATTTTGGCATCGTTGTCGAGAAATTTCTTAATGGTTTTTTTGTGATGTTGTTGTTTTTGGTTTCGTTGCTCTTGGTTATCTTGTCTTTTGTTTGTTTCAGTTTCACAGCTTTTTCTGATTCTTCTATCTTTTAGCGGCATGGCTCACTATCAGTATGCTTTTGATTATAATTTTTTATATTATCCTTATTATGATGATAAGTTTCCATCTATTGCTACTTCCAGGTTTGAGCATCAACTGGCAGATTTCATACCCTTAATTGTGCAAGTAACCAGAGATGACCAACAAACCAAGGTATGTGAAGTTTGCTCATTTTTAGGTTATTTTTTTGTACATGTTATGTTTTGCAGGATACACAATACAGATTCACTTATCCACTGAGCTACTATCAGGAGCAGTTCTACTTCCAACCAGAGCCTCCACCTCCACCAACGCCACCACAAGCTGATAAGATGTCTTTGGAGGAGATCGTAATGAGTTTGGCGATCAACACTCTTCAATTCTAGCAGGAAATGAGGAGTAGCTTGAAGACCTTGGAAGATCAATTAAGCCACTTAGCGGAGAGATTAGAAGCCCAAGTGTCTGCAAGAGTTCTTAGCCAACAGGAGAGTGATGCAGAGGAGATGTGCATTCCCTCAGAGAGTGGAGATCATTTGGAGAACCCAGAAGTAAAAAATGAAGAGCAAACGGAGTTAGGAAAGGAAGAGCTTATAGTTCGAAAAAAGATGGAGGATGTGCAACTGCCTAAGGTAAGCGATGCAGTTGTCGCTGCAAAGTATTACTTCATATCCCACAAGAAATTGTCGAGCTCCTTGACACTCCGTCTGCTATGGAAAACTTGGGGCTCTCACGCCTTCACCAAAGTACTTTTAGCATGCCCAACATCCTACATTGCAATGGCAATCCTTTGGATCGTGATCTCTAATCTTGTTAAGTTGTTATTTTGTGCTTATTTAGTATATAAATCTCTTTAATCTGTTGAAATTATTATTCAAAATTGATGGATTTACTTCTTAATTGTTCTCATATGATTTTCAACACTTAAGAGATAGAATTGAATCAAAAAGATGCAAAAGAAGCAAAGATAATTTGAAATTCCAGATTGACAGGAAATTTAGTGACTAAGCGTGGGCATATGCAAGGACAAAGACTATCTGCAGAATCTATTTTCAAATACAGATCTGATTCATTTGAGATTTTCATGATCTTAAGAATCAGGTTGCATCCTTATTAATGGGGATTTTCCACCTGAATCTGGGGGAAGATTATCTGCAAAAGATTCTGGAAAAAAGGAGAGAGAGGAAGGATCGAAACGCATGAAAGGATGGAAATTGCTACTCTTCATGTCAGCCACTTTAGGGATAGTTTTACATTTTTATGCAGATTTTTTTTTTTGCAGTTTTTCTTCTTGTTTTTGGTCAGCCATAGTTAGGTCTTTCAATTTCTGTAGTATTTCTCGAGGTATTTTCAAATTTTCTAAGAAAGACTAGCGATGGAGACTTTATAATTAGCTATTTGTTTATTGATTTTCACTTTTGTTAAGAGTAGCTAAATCCCATTTCTTGGTTGAAGAAAACCATGTTATCTTCTATTATGTGTGAGATGTTCCAATAAAGTTTGTTTTATTGATGAATATTGAGTGCCTTCCGAATTGCCTGTATGATTGAATTGGTTGATTACTAGGATGCGCAGCTAAAAATTGATTCGCTTAATAGCCAGATTAGTAAAATATGACGTTCAGCTTTGCGAATCACAAGTAGCAATTAGGATTACCATCTTTACGTTAGAGTTGGAAATTCTAAGAAGAAACTCATCTTGATTAAATGCATGTCGTATATGTGTTATCTTGTTCATTGATTTCTTACTTCTTAAAGCTATTACTCAATTGAACTTACAATCATATCTAAGTTATTGATTAATAAGAATGCTTGAAATACATGTTTTTATTCATTTACACTTGAAAGAAAACATCTTCCAATGAATATTTATTGATGAACTGAATTTTATATCAATGATCCATATTAGTGTGATAACATCGGTGACTCGAAACTAAGGTTTGTTTACTGAATTTCCATATCTAAATATTTTTGTTTAGTTTTAGTTTTTGTTACTTCTAATTTCTTAAATTACGTGAACCAAACCCCCCCCCCCTCATTTGTTTTAGTTTTAAACTCGTATAACCTTTGCCGTTAAAAATTACTCGTAGAAACGATCCCTACTTCTACTACTACATTAATTTGTATTATAGGAAGTTGGTTTCTTTTTAAATTTAGTTGCAGTGACAGCAATACCAAATCTAGAATCCTCTTATGCCTTCATCAAGTTCACTATTTGGTATTGCAACTATTAGATTTGTGCCTCCAAAATTTGGAACCGAGTTGAATAAGATGTGACCTCTTCCTTCCTTTGAGGAATTGGTCCTATGGGTGCCTCCACTCTATTGACACCCTTTATCAAATTGTTGCCTCCCTCTATATTAATATTATGACTCTGATATTGGTTGTTACAAAGGTCCTCTTAGACACTAAACTTATACCAAAGTTACGCCTACTCCTTTGCATGACAACCTCACTTAGGTCTATTTAAACCAGACTTAGCCTTCCCTCGTGATCTTGACCAATAAAATCTTGTTCTCCAACACCTCATGACCCTCGAAGTATTTAGTTTTCACACTCGAGTAAGAATACTAAGAAAGTATTAAATAATCATAGGCAACAATAAACACACAAAAGTTACGGTAAAAACCAACTTTTATTACTTTCCTAAAAGTATATCAAAGAATGCTCTCTCTCAATATGTTCTCTTCCCCTCTATCTCTCCTCTCCCCTGAAACAATGTTCAAATAAGCTATTTATAAGCACCTCAGGCTTTACAATTTATAATTCTAATTGAACTAAACTAACAAGATCACATCTTATCCTAATTGAATTACTTCACATTATCTATTAGGATGATATCCTCATCTAAATAGGACTCTATCTTATAAGATTTAACTACATCACAGCTCATAAGATATGAGATTATATTTAATTAGGAATGATACATCCATATCTGTGAAGAACTTTGTTATCTTCATATGATCCTCACACATGATCTTTATCTTTTAAAGTTGATGTATATCTACTGTGATCTTATTTTTTACATCATCCAAGATCTCCCATTAATCTTTATCCATTAATGATAATTCATTCAAGCCTAAAGCCTTTCATAGCACACTAGTCTAATTCATTGCTTACCCATGTCAAGTTCATTAGTCATAGTCTGTCTATTTGAGTAGACATTAAGCCCATAGAGCTCTCACATGTCTCTCTCATATATGTGATCCAGTTAACCTTCAACCCAAGGTCCACCTCAAGCTAACTTTTGGGCTCACATTTGAAGCTTGCTTATCGTCGAAGATTTATGTTAATGTTCACCAACATTTGCCAACATTTGACAATGTCTGTTTTCCTTACCTACTCGTAAGTCTTTGCCTTGTTCCGTCCTCACGAGTGTTGAACACTGATCAAGCTCCCTAATGCTCGCACGATTTTGTAATTAGGATATAAGAGTCTAACACCTATCCTCTTTAAATTATTATTCAATTGTTTGATTAGTTTATGTTAAGCAATCCATTTATTCATAGTTTTTAAATTGAGTTTGTTGGTTAAAAATCATTGAATTTTATACACTCAATTTATCTTCCTCCCTCTCTTGGGTGCCATTAACGACTAACAAGACAGTTAGGTAATTTTGAAGTTAAGGTCGAGTCAGATGGGGGGGTTTTAAATTAGATCTAAGTCACTAAAATTTTGTTGGTCCATATGGACTGATTTTACCATGTAGAAATTTTCATTTGTTTTCAAAAGTAGTCAACATCAAGAGGATTCTTTAGAAAATTTAAACTACAAGGAATTTTTCAATAATTCTAAAGATTTGTGGTTTTCTCAATATTTCTCTAAGTACAAGGGAGATTTTTTACAATAAAAATTAAAATTAAAGAAATTAAACTTAATTTAATTTAAGTTCTAATATATAAATCTTATTGAGTCTAAGTAATATAATAACATCCACATATTTAATAAAAATATTATTTCAACATTGAATATAATTTAATTTAAAAAATTTATAAATATTAAATTTATTTTAGATATTTTGATTAAAATATTAAAATCAAATTTACATTTTTTTCCAGTAAATCGAGAAAAAGGTCAGCGGCATGTCTAGGTTGTCTGTCATCTGATAAAAGGATTGTTTGGTATAGCCGCATGTTTATTGTCCTATTCAACCTTTCAAGCCATACCATGGACTCTACGAGAGAAACAAAGCCTTAACATCGTAATCACTTTCTACGGACTCTACAACAGGTACAAATCCTTAACTTTCACTCCCTCGTTATAATCCCACCTAACCCAACATTGGACCACATACAAAAACCAGGTAGATAGAGGCTGCTGCTTTCTCGCAGACATCAAAAACCCAAACAACTACCTCCTCTCTCGATCTAACTAGTATTCCTCTTGAGTCATGGCTTCTGCGAGCTTTGCTAAGCTTAACGCAGCGTCGTCTACGTGGATCGGACAGCAGTCCTTCGGTCAGCGACCTCGTCCCTCGTCCACTCAGCGAGTCTCCCTGCCAATCCGTGCCGGTGCTTACACTGAAGAGCTCGTCAAAACCGCCGTTAGTTCTCTTATAATTTCTTTCCTGTTTTTTTGACTTAGATCGCTATCTGTTTTGATATGTACTGATTTGACAACTCATAACTCAATTTCGGCCCGTTGCTTGTCAATTCAAGGCTCAATTTTTTTGTGAATAGATTTTTGATCTCTTCTATCCTGTTATTTTCATGAGCAAGGCACTAAAACTGATTGTACTTTCACCTTTATGTCTTTTATTGGTTGACCATGTGGAAAGTATTTCACTGATTCGGTTTCTCTTGTATCACATAGTTTAATCACTTTCAATGGAAATGAAGAATTAATTGGAATGATCCAGTTGTATTATTCGTCTGTTGCGCCTGATTTCCATGCCTGATCATTTTGTTGGTGTAGAAATCGATTGCATCACCTGGTCGCGGAATTCTTGCCATTGATGAATCCAATGCGACTTGTGGAAAGAGGTTGGCATCTATAGGCTTGGACAACAACGAGGCTAATAGACAAGCATATAGGCAGCTTTTGCTGACCACTCCTGGCCTTGGTGAATATATTTCTGGTGCCATTCTTTTTGAGGAAACACTTTACCAGTCAACAACTGATGGAAAGAAGTTTGTTGACTGCTTGCGTGATGAGAACATTGTCCCTGGTATCAAGGTTGATAAGGTATGTTGTGGTAACAATAATTGAAGTTTGTGGTTTTTCCGTGGTCCTATGTTTAAATTCTTAAACATGTGATGTTTGTCAAATGATAACAAGCTCGTGGTATCTATTTTGTGTTGTTTCAGGGTTTGGTTCCCCTACCAGGATCAAACAATGAATCTTGGTGTCAAGGCTTGGATGGTTTAGCTTCAAGATCTGCTGAATACTACAAACAGGGTGCTCGTTTTGCTAAGTGGTAAACTTTCTGCATTTGAATGTCTTGTGCCTTTGGTCGTTGTCTTTCCGTTTTCCTTATACTTTCCTACTACCCAAATACAGCTAATAATTGACCATTATGCATTACGACTTTCTCAGGAGGACAGTTGTTAGCATTCCTTGTGGACCCTCAGCTTTGGCTGTGAAAGAAGCAGCATGGGGACTCGCGCGTTATGCTGCTGTTTCTCAGGTATTCTTTTTTCAAATCTATCATGAATATCTACGACTATCTCATGACATTGCTTCACTAATAGCCTAATACCTTCATGCTTTTTGAATCATTATTTTGGCGAAATGAGATTTTGAGATTGCTAGATGATGTTTTCACAGAGTACTTTCTTCCCAATATTGGTTCATTTTTTCTTGGTTGTGCATATAACATTGAAATTCAGGCTTGACAAATGTTATATATTGTATCATTGGATTTGATATGCAGGATAACGGTCTTGTGCCCATAGTTGAGCCTGAGATTCTTCTTGATGGGGACCATGGAATTGAAAGGACACTCAAGGTGGCTGAGAAAGTCTGGGCAGAAGTCTTCTTCTATTTGGCAGAAAATAATGTTACATTTGAGGGCATCCTACTTAAGCCCAGCATGGTAACACCGGGTGCTGAACACAAGGAGAAGGCTTCTCCAGAGACCATAGCCAAATGCACGCTAACAATGCTTAGAAGGAGAGTACCTCCTTCAGTTCCTGGAATCATGGTAGGAATGCATAATCCAAGTTTTCTCTTAATTATTGTTGGTCATGGATTATATCACCCACTTTTCACAACTTTCCTTTGAAGCTTGAGCTGTGAATTCCTGTTGCTAATTTATGTACTATGCTAGATCCCTTGGGGCTGTATTCTTATAGAGTTCTGTTGGCTTGATAATTTCACACTTACGGAAGAACTTAATGAACTGTCGTTGCATGAGATGAATTTAAGTTGGCAAGAGTGCTGTCTTATTTGCAGTAAAAGATTTTAGTTAAATCTCAATTGAGTGTTTCATAGATAATTGTGGACTAAATACTGACTCAATTTTTATATCTTGCAGTTTTTGTCAGGAGGGCAATCTGAAGTTGAGGCAACACTTAACCTGAATGCAATGAACCAAAGCCCCAACCCCTGGCATGTTTCCTTCTCTTATGCTCGTGCATTGCAGAACAGTGTCCTCAAAACATGGCAAGGACGTCCTGAGAATGTGGAAGCCGCCCAGAAAGCGCTTTTGGTGCGTGCTAAGGCGAACTCCCTGGCTCAGCTTGGAAGGTATTCTGCTGAAGGTGAAAATGAGGAAGCTAAGAAGGGAATGTTCGTCAAGGGGTACACCTACTGAAAAACCGTATTATATAAATTAGAGTTTCTTGGTCTGAACGAATGTGTACTTGGTGTTTTGTGTTATTTCTTCTTGCACTTAAAATTTAAGGACCTTGGAAATGTAGCAATAGGATAATGATTTCTTTCTCAGTACCAGAGAGTTTGAATAATGCCTGTCGGAAGTTTAAGGGCAATCACGTACGGCAAGAGGTCAGTTTTATAGCAATGGGGGACGCTTGTAATCTTGAATTATTACGCTTTGCAGCATATATTGCAACGAATATTTCTTTTTCTCTGCGATGAAGTTCTGAATAGAAAAACTTGGGAACTTGATTAGGTGCTTGGTGATACATCGTTGTTCTAGATTTTTAGGTGTTTATTGCACTAACGACAGAAGTTAGTTAATCATTAAAAATTCAACGTTAATTATTAAAATGAATCATTTTTGTGTATTCTATGAGTAGTGAAAGTTTTGGGTTGGTTAATGATATAACAGACTGTTATTATGAAATTAGATTGAATTATGATATTACTTATCCTTTACAAAATTAGAACACAAAAAGGATAATTTTATTGTTTTCAGGCCACTTAAATTATTTTTGAATTAAATTTAATCTTTTAAGTTTCAAACCTCATCACAAGTTTTCTTGTTTAGCTTCTTCTTCACTAAACGATATCTCCTTTGAATTAGTTTATTTTGATATTTGAGATCTTTTTTCTGTTGTGTTTAAAATTAGATTTTGATATTTTAGTATTTTTATTGGTAACTTGACTTTATTTAACAGCAAATTGTTTATACTTATTTTTATTTGCTATTTCTTGTGTTAAATAAGAATACAATTTAATGTCTCGGTCTATAGTTTAATAAGTGACAATGTTAAAGTTTTTTTTTTTTCACATCGTTTTAGACTTGCATGTTTCAAAATGTAGTGTTCACCAATCTTCATGCTAATACACCATAAACGGTGTGAATGAAACAAAGAATCGACATCTCCTTGAAATTGCTAGATCACACTTATTATAAATGCACATTCTCAGGTAATTTGAGGCTAATGTGGTTATCAAAACCTATTTTTTGATTAATCATATACTTTCATGTGTTTTTCCTGATGAGATCCCTTATAGTTTTTTTTTAACTAAACTCTTGTTTTTTTGTTACACCCTGAATATTAGTAGTGCTTATTTTATTCGTGATGTTCGTCCCTAAGTAAGTTATACCCAAATCTTTACTTGTCTAGAAAAGTGGGTATCGATGCTATTGTTTTAATCTTAACAAGTATCTTGTGTTTATCGATGTTACCCTTTTGAAACACATTTCTTTCTTTCCTACTTCTTCGATTTCTAAGGAAGAGGATTAGTGACGGAGTCAGAAATGTATAATAGGAGGGTCCAAATATTTAATTTTTTAAATTTTAGAGGGTCCAATACATTACTAGCCCCTCAAATAATTTCATCCTCATATATGTATATATATATAATATTTAATTTTTTAAAATTTTGAAAGTCCAGTGCACCACTGAGCCCCATGTAGCTACGTCCATGAAGAGGATGATTGTTGGTTTATAAAATCACATATCATATCACTAATGTTAGTCATACCTTATACTCTTATACAACCATCACAATCACCACCTCCCTATGTTTATTCTCGACAAAGAGATCACCCTAATAAAAGTTCGGTATATGTCTCTTTTTCTATAGCAGATCTAACTATCAATCATCTGAATCTCCTAATTGCTCTTCGCAAGGTTAAAAGTAAGTGAAATTATCTTAATTTATCTTTTGTTTCTTATATTTACTTGTCTTCCTCTTCTTATTCTTTTGTTGCTTCTTTCTATTATGTCCCTCTTTCGAAAATTATGCATGAAGCCTTTCTCATCCTGGTTGGTGTGATGCTATGATAGAGGAGATGAATGTTCTAGATGCCAACAATATATGGGATATGGTAAACTTGACTGTAAGAAAGAAGATCATTGGATGTAAATGGGTACTCACTGACAAAATTAGTTTTAATGGATCAATAGCTCAACTAAAAGTTTGAATAATGAAAAAAGGTTATGCTCAAACTTATGATGAGGATTATTTTTACACTCTCTCTCCTATTGCTAAATTAATCTTTATTTTGTCTATTCACTTATATGGAAGCTAATCATGATTGGCCCTTATATCAGTTATACATTTAAAAAAAAAACCATTTCTTACATAGTGACCTTTAGAAGGAAGTATATATAGCACAATCACTTGGATATATTGCTTAAGGGAAGTACAGAAAGTTTATCATCTTCGAAAGTCCATATATTGTTTAAAATAGAGTTACTGTACTTGGCATGAAAAGTTTAGTCTGGCAATGAATACATTTGGAATGAATGAGAGTAAGTTTAACCATTTTGTTTTCTATAAATATTCTACATCCTACATCGTTCTCCCTTTTATGTATACAAATGATATTGTCATTATTGAAAGTGATAGCATAGGCATGTCATCTTTGAAGTCATTTTTCATAATCGGTTTCACACAAAAGATTTAAGGGCTTTGAAGTATTTTTTAGGAGAAGAGGTGACAAAAAGTAAGAAAGGCATTTTTTATCTCAGAAGAAACAAAAATTGACTTATTAAAAATGATCAAAAATTATGGACTAAGACATGCAATTCTCTAAAGCTCCTTAATTTATAACTCACAAAAGATGGAAACTTATTTAAAGATCTTGAGAATATAGAAGAATGGTTGAAAAATTAATGGGTTAAGAATGTACAAAAGGAAAAACAAGTTAGATCAATGTGTTATATTTTGTTTCCAAACCAGTTAACATATATCACAAGGTTCCAAAATATGATAACTTTTCCTCATCTATTAGGTGCAGTCAATAATTTTTCCTTATCTGTTAGGTGTAGTTGTCTCCTTACAAGTTAATAAATATATCAAAGAGAAGATTTAGATTTGTTAGTTATGGTCAATATGTCTCGAGTAAATTTAATTTCATATACGATAATTTTTATTTTTTAAATATGTAAATTGACTCATGTCTTCATTTATTTTTACATATAAATGGAGAGAAGTTTAATTACTTCTGATAATTCAGTCAGTTTAAGACAATTCAATGATCTAGCTTGGGCTTATGATAGATTGGTTACTGGAATGAAGAATTATACCATTTGTTTGTATTGTAACAAGCATTTGAAAGGTGAGGGAATTGCAACATTAAAGAAGCATTTAGCTAGGAACAAAGGTAATGTTAAACCTTGTAAGAAAGTGAGTCATGGTGTGAAATGACAAATGAAAAATTTTGCCTGAAGATTATCAATATGAGAAAGATTGAAAGCAAAGACCAAATTACAAAATTTGCAATAGAAGTCTTTTTTCTAGTGGTCAGGATGATATTAGGGATGTTAAAGATGGTATTCTTACCCAACAAAAAGGTAATATTGCACTTGATGTGAAAAAGAGAAGAAGACGTGTCTAACTATTTTGCAGAACAGACAACTCTTAAAACTCTGCCTTTAATCCATAATGCCTTACGATCCAAAAAAGTAGCTTATAATGTTGATATGGCAATGATTAGATAGTAGTATGATTCAGGTATATCATTCAATGATGCCTAATTTTATTAATACCAGTCTATGGTGGATGTTATTACCTCTTATGGTCTAGGATATAAAACTCTTTTAATTGATGATTATAGAGGCAAACTTCTAAGCAAATCTATTTATTAGGGGTGGCAATTGGCCTCAGTGTTGGGGAGCTATGGATTCATGCATCACATGCACAACAAGGCAGCGGAAGTGTCGAAATCTATATTCCGACCCCACGACATCCCCAAATATCCAGAATCTTAGATGCATGTATACACAAATTATAAGAACATGAAATTTCAGCACATTTACCTTTGATAATGCTCCTCCTTTCATGAATCTTTTCCTTGTTTGGGTTATAACAAACACCAAACACCTTCCTTGATCACTCAAGGACACAAAAAGATGAAGAAAAAGCAATGTTTAAAGGTGGTTAAAGCACCAAACAAGATGAGTTTAAGTATATGCTCAAATGGAGAGATAGATCAAAGATTATTCATGCAACAATTGCATAAATTGCATGAACAAGACTCAAGACCACTTTTCCCTTACTCTACAACACTTCTAGACCCCTTATCCTCTTACTTAAGTGTGTTTTAACTTGTTAGTTCATGTGTACATAGGTGAACAACTCACTTATGCATCATTTGTCGTATCTTCGGTTATGATAGTGGCCTACTTCAATGATAGTCATGCACACTTTGTTTTTCATCCGATCTTTTATGCATGTGACCGTTAGGTTTCCGGTTATTTTGGGCACTTGAATTAACTCTTAATCCAATCAAATCATAGATGGTTTCATGCCACCTGAATTAACTCTTAATTCAAGCAAATCATGAAGGGTTGCATGATGTCAATTTATCGGAATATGAGTAGATTAACATACAAACTCTTCGATAGTTAATTATTTGACTTACAAACCTTTCCATAGACAATTACCGTGCAATTCGTCTCTTCACCATTCTATATCCCACTTGGTTCAGAATATAAACTATGTATCAACACGCACTAGACTAACTACGTCACATTTAGTCCAAGTGATATTAGTTCTTGTCCTAGGATCTCATTACTTTATATGTCATTGAAGACTCTCTTCATGGCATATAACTGCTCTAGCTAGAGCTCCTAAGTATTGACCCTGACAAGAGGCCATAGGTATCATCTTCTTCTATCAGAAGTGGTGAATCATTTACTGACTACCCAATTACCTTCGAATACCAATAGTTGTACCCAATCACCACCCTATGAGTGACCTCGTCTTAAGGCAACAAGGAATGATGTCAAAGCACAGGATTAGTATCCAAGATATCCTTCAGTACCTCAAGTTTAAGGATATCTGCACCATTACAATGATGAGATTAATCATTGACATTTGATAGATCATCCATATGATAATCTTATAGTTGGTCATTCGATGTACTTATTACTCTTAGTAAGCATCCATATGTTAACTCTAAATATCTCATGCTTATAGTTTGTGAGATCCACTGCTTGATCAAATCAATGAGTATAACATGTGCTAGTCTATCTGGATTAATAATGTCATGTCTTATTAATACTATGACTAGGCATAATCTAGATTCTAACATGATTTCTTTCATGCTATGTTTTGTATCATGAACTTCATCAATCCGATTTAAGATTGACATCAATTCATAAATAGATGAACATTAAATTAATGAAAAATTGTTTTTTGCTTTAGAGCACTACTCTAACACTCAGGGCCAGGTCAGACTTTAAGTCAACGAGATAGGCTCAGGTTGATTGGACCTTGGATTTGATTTTTTGAGTCTGAATGGGCCTCAGGTCGAGCTTAGGCTAGAGACCCAACCATCTAACCAAAACGAATCTTTTTGCTAAAAATTACATCATTTTAAACCTTTATTTAAAAAATTATGACCGAGTCAGGCTCGAGCCTTAACTTGGCCTAGCTCGACCCATTGTCATCCCTATTATTTATATGAAATAAATAGTAATTTGGATTAAAAAAGAATGCCTTTAGCAACTTATGAGTGCTCAATTATATGTGATGACTGGATAACTAGAAGGCATAAGCCTATTATCAATTTTTGCTTTATTTTGCTAATAGGACAATGTTTTTGAAGTTTATTAATGCATCTAGCTTTGTTAAAAATTTTGATACTCTATTTCAAATATTTGATAAAGTTGTGAATGAAGTTAGGCCATAAAATATTTTTCTGTTTATTTTTGACAATGATCTTGCTTACAAAGTAGGTATAATTATTTTTATTGGACTCTTTATGCTACACATTATATTAACCTGAAGTTAGAAAATATATGAGAAGTTAGATACTTTCCTATCATTGTTAAAACTTTGCAAAAAGCAAAAAAAAAACTGACCAACTTCATATATAATCATGTATGGGTCCTAAATTTGATAAGAAAGAATTTTACTAATGGTAGAAATTTGTGTCATCTTACTATTACAACATTTGCGATTAATTTCTTATCACTTCAATATTTTGTTCTAATAAAGAAAAAGTTGAAGCAAATATTTACAACTGATAAGTGAACTGCATCTCAATATACCAAGTCTAATGATGGAGTGAAGATTTCTAAAATTATACTTGAAGATTATAAATTTTGGTTCGAACGTTAATTTATCATTCGAGTTTGTGGGCCTTTAGTAAAAGTACTACATTTGACTGATAATGATGAGAAAGCAACAAAGGGTTATTTTTGTGATACCATGGGGAGGGTGAAGGAAGCAATTAAGACCAATATGAAAATAAGTCTTTTGTATACATCTTATCTTATAGTCATCAATGAAAGATGAGAAAGACAACTTTACTCTCTATTGTTTGTCGATAGGGTAATTTTAAATCTTAAAGTCCATTTTAGACTAATTTTTATAAAGAAAGTTGAAGTTAATAAAGGAATGTTATTAATTATTAGAATAATTATTACTCATGAGATAATACAGGATCTCCCAAGCTTACAAATGGAGGTTTATAGGGATTCTTTTGGTGACTTTAGGATGCTCATTACTATTCGTCAAAGGTTAAATGACATCCATTTGTCATATTTAATAATCATGAAAGCAACAATTGCTAGGACAATCCGAATTGACTTAACGGGAAGAAGGTCTCATCATAATCAACTCCTTAAATATGTCTGAAACCTTTCACAACAAGTTGTGCTTTGTAAGTAGTTAAATTTCCATCTATGTCTTTATTCCTCTTGAAAACCCACTTATTTTCAATAGGTTTTACCCCGAATAGGAAGATCAATCAAGTTCCAAACCTGGTTATCATACATAGACTATATCTTGGACTTTATGGCTCTAAGTCATACATCGGAGTCTGTGCTTCCATTGCTTCCTTATAGCTCAATGGATATTCGATATCCAACACCATCACCTCATGTAGTCCCATATACCTCTCAAGTGTATAGACTACCCTAGTTGACCTTTATAACGGAACTACTTCTGGTTGACCTTCCTCTACAACTCTTTTTGGCTCAATTTCAACTTTGAGTTGTGTCGATTCAGTTGGATGCTGGGCATGAGCTTCTTCCACAACTACTTATGGAGTTGGTTATACCTGACTCTTACTGATAAAAGCCTGAAGTTCGATCAATGTGACTCCCACAAGCCTTATTATCTTGTAGTGTTTCTTGAATTTCTTCAAGTCTAACATTACTCCCACTACTTCCTCTTGCCTGAAACTCTTTCTCTAAGAACACACTATATTGAGCAACAAATATTTGTTCTTTGACTTATGATAGAAGAAGTATCCTTTAGTTTCCTTAGGATGCCCCACAAAGAAGCACTTTTCCTATTTATGGTTAAGCTTGTCAGACATTAAACGTTTGACATATGACATACAATCCCAAATCTTTAGAAAAGACATGCTAGGCACTTTTCCAAACCAGATCTTATATGGTGTCTTTTCTATAGAATTTGATAGAACCCTATTTAGTGTGAATGCAGTAGCTTTAAGCGCATATCCCCAAAATGATATTGGAAGTTCGGTTTGACTCATCATAGATCGAACCATATATGACAAAGTTCAATTTCGCCTCTTGGAAACATCATTCCATTGTGGCATTCTATGAGTGTTGGGCCCCATTTCCGAAGCCCAACTATCGAACCGTAGTCGAAAACATAAGCGGACTTCTAAGCTCTAAAACCCTGATCGATAAAAAGAAAAATTTCCATTTGCATGACATACAAGCCACAAAGGCGAGCCCACACA
>JAOTIZ010000201.1:10211352-10225721 GCA_027123425.1 Erythroxylum panamense | reverse complement strand
CTTCAAATATATAATAATATTTGATTCTAAATTTACTAAAACGTTGGCTCATATTTAAAGCATGAAACCGTTGACTACTGACTATCCTATGTTTCGTTGATGTGGTTTACGATTCTGTGATGAATGCTTACAAAAAGATTGTTGAATCAAAATATATAAATGTTTTGAACAGATTCAGATCTGAGAAATTTCTAAACAATGTTACCCAATGGACTAAATATAACTTATCCTCATCTTACCATTAGATCATGTTACGATAATGTCTTCAGTTGTAAGACAAGATGGGTAAAATAAGAATCAAAATTTGTCCTCTTGTACTGTTTGATTCATTTATGGGGGCACCAAATACCAGATAAAATAAAATACTTACAGATTTGAGAACAATAATAAAAAATGTGTTATAAATTATTTACGGAATATAAGATGAGTGTAAGGGAAAAGTACTAGGAAGTTTGAGACAAGCGACAGAAGAGAGAGTGTGGTGGAGCCTGTATTCATAACTAAAAACTCATTCCTCTAGCTGGATTATTCCTAGCCCCCTATTCTGTTTTTTCTTTTTTCTTTTTTTTTTTCCTTCTGTCATAATTACTTAACATTTATTGAGCGACATCCCGAGAAGCCAGTAATTGATCTGATTAAAAAAAAGGAAGAAATGATTTACTTTTGTATATAAGCAAGAAAACTGGACGGTGTGGTCCCTCTCGCTCTTTGTGAAAATTACTTTAGGACCCGAGTCGTCTAATTGCATCCTCCCCCGTACTGCAACATCCTCTCTCGAGCTGTCCTTTTAATCCTCTTGGCTTTGGTATCCAAATGCAGACTTAGCAAGTGCGTGCGAAAGAGCATCTTTGACCCACTTCCACCTGGCTACCAAAGGACAACTTTAATTTACAACCAATTTCTTGTTTTCTTTTTTCTACTCAATTATTGCAAGGCCATATCTATACTTCGTACTTGAATGCTCACGGTTTTCCTGGATCTTCATCTGAGCCGAGCACGACACCAACAACCTACTCTTCTTTGCACGTGTAATTTTGAGTGCAAAGTTATCGACTTCCAAGTTTTAGAATACTCTCATAAAACTACACTTGAGCTTAAGCATGTTTTAGTGAAAACTTATTTATACATAATATAAATAATAGTTGTTATCAACTCAAACACGTTTGAGAGAAAATAATTTTGGTGGCTTTTGAAGAAAGTAGATTTTGTTTTTGAAAATTAAAGGATTCGCAGTTTGTTGCTACTTGGTGGCATTGCTAGATGAGTCAAACTAAATCCACGGTTCCATGATTAAAATTAGCTAATCAAAGTCCTAACCTTATCTTTGACTATTGACTAGATTAGACGTGTGAATTGCTGTTTCTTTATTGTGATGAGCTGTTCATTTCTAGTTCAGTTAACCCTGTTGATTGTTGAATGTTGATGATTCGCCAAACCTTTTTGAAGAATCAAATGATTTGAGATTATACTTTAGTATATAAAAATTAATTGAGATGGCACATAAATTTGGAAAGCCAAAACTCAATAATTTTTGTATAATTTGATGCTAAGGTCGGCGGAAAGACGCGTTTAGTTATCAAAACCAAACTTTTTCCTCTCTGTTGTCAATCACCAAAACAAAATTTACCCAAAAGACATAAAAAGATAAAGGAGTTATGCTTCGCCCCATCGAAGGAGGAATGATCGTTCGTTCAATATTATTGTGTCTTATTATGTCCAGTAAATTTCAGCCACTTATTTTTACGGAGCCTGTATTTATTTATGCGAGACTCACGCAGGACTTACATAAATAAATAGCTGAGATTTACTGGACACAATAAGACATCATAAAATTGGACAGAAGATCTGGACTCCCACTAAAGTCCACCCTCCGACTCAAAGGGCAATTTAGGAACACTCATTAAAATATTACATATATAAAAGAAAATCCTCAAAACATCTTCAAATCTGCCTTTGACCATCGTACGCCTCCACGCACACTCCCTCTCTCTTATCATCTCCGTATAAAATCCCCTCTCTCCCTTTCTCCTCTTCTTCACTTCCACTTCTCTCTCTCTCTAACTTTCTTCTGCAACTCTCTGTTTCAGGTATGTATTTATGTAAAGATAATATCTGAAACATCACCTTTTCTTCTTCTTCTTCTTCGTCGTCTCTGTGACTTCAACGCACACTCGATCTTTATCGAGATACAATACTTATACTTCATCAGACGGCCTCGATCTTCTCGTTCCTCCCCCCTCTCCAAATCGTACGGTCTTCTTTTAACCCCCTTCTCTCTCTTCATTTATTTTGCATTTTCTATGGCAACCGTTTTGTAAAGCAATCTTTTTCTTATCTCTTGCTCTTTCTCTTTTACAAAGCAATTTTCTTTCTTCTTCTCTTTTGTGATAACCTTTTTTTATTTGTAGCAAAAGTTCGGTGATACGTTTTCTATCGGAATCTGTTATATACCTCCACTCTACGTGCTTATGTCGTTTGGTTTTTCTTCTCTTCTTTTAAATTCTTAATTATATGTATATTTTTGGGTTTATAACTGTGAACAAAGCGTTTGGTTCGATGGCATTGTTGTGATTTTACTTCTTCCTTTTCCGTTACCTTCTATACGTTTGCGTTTGAATATTAATGGCTTATCCCTGTTGCATGCAGTGATTCAATTTTGCGAATTTATTTCTTAAACGATCAATTTCCTTTTCATCTGTGGATTATTAGCGATTACGTTTGTTTTTCTTTTAGTTATTTTACAAGTTCAATATCTTTTTTTTCCCCTCATCTTTCATCTTCAATAATATCTTGCTACAAAACTTTTTCCATTTCTTTTATAATGAAGAAATCTTCACGTCCGCTAGTGATTACTTTTTGGTCGGTTGGATGATCAAAACAAGCTTTCCTTCTTCTTCTTTTTTTTCCTGTAATGTTAAACAATGGGTGAATTATATTTTTGCGAATGATAAATTTCTTTTTCTTACTTTTTTATGTGGGTTGTGTGATCTGCTTGTAGATGTAGTTCTGGTAGTAACTGTAACTAAGAGATAAGGTGGCTTCTGTCGTTCAATCATTTGTTGTTTTGGAAGCCATAAATGGGTTCTTTTATTGCTATGCCTGATCAAGAGGGAAGTTCCTATCCTTACTGAATGCATACTAGAGTGGTTAATTGGTAGCAATTTCAATTCTCATCAGCCTTATCTCTACACTTAATGAATCTCTATCGTTTCTATTTTTTATATTTTTTAATTAATCTGAAGTGGAAAGTTAAAAGATTTTACTGATCGGCAGTTCGATGCAGAAATTGGCATATTATTTATGCAGAAAGCTACAGAAGTTATTAACTAATATAGTACTGTGCTGGCGGAGCGACATTTCTTTTTTTTAAATAAAAAGTATCTTTTTTGCTAGTGAAAGGCTGAGATAATTGCCTTTTTTTTTGCCTTTTTAAAAAATAAGTTTAGCTTTAATAGGAGCAACAAAATGCATGCTAAGCTTTTGACAGCAAGGCCGCGGGAGACCATAGGAGCTTCTCAGAAGCTTATTTGCGGTCATATTTTGTTTTATTTGCATAGGAATTTGAAGCATTCAGTCCAATGCAAATGTTAAGTTTTTGGGTCTTATCACTATGCATTCCTTTATGTAGCTTATATGAAGATGGGCGTCTAGAGGATAGAACCATCCAAGGCCTTCGATTGGTTTTGCAATAACCTTTAAAGTGTGAGAATTTCTTCAGTGTCTTGTGGACTTATAATGTTATGTCCTGAGGAAATGATTTTAGTTGTTTATGTTAGGGCTTGTTCTCACCTGCAAGTTTCCGTGTCCATGTTGCTTTTTCTCTTAGAAAAAGAACTAAAACCCCATGATTCGAGTCTTCTTGGTGAGACTTTACATGAACTTGGTTATTGGATCGCGTGGGGTGTTGTTCTATATCTGCATCAGTGGTAGGCCATTCGGTGGGGACTGGTGGTTAGAGTTTCATGGAACATTTCCCAGTTCTTGGACCCTGTGTTGTGCTTTCATCTTGTGCTTTAAAGAACCATTGTCTAGGCCATGTGTTGTTGTCCATGTTATACTGTCACAATGTTTCAAGAAAAAGAAATTAATTGAGAACTCAAAATGGGGCTGTGGTTAGAGATGTGTACGACATGCAGCTGGTCTAATTCACAACTGAATTTATGTGGTGATTGCTTTATTTTCTTTAGCATCGTCTTTGTGATATATGCTTACTTCTTGGAATAATATGTATTCCATAATTTCAGATTGCTTTCCAATGCTCGAGCAATGTACAGTCTGATAACACCTTAAGGAACTTGTTTAGAAAACAATTGTCTAAACAGTTCAAACTTTACTGTTTCAGATTGTCCTTGCAACTTAGAGATGGGGCCTTCTCTTTCCCAATTAATATTAAACTGCTTTACATGTATGCTAGTATAACTTACTATTTGGACAAGAAATGATAAGGTGGGGAATGTTTACATTTTTTTCCCCTTTAGCATTTATATGATCCCTATCATTGTTTCACTGTGCAGTGAGGGACTTGTATGTGTGAAGTGTGTGACTATGGATGCTAATGATCACAACAGAAGTAGAAAAAAGGATAATCTTGCTCAACAAAATGGCAGCATGACAATATCAAATGTCGGTGATGTGGATCCATGGACTGCTTGGGCATACAAGCCAAGGACTATCTCGTTGTTACTTATTGGTGCATGCTTTCTAATGTGAGTGCACGTTGCAATATTAATTTCTTCACCAACCTTTGTTATAGTATTTTGATTTTAACTAACATTTAATGCACTATCTATTTAACACTAAATATTTGACCTAAACTTTTCTAGACTTTTTAGGTTTTTTCTTTCCTTTTCAACCACACTTTTTGAACCTAAATTTTTCACAATCATTTTCAATTTTAAAGTTGTCACTTTTTCTTTATCTGGAAAATTATATGCATATTTGGATTGCAATGGTTGCAAATGGTTCTGTTTTGATGACATCGTTCTTGGAATTGTCAGCCTAATTTGCTTCAGCTTCAAAAAATGCTTTGGTTCTTCCCCATTACGTGATTTCTAAATGAGTTTCTATCAGTATTATCAGCCGTGGAGTGCCATAATTTGTAGATCTTACAAGGTCATACAAAACTGTCTCATGTTAAATCCTTGGCTTCAGGAACTTTGAATCTGTTTTTGTCTATGTTTGAAACAAAAAAAATCTAAGGTGTTACTTCTTTTCTGTCTTAGTTGGGCCAGTGGAGCCCTTGATCCTGAAGGCAGTGCATCTGGAGATGCTGTCACGTCTGTGAAAAGGTTAGTTTGTGTTTGTTAATATGGTGGCTGTTTTGGGGTTATCTTTTTAGAAACCAAATGCCCTAACTACCTTTTGTATTTAGGGGAGTATGGGCGATGATTGCAGTTTTTCTTGCTTATTGCTTGCTCCAGGCCCCTTCAACGTAAGTTGATAAGCAGGTTATTTGAGATTTTCTTTTCCCATATTTAAGTTTGTATTGCCTGTGCTGAATGTTTAAGCATACATCGAGCATGCATTTGAACAATATATTTAACATGTATTTTGTTGCACCTTGAGACTGCAATTTTCAAAGATGATATACCTAGGTTATACTTGCTGATTGTGATGAAAACTTTTTAAGTCAATTTTTTCATGATGCATGTGCTTTCTATCCCTTACATTGCTGTGAATTTTGGTTCTTCATCTAAGTGAAGTTAACTATGTAGCATGTTTCCATACTATTTTTTCACAGGGTCCTTATACGGCCACATCCGGCAATTTGGCGTTTGGTTCATGGGCTGGCAGTTGTTTATCTTGTTGCTCTCACATTTTTACTTTTCCAGGTTGGTTTTCCTGCTCATAAAGCAAAGTTTACCTTTTAGAAGCTTATGAGCTTTCTGTCTTTTGTTATTACATGCACCTTCCTTTTTAGTTGTCAGGATTTATGCATAGTTTTTGCTATCTAATGCTCCCATTACTGGCATATTTGAAATATGTTGTGTTTATTAAAAAAAATTGCTTGTGCAATGACCAATAGGGCATTATTGTGTAGCTGTGCCTATGTTTGCACAGATACAATTTGTTTCTTTTTCCATTTCACTGTGCTTGTATTGTTGCTGATTGTTGCCTAAACTTTGAAATTTCTAGAAACGTGATGATGCACGGCAGTTCATGATGTTTCTCCACCCTGATCTTGGAATGGGTAATGCTTTTGGATTAGCAGTGCAACTGTAACTACCTTGTGGTTATAGTACTTGGAATTTCCTATTCATCTAATTCTCTTGTATGATGACATTACCACTAAACTTCACTTTGTACTGTCAACATGTCTTAATGCAGAACTACCTGAAAAATCATATGGTGCTGATTGTCGAATTCATACACCTGAAAATCCTACGAGCAGGTTTAAGAATGTTTATGTATGAATTCTTCTTTCACATTCTATTCCTTATAATATTTCATCCGATCTAACTTCCACTTTTTGTTCTGAATACTGGTGTTTATTATTAGATTTCCTTTTCCTCTTTATACTGATTACTTGATTGTCTTTCAGGATACACTTTTTGATGAATTTGTTTTGGCTCACATCTTTGGGTGGTGGGGCAAGGCCATCTTGATCCGCAATCAACCACTTCTTTGGGTGTTATCTATTGGATTTGAGTTGATGGAGGTTAGTTAGACGGTCCTTCCATCCTAAGTTCTCATTTTTATTTGGAAAAGGTATTAAGTTGGTTTTGGTCATCTTACAAATAACTGACACTGGATTTTCAGCTTACATTCCGCCATATGCTACCAAACTTCAATGAATGCTGGTGGGACAGCATTCTTCTTGACATTGTGATCTGCAATTGGTTTGGTAAGTTCCCTTTGGCCATTAATATATGTTATGCTGCCTCGTTTACTGCTGTGAGACTGTAGTAACCTAATATGGGTTTAGGCTAAGGGTCTAGTCACGGGACGACTCACTGGGTAGTTGTGCTCCTTATCCTTATTTAAATTCTTCCCCTTTCTATGAGAACCTATTGTGACAGATTAATGGAAGTCGTACTTGACAGATTTTAAAGTGTTTGATAATTTTCTGCATGCCTTATTGCTTAATAGGGTGGCCTTTATATAGGCATACATACATAGGATTTTAAGGAATAAGATCAGGAAAGAATCAGCTTATTCTCTGTTCAATTTAAAATTCAAACTGATATTTAAATTCAAAATTTGAAACTAAGCCTAACTGACTGAAATATATGGCTGATTTTCTGTTAACTGAAATTATGTTGCTGATTTTTGCTGACTGAAATTATGTAGCTGATTTCCTGCTAACTGAATCTGTTGTAGACATTGACCACTTCTCTTTCGTGCATATAGTTTGCCTACAAAGGCATCTTGCACGTCATTATTGCCCCCCTGACAAAGAGCTTGTCCTCAAGCTCGAAAGTGTGATAGGCTTGCTGGAAATTAGGAAGTGGTTCCCACGAAGCCTCCTCTTGAGGCAAGCCTTGCCAATGAACCAATAACTCGCACAGGCAACGGTTGAGTCGTGCCCACAGATGGCCTGTGGAATTATAGGTCGGTGAATATGCTAACTTGGTCCCACAAAGTCAAAACAACTCCCTCCAGAAAGTATTGGTGAAAACTTAATCTCAATCGCAAAAAAAACAATAGATTTTGGTAGTCCATGCAATTGAAAAATACTTTCAAAGAAAACATGAGCAACAGTAGTAGCAGTATAGGGGTGTGCCATAGGTGTGAAGTGAGCCATCTTAGAGAAACGATCAACTACAACAAAGAGGGTAGACTTACCCCCAACTTTAGGCAATCCCTCTATGAAATCCATTGAGACATTTGCCCAAATTTGTGTGGGAATGTCTAGGGTTGTGTTAAACTTATTGGGTGAAGATTTTCCTATTTATTTTGTTGATAAACGCTGCAAGTGTGAACAAATTCTTTAATGTCTGCCCTCATGCTGTGCCAAAAGAAATCTTTCTTCACTAGCTGTAGTGTCTTCTGGTAGCCTTCATGTGGTTGGAAAATCTCATTCATTAGAGCCTGAAATGTTGAGGGGGCATTAGTTAGGTTAAATGGCATGACCAAAAACTTAAGATGACCATGATGAGTTCTAAATGTTGTTCTCCACATCTGCAGGATCCATTCTGGTGATAACATGATTTCAAATCCAACTTAGAAAAATATTGAGCCCCATGCAATTCATCTAATAGCTCATCAAGTACAGGGATGGGGAACTTATCTTTTACTATTTTGGCGTTTAGCTCCCAATAGTCAATGCAAAAGTGCCAAGAGCCATCATGCTTCTTTACAAGCAACACAGGAGAGGAGAAAGGTGATCGGCTTAGCCTAATGATACCTTGGTGTAACATTTCCTTGCATTGTCTCTCAATCTCATCCTTCTGTAAGTGGGGATATTTGTATGGCCTTACCACATCGGGTCTTGAGCTTGGGACCATTGTTATTTTATAATCATAAAACCATGTAGGAGGTAATCTTGAAGGTTCTCCAAAAAGATCTGACAAATTTTGCGAGTACCCTTTCTAATTCCATTGAGTCTGTTGGAGTTCCTTGAATGTGGTGCACTTTTACTCCTTTCTCTAACTTGTGTCCCTGCCACATAACTCGATGTCCTTCCCACAATGTCAAAACTCATGATTAGAGAAGCAAAATCTCACACAATTGGCCCCCGAGTCCCCAACCATTTAACCCCTTAGACCACATCAAAGCCTTCTAGAGGAATAACATAAACATCAATAGAGAAAGAGTCTTTATTAACCTTTAATGATTCCTCCTCACATACTCCAGAGTTGGGCACCTTCTCACCATTCTCCATTGATATTTGGAGACTGGACTTCTGAATTATAGGGATGCTGACTTCCTTAGCAGCTGTAGCACTAATAAAGTTGTGGGTGCTTCTTGAATCCACCAATACCCAGATTGGCCTCCCTTCCACTAACACCTTCAGCTGCATCGTCTAAGAATTCCTGATTTATGTGATTGCGTTTAGTGATATTTCTAGATCCCCGACCTTCCTATTTCTTCCTCTTCCACTTCATCTGAATCATCCACCTCTAGCCAAAAAAGTCTCTTGCAGTTGTGCTCCCTTGAAAAAGGCTCATCCCAATTGAAGCGAAGCCCCCTTAGCTCTTCGTTCCGCCATCTTCCCCCTTGTCAATCTCTTGAAGAAAGGGGTGAGTGTGCTCCCAACACTTGAAACTACTACCTTACTTCCCCTAAACTCCCTTTTCTCGGCTGCCATTTGCTATAGGACCCCCTAAGGTTGATCTCCAAATGGGCTGCCTAATGGCTACTGTTTGGTTGCTTTTTGTTTCCTATTAAAGGCACGGGCCATGTTCATAGCAGCCCCTAGAGTATTTGGCTGGGCCATGTTCATAGCAGCCCCTAGAGTATTTGGCTGCTGTATCTCCACATCTATTCGAATTTCTTCCTGCAGCCTAGTAGTAAATAGGATAATTGTTGTTTTGTTTGGAGTCTCGTGGTTCGTGCCAAGGGGGACTAAAATTCATTCTAACAATCTGATAGAACTCTCAATATCTGAGAGATTTTGCACTGAATATTATTGATGAGTAACTTGAAATCTGTCAAGCTACATGGTAATAGGCAGACAACTTCGAGAGTGCTGCTCTCTCCTAGCCTTAGGCTCACCAGAAATTACTTAGAACAAAAAAATATGCTCCCCCTCCCCAATCATTACAGTATTTATTCTCCCTTTGCTGATTATGTCAGTACCGTAACTAACTGTCCCCTCACACCCTCTCTCATGCACTTCATCTAACTACCAGCCCCTACCCTTAACCGAATGGAGTAACTTTACTTGGTTACCCCTTTCCTTGCCCTTCTAGAATAGACTTGCACAATAGGGGGTCTAACACAATCCTCCGTGGTTCCCATTTGCTTCAAATTGGCCATCTTTCTTAGTGGACTGGGATCATTGGTGGTCCAAACCTCATATGGCAATGTCTCTTAAAAGCCTCCCAAGTCATATCTAACTCTTCTTGCTCCACTTGGAAATACCACAGTTGGGCTTGCCCTATAAGATGGAAGGCTGCCAACCCTACCTTCTCCTCCTCCCCCAACCTTTGGTTCCGGAAAAATTGTTCACACCTATGAATCCATATCAAGGGATCATTAGTACCATCATATGTGGGAAATTCCAACTTGGGTAATATATTGGAGCCAGCTAGTTCATCTCCCTTTCCTTCCCTCCATTGGGTCACGATGCAACTGTTGTTGTCTTGTCCCCTCATCATGGTCAAAAGTTCTTCAAATTGCGCTAACGTGGCTCGTTGCTACTGCTAGATCAGATTATCGCTGGTTTGTTGGCGATTCTCCACCTCTGCGAGCAGCTGCTCCATGAACTTCATAGAAACATCAATCTTGGCATTCAAAGCTCCTAAATGTCCCATGACACCTGGCTTTGATACCAAATTAATAGGGGTTCAGGCGAAGGATCTAGTGACGGGACAACTGATAATCGTGCTCCTTATCCTTGTTTAAACTCCTTCCCTTTCTATGAGTCCCTATTGGGACAGAATAATGGAAGTCGTCCTTGCGAGACTGTCAAGAAAGTGTTTGTTAATTTTTTGCGTACCTTATTGCTTAATAGGGTGGCCTTTATATAGGCATAAATACATAGGATTTTAAGGAATGAAATCAGGAAAGAATCAGCTTATTCTCTGCTGAATTTAAAATTCAAACTGATATTTAAATTCGAAATTTGAAACTAAGCCTAACTGACTGAAATGTGGCTGATTTTCTGCTAACTGAAATTCGTGCCACGGGTGGTGACACTGGTATTGTAATGTTCGCCAAGGGCTGCATGGGTGGTGACGCTGGTATGGCAGTGTTTGCCTGAGTTTAAAAAGGTCTAGCTCACAGACAGCCCGCGGGTGCCTGGGTTGTGTAACGTGGTGGAATATTACAGTCTAATTGTTCCACATTGGTAATAACAGGGGCTGATGTGGGGTTTATAGGCTTTTGGGCTCTCTCATGCTTTAAGCTAGTTTTTGGGGTTGACTCTCTCATAAGACCTCCAACATTGTACTTTGGTTTACTTGGAGAGTCTGAAATAGTATGCAGACTCTGTTTGATTAGCTAATCAGCAACTATCTAGTGTTCATTAGGAGAATGGTGGAGCATGCAGCACTAGAGAGTATTTACTTGCTTCTTTGGTTCCTGATGTGTTAAAGTTGGGCATTTTGAGCTATAAATTACTTAGATACTGAATTTATCTTGTGCACATGTTTAATATCATCATATTTTTAGGGATGACGGATTTTAATATTCCTAGATTTTCTTTTGCATTAATCAGCAATTTGTTTGTAGATTTGAAAAGTTTTATTTGAAGACGACAGCATTTACCGTTGATGAATGTGGGTGGTTTCTTATTCATTTAATACTGGTGATTTCTAAATGCAACTGTGTTATACAGTTGGTAAAATATTGAGATCTAGAGAAGGGTACTTTATGTGAGCTTCAAGCTGCATTTGTCATGTCTACAATCATGCCCTCTACTTTACTAAGTAATGAGTCAAATTGACATTATTTTTTAAACTATAATTTTCTTAAATCAGTAGTTTCATACTCGTGGTTGATTATTTTGCAGGCATTTGGGCAGGAATGCATACTGTTAGATACTTCGACGGGAAAACATACGAGTGGGTTGGTATAAGTCGCCAGCCAAGTATCATAGGCAAGGTACTTTATGCTATTACGTGGTATTGTTGACTCTGTTTTCCTCAGAGTAAAAGCAGAGTTTAGATGGATTGATTACATCTTATTGCTGGTACTTTAGTAATCTAAAATATGTGTTGGCTACCCCTTGACCTGTAGCATTATTGTAGAATAATAATACCCGAGAGTTCTTTCCTGGATTATATCCAGACATGCCTTCTCATTATTTGCTGATTAGTTAATGAATGCATTATAAGTGTTACTATTTGTTTTGATTTATGTTTGCCATCAAGCTGCACTGGAGCATCTATAGTGACTGTAAGCTGGTACATTGAAGTTAGAGTTTTAGATTTTGGACTATTGTTTGGTCCCTGTTACTGTCTTCTTTTTGCTAATATTTTTAATTTTGATTTCAATAGTTGCAATCTATTAACTTGGAGATTACTTCTCAGGTGAAACGAACGCTTGGACAGTTTACACCGGCTCACTGGGATAAAGATGAGTGGCACCCCATGCTTGGTCCCTGGCGATTCATCCAAGTTCTGAGTCTTTGCATCGTCTTCCTGACAGTAGAACTGAACACTTTCTTTCTCAAGTTTTGTCTTTGGGTTCCTCCTAGAAATCCTGTGGTAGTTTATAGGTTGATCTTGTGGTGGTTGATTGCGATACCAACAATTCGCGAGTACAATTCATACCTCCAAGACAGGTACTCTATCGGTCCACCAAATATAAATTACAAGTGATTTCATATTGCAGCACTTCCTGTTATATATGCTTGTTCTTGCTAAAATACCGTCAAATTGTTTTCAGGAAACCGGTGAAAAAAGTAGGGGCTTTTTGCTGGCTTTCCCTGGCAATTTGTATTGTTGAACTTCTCATCTGTATCAAGTTTGGACATGGTATGCTGTATATTTTCTAGGATGTTTATGTTAAATCCATTCTTTACATAGAGTTTTGAATCTAACACAAGACCTGTTTGTATGGGTATTTTGCAAGGTCTCTATCCTAATCCAATGCCTGTATGGTTGGCCATCATCTGGACGTCTGTTGGAGTTGCTACACTTATGTTTCTGATTGTTTGGTCATGGCAAATACATCGAAGTTTAGAAAGAAAAAGACAGTGATTTTGTTGCTAGCCTTGGTGCACCATTCTTTGATTCTTAAATCTTATAGGGGTATCGGTCAGTGCTGTAAATACCCAATCAGCAACAGAATTGTAAATGCTTGTTTTAGTGGATCATGAGTTTAGAATAATTTTCTTCATCATTCCGACCTCACTAATTGTTGAAAATTTCCCTACTACCAACTACTATTTCAAAGTGGTTCTTTTACCAATAGCAGCACTGAGTTTACAATTTGTTTGTCTTTGATTAAAAGTACATCCCTGTTTCTCTTTTCTTCTTTACTAACTAGAAACTCCCTTTGCACCTATTAGAATTTTTCTGTCCTCTCATAGACGACTGATTATTTTTATGTGTAAGGTAGATTTTTAAATCAATAACTAAAATATGTGCCACAGGCTTTTGGATTTTTTTTTTGGGTAGAATAACAGTGAGCAGCGCTCACAAAAGCATAAAATTACATAATATAAGAGACCCCTATTAAATCAAGATCAAGCCAGAGGGAACTTGGCTCAAAATATGAAAATCAGGAGAAAAATCAAAAGCAAGATGAGAGAGGGAGTCGGCAGCAAAATTCCCTTCATTATAGATGTGAGTGGGCTTCACATTATTAAAGCGCTTTATTTGCAAGAGACAAACAACTTGGATTTGCAAGAGACAAACAACTTGGATTTGCAAGAGACCTTACCACCAATGTTCAGAATACCGTTCCGTACCGGACGGTACCGGCCTGAACGTTCCGTTTCGGCTGGAATCCGGTATTGGAACGGGAAAAATCTTACCGGGAAAAAATTCCGGCCGGTACCGGCCGAAAAATCAAAAATTCCGATACCTTCCAGACAATTCCGCAAAAAAATAATTGGTCAGGGACCATTTTGTAAAATTAAAAAATTTAACCTTAAAAATCCCAACGCCGACCCCCCCGACTGTGGACTGCCTCTCTCCCTCACAGCTCACTCACCGCCGACTCTCTCTCAGATTTCGTCTCTCTTCATCGTCGTCTGTCGCTGTCGCCGTCTGCCCCGCTGCATCGCCTGTCGCCACCGGTCCTCCTCGGCTCCTCCTCCTCCTCCTCCTCCTCTCCGTTGTGGCCACCGGTCCTCCTCTGTTCTGCGTCGCTCTTCTCCTCCTCCTCCTCGTCGTCTTCTCCTCCATCTCCACCCGAAGACGTGCCGCCTCACCGGCCACCGACAGCTCCAAGCCTCCGACGCCCCACCAGCCACCGATCCAGACATCGATCCGAGAAAGTGGTGAGACAGAGAAGAAGAAGAATTCCAAAAATATGGAGAAATCAAATAGGAGAAATGGGTCAAAAACTGGTGTCTTGGAAATTTTAACAAACGTGACTAGTGGAAGTGTGGAACCCAAGAGTCAAGTAAATGGAGATACTCAGGCTTCTTGTTAACTGTTAAGTCATACATTGGAAATCGACAATAGGCATGGGAAAAAGGAAAAGTTGTCAACACCTCATAAATGCTTTTTTTTATATAAATAATTATTTTAAAATTTACGAAAATAAATATTAAATAATTTAATATTATTAATATAATAATTCAAATTGTT
>JAOTIZ010000201.1:10198228-10208931 GCA_027123425.1 Erythroxylum panamense | reverse complement strand
GGACTTACCAGATTGGATAATGATCAACTTGAACATGCATTCTTGAGACAACCCAGATGAGATTGTTCCTAACCATTCCATGCGTGGCTCCAAATCCATTGCCCAGAAGTCCCGACATCCACACATGGTTCAGCGCTGTTTCCTACATTACTTGGGAATATTTATAAGAACACAAACTAATATTATTTCACGACACCGCGTGTGTTGAATTTTGATGATAAAATCAAGTTGAGAATTTGTCACCTGAAGAAGATTCAGGATGCTTTCAAGTGTGGCAGTTTTATCAGCTCCAACTTCGTAAGACCTTATAACAACGGTCTGCCTGTAGCCAACCCCACCTTCTATTATGAGACCATGACGATAAGGATCAACAAACTGCTTCTTTGTTGGAATGTTTTGACGTACATGCTCTATTGGGTTGCTTCCATTTTCAGCTAAAATTGCCTCTGAAGAGGTCTGTAAGCTTGCAGTTTGGCCCAGGGCATCAACCTTAACGAACCTAATAGAGGCGGTGTTAAGTTTAAGGCTGTTCTTGATGGGATCATGGTTAAAACCAATGCTGAACTGACATCTGATAGGTAAGGTGATGGTATGAGAGAAAGCAGCCATTTTCGTTTCAATTTTGTGCTGCTTTTTGATCTCTGTGAATTGGTGGAAAGTTTGAAACAGAGAAATAGGTGGTTAAACACATTTATAGAGATAAAACGGCGGATCTGTCCAAGGGTGAGGGTCTTCAAAAGTTATAAAAAGGACAAAATTAGGGAGCTTTATTATGGAAAAATACTGAGTAATCAAAGGAAGACTAAATCAGGTGTTTTTGGGGGGAACAAATTTTAAATCAATAATTCTTGGTGTTGACAAGAAGGCTTGTCGAAGCAGACAAGAAGGCCTCTTCCTATTCCCCAACTTTTCCTGTCGGAAACGTAACATTTTTGTTCTTAGGTTTGATTTGTAGTTGCTACATAGTAACATAGTCCCCAAGGAAGGAAGTCGCCTCTTTTTCTGTGTAGGGGAGCAACAAACACTATTAGAAACCTGAAGCGAGCTTGCCGGTTAAACAAAAAGTAGAAGAAAGTTGAGCTTCTTATCTTCAATTCCATTTAGCTCCAGTTTTGTTGTGAAGCAAACCAAAAGAAGGTTTTGAGTAGTTTCTAAAATTAACCGAGTCATATTGATCCATTTCAGATGGCTTGTTAGAAAACTACATATCAGTTTTTGAACATGACGATTGATTTAAAGCTAAGCAGTCAGATAAGTCAGAAAAGTTATATTCAACAAAAGCAAAGTTAAGAGCTTTAATTAATAACATTCAACAAAACTTTGATTTTGTTTTCGTTTATCCAATTTTACCAAACTCGCCAAAAGGTTTAACAATTAATTTTGACTCATACCTTAAAATAGTGAGAGGGTTCTGCTTAGTAGTATAAAACAGTTCTTGTTTCGAACTTGGTTTTTGGTTCCACTTCCGTTTGGCTTTTAACGCTGTCTTTGCTTAGAAAACTTCCCATTTTCGTTTTTATTTGAAAGGGTTAAGTCGGCAAAAAGATATTGATGCTTCTTTTGATTTATACAATTTGTCAAGGATTCTAGCCTCCCTCATCCCTTGGAGTTGGGAGGAACCAGTTTTGAGTACAAACAGAGCTGCTTGGCTTTGATTCTTTTTGGTAGCAAGTGATTGCTAACCTTTTTTTTTAATGAAAAAGAATAAAAGACACATCACATGTCCCTGCTTTTTCAAAACGTCCAAGATTAAGGGGACATCAGTGTCATTGTGCAGACAACTCTCTCTATGGGCTATGGCGGCATTAACAAGAAGCTGCTTAGGATTTGAAGAACACATCCAAGGCTCGCTGGAAGAACACGGGGTGACTGTCAGACTAAATCCATCTTATTTATCTATCAATTACTGCAACTTGCAAAAAACAAGTGGACAAAAAGGAAACGTGAAGAACAGGAGGAACAACCGAACTTGGCTTCCAGATAATTAAAGAGAACAGTCATGAGCCTTGTTGGAAAGTTAACAACGTAGGCATGGAATCTGAATCAAGTGCAAGGACCCAAAAAAGATACGAAAACCAACATGAGGCATGGAATCTGAATCAAGTGCAAGGACCCAGAAAAGATATGAAAACCAACATGAGGCATGGACTCTGAATCAAGCGCAAGGACCCAAAAAAGATATGAAAACCAACATGTTCTTTTAAGTCAAGCATTAACCAACCATGTACAACAATTGGATAAATCAATACAGTCTTCCGAAAGCCAAAGAAAATCAGACAAAAAAAGGTTAGAAAAAAGTAGAATTTTGTCTGGTAATAATTGTTCTTGGAGTAGGAGTTTCCAAAATTAACAGGATCAATGAACATTTCATTCTGTAACAGACATGAATTCATAGGAAGAAAGAGGTTGGGAATAGATGCTTTGCGTTCATCAAAAAGGGGCCTGGTTTACAACTCTTAATGAACCATATCTTATCCTAGGATGATAACATCATCTGTTGTTATACCTCATTTAAAAGGAAATAGAAACCAATTTTTAGTCGGTCCAAACACTTTTCAAGTTTAGAATAGAAGCCTTGGCATTCTCAGTATGCCAGTTCCCCAGAATGGTTATAATGAAGGAAATGAACTCAAATTCTCTTTTATTTTGCTCGGTTCTTAGTAGGGAATTAGACCCTTGGTGGAGGGGAAGGAGACAGTATTGATCATTATTCAGCTCTACATCTGCTCATTAGAAAGGAAAATTACCAAAGCAATACCTTCAACTGAAAAAGGAACAATCTAAGAGGAAGTATTTCTGTCCACCACAGAGCCACATATTCTTAGCCTAGAAGTATGAACCCCTCAATTGAGTTCTTCATCATTAACAAACTAATTCCAAATTCTATCACTCAAACCTCTCCTAAACCATTTATACCCAAACAATGAACGGCTGCACAAAACAAAGTGTTATGGTATGGTTGAGAGCTCTTGTAAACAAGATATTATTAATGAAAATAATATCTATCAGTCTTCCTAATTATCATGTTTTTCTATTTCAGTCCTCGTCCCTATGCTAATTTTACACTTCAATCTAGAAAATATATTGTCATTCCATCAATTAAATTATAAGTTCAAAGAAAAACATTAACTTTATAGTCCTCATATACTTGTCATCTTTTCTATGTTAATCCTCCTAATATAATGTACTTTCATTTGCACTTACTTTCTTAAAAGTATAGTGATAAAATCAAGCAATTGAAAAACATCGATGGACTATTTTAATAGATGGCTAGTAATGGTTTGAGACTTGAGGCATTTCAAAAAGCAAGAAAACTAAGTAGAAAATCAGTAAGTATAGGACTCTAAAATGATTATCCATATCCATAAGAGTACATACAAAAGAAAGAGTTCGACTCTTGTGAAGGTCTGCTCGCCGTGAGGCTGAGAGGACAACAAATCTTTTATGCCAAGAGAGAGAATTTAAAGCATGTAGGGGGTGACCGATACCAGATATTCATAATTTTATCATGTACAAAAAAATTAGAACAGACATCTCATACTAAACTGATTACCTGATTAGATACACTAATCATTACAATAATGATAAGTAACAATCAGTACTCTTTTTCCTCTCAAACTTCTTAAAAAGAAAGAATGAACGAATTTCTTGTATCTGGTCAGAGATTTTTTATTTAAAAAATTCATATAGTTTCAAAATAATCTTATATTTCTCTAGCCAAGATTGTGGCAGAAATAGATCTCTGATATGAAGAAGTAATATACTGAGTGGAAGGTCATACCAGTGAAGAACTCCAAATTTTTTCATGATCCAGAAAGACTTATTAGCAGGTCCACCCTCTATTCTATCTGTTACATGGAATATATTAGTAAAAGCAAAGAATATATGATAGATTGCATTAACTAAGCAAGAAGATACCTTACTTTCCAAAGGATCACAGGGAACATAGAGGCCATTGGAGCAACTTTGGTATTGGATTACATGAATCTCTTGAAAACTCTGTAGGCCCTTCTTTTGCCATCACATGCGAATTCCACACTGATTAATCTTAGTTAATCTAGGAAAAATCTAGTCACTGCTGTAGATTAAACTTTCGAGGGACTGAACAGCTTTAACTTTACAGTTCTCATCTAGCTGCTTCAATAGCGCACCATGTGTACACGCATCAGGCAGAATGTTTCTTTCTAACATGTGTTTATACAATCTAAAAGCCTCCTTCCAATTCCTCATATTGCAATTTTCATTTATCAGTATAGTATAGCTATACTTATTAGGAAATATTCCTCTTTCTTCCATCTCAAAGAAAAACCTGTAAGCCTGATCCATTATCCTTGCTTTGCAAAAACCATTAATGAGAACATTATAGGTGACAACATTTGGCATAACATTGTTCTTTTGCATCCCTGAGAAATACATAAATGCAAGTTCTAGCCTCCCTTTCAATGCATGTGCATGTATTAAAACAGTGTAAGTTATTACAGTTGGTGACTGACCCTTGATGAGCATCTCAGAAAACAACTCTCTGCCTTTCCTGAGGTGACCTTTTTCTAAATGAGCATGTATAATGCTGGTATATGTTATATGGTCAGGAATATGACCATCATTTACCATCTTCTGAACCAACTCAGCTGCTTCTTCCAAACTGTCCATTTTACACAACCCATGAACAAAAACATTATACGTTACTAAATCTGGTGGGTAACCTTTAAAAAACATTTCTTCTTGCAAACTAAATGCCTTGACAGCGTCACCCAGCTTCAGTTCGCCTACTATTCGAGTTGTGTATGCATATCGATCTGGTGCTATACCCACCTGCAACATCTCATCAAAGAAATCCTTAGCCAGTGACATATTTCCAATTTTGCAGCATCCATTTACCAGAATTGTGTAAGTATACACATCAGGATGGATCCCATGGTTGCTCATATCTACTTTAAGCTTTTGAGCAACCTCCATGTCACCCAATCGACAAACCCCATCAATGAGGGTATTATAGGTAACAACAGTAGGAACGAGACTGCAGTACCCTAATTCATCAAACAATAGAAAAGCCTCCCCTAAGTTCCCTAACCTACAATACCCATAAATTAGAGTATTATAAGAAACAATGTCTGGTCGAACAGTAGTCATCATTTGCTCAAAATGGTGCCTTGCTTCACTCATTCTTCCACATTTACAAAAACCATGCATAATGATGTTATGAGTCGCCACAGTAGGGGATATTCCTCTATTAACCATCTCCTTTTCAAGGTTTAAAGCGTCAACAAGCAACCCTTGTGTGCAATAACCACAAATCAGCGGATTGTATGTGTTGACAGAAACTCCCAATCCCAATTCCAACATCTCCCCAATCAATCCCTTAGCTCGCTCTAATTCTCCCCTCTTTGACAACCCTTTAATTAACACATTGTATGTCACCTCATTCGGAGAACACCTTCTCTTTTGCATTTCCAGAAGAAGGTCCATCGCCTGTTGCACTTCCCCTTCCTTGAAAAAAGAGTCCAACATGGTATTATACGTAATAATAGTAGGCTTAATACCGTATTCACCCATTATTCTATAAACTTCTCTAACTTTATCAAACCAATCTTTATCCCTCAGCATCCTAAGGATTCTATTGCAATTCTTCACATCAGGCAACGACCCATGTGCTACCATCTTATTGAAAACCAATAAGCATTGCTCAATCATCGACTTCTTGGTATAAATCCATAGCAAGAGATCAAGAAGCTTGATGGAAATCCCAGAACTCAGATACCCATCAATCAAAACATCCAGAATCCCATGCATTCCCAAACTAATCACTCTCTCCATTACCCAGTAAGCTGATCCCATCAAATTATTCTCAACCAAAATCTCAAGAATCACGCAAAAAGCCAACACTGATCTATCATACCCAGGCTGCATCTGAACCCACCTAAAAAACCTTAAGGCTATTCTGGGTCTGTCACGAAGTAAGTTAAGAACTCGAACAAGCAAGTCAGGGTCCTCAATTACAGGAGCAAACTCGAAAGACACCCACTTACTATTACAAAAAGCCCATTCCTTGACTTGAACAGTGCTAAAAATAAGGTCTTTATATTGGTTCTCAATACTTGTTGAGTCGGTGGCGTTGGTGCTGATACTAGGAGAAGAAAGACAAGTAGTACTAGAAGAGAAGAGAAAGAAAGAAGGAACCTTGAGAGTAAAAAGGGAGGAGCTTCTTCTTTTGGATAATACTTGTGAGGCTTTCACGCAGGGGGTCATTGAATAGAGAGGCTACCAGATGCAGTGGTGTTGCGTGCTGTTGCATTTGGAGCGAGCCAAGAGAGGAGCTCTCAAGAACGAAAGTTGTTGACGAGGATCGATCAGACATGTGGGTTTAGAAGAGGTGACATTGGGGTCGTGGCGGCGCCGTCGAAGGGTTTTTGGTGGTCGTGGTGGTGATGGCGGATTCAAAAGCAGATTTTATATTAGATAATGAAAAAGTTAAAAGTGGAAATGGAGATTGTGCAAAGCAGACCCAGAGAGGAAGCCATGCATTTGCAGCACATAACCTTGAGCCGCCGGAACCCGAATTTTTTCCGTCAATCTTTATAGGTGAGAAGAAGTGGTTGTTCACTTCCGGCTCGGATTGCACCACGTTTATGTTCTCCAGCCCATTTTGTGGGCCCTATTCCCAAGTAGCTAATATTAAGCCCATACGTTCTTTCTCTCAAATGGTCCTCAACTTTTCGTCTTATATACTCTAGTAATTTTGAATATCTAAAGCAAACCTTTGAATGATATTTATAACATTGTTTATCTAAAATTCGTAAACCTTTATAATTTTAGAATACTACTTTTAAATTGGTCTCAGCAAGTAACTATAAGATAACAAAATAGTATTATAAATAAAATAAAGTAATAATTAATTTTTAATAAATAACAACAATATAAAATATACCTAGATTAAGTTTGTCTCTTTAACGAATAACAATTCGCATCTTAAAATTACCAGAAGTATCCTTATAAATCTCTATTTATGACCTTAAGATATCTTACATCATCTTATGAGCAACAATAGTTATAATATTTAATAACATTTTTCTATTAACTTTCTTTTTTTGTAAAACCTAATATGAAATAGATACTAAAATTTAAAAATACTTCAGTTGCAAACAATAAAGAGTAAAGTTGTATTTTTTATTTCTCATTAATAACTGCAAGATAAGGTGCGTATAAAGAATGCTTATTTTTCATATTGGTATTAATTGCTTTCTTCGCCCTTTCCATAATATCATTAAAAAACCTATTATTACTTTCTCATCACTATTAGCTAATAAAATAGTGTCACTAAAGGCTCACAAATTCGGATGACAAATTGATATTGAAATAAAAATTCATTATCTTTAATTATAATTCTAAAAACCTTTAATCCAGCATTAGACCTAGCATACTGAGATATAACACATTTATCACTTGTAAATATTTGTCTTAATCCCTTCTTTATTAAAATAAAACACTAAAGTAATAAGAAATTAGTTATAAATATTGTAATAGCAGGACGACACAAATTTCTACCATTTGTGAAATTCTTTCTAATTAAATTCAGGACTCATGCACGATTGTATTTTGTAAATGAACTTAGTTACCATTTTTGTTTTCTATACAGTCTCATCAATGATAGGAAAATATCTAGCATCTCCTATATTTTCTAATATTAAGTCAATACAATATGTAATACAAAGAGTCTAATAAAATGAATTATACCTGCCAATGTTATGAATACTGTATTGGTACTGGTACTAGATCTGGTTCTTGTACTGTATCGATACCGGTCAATACTAGATACTGTTTCGAGTAATTTTTAAATTTTATAAAATAGTCATTGAATTTTTAAAATTACAAAATAGTTCATCAGTATATTATACTGTATACTTTATAATTTTACATCAACCATGTCTCCAAAAGTCATAATAATGGAAATTTCAAACAACAATGATTTATCTATTTTTATTAACATTAATTTTATGATATTTCCCATATAAACAATAACCACAATTAATATTAAAAAATAATTTAATTATTATACATATATAAAATTAAGAACAATACAAAGTATTTAAAATATAACAATTTTATAATATAATAAATAGTAATTACATCAAAAACTTCAAATAAAAAGAATAATAAATATCTGTTACTCTCTAACAATTACAATTTAGGACAAGAGTCTGTGTCAAAGAACCAACTAGAAGTGAAACATGAAACAAAAATATTTATAATTGTATTGCATATATAGAATTTATCATATGAATTATATATATATATATATATATATATATGTAAAATTAAGAAAAGAGGAGAAATAAAAACTTGGAACTTCATTTAATCAAATACGAGATACCAATTATAACTAATCTTAATTCTCATTTGGTACAAAATCTTTATCATTGGGAGAAGTTTTATCATCACTATCGTTTAAATTCATTGCACTAAATGACATGCCAATACTTTTTCATCCAAGATTATTTTCCAGCTCACTCTCATCTATCAAACTCGGTTCCTCAGAAACCAAATTTGCCAAAAGATCGATATTATCAATGCAAATTGGATCTACTGAACTATTTGTCCTATTAAGAGTCCTAGAAAATAATAAAATTAAATTATAAAAAAAATTGTATCTAACTTAATAATGATAATAATATACATTTTCTGAAGCTTTAAATTGTATAGAAAAAAGACCAAATCATTCAATGTTTTGTACTCCAATTTATTTCTTTTCTTGAAATGGATGAATTCAAATGTGCTCTAATTCCTTTAATAACCTGTTGCACTCATACATTGACTTAGAATTCGAATTGCAAACCTTTGCAATTTTGGAACATCACTTCTGAATTAATCTAACCAAGAAACTGTAAATCATACAACAACAAAAATAGTATTATAAATAAATAAAGTGATAATTAATTTTCAACAAGTACAAAAGTGAAAAATATACCTAAATTAAGTTTTGCTCTTTGTCAAATAGCAATTGGCATCCCCAAATCCCCAAAAGACTCCTTATAATCCTCTATTTGTGAGCTTAGGAGATCTTACATCATCTCATGAGCAACATTTGTTGTAATAGTTAATAATATTCTCCTATTAACTTAAGCTTTCTATGTAAAACCTGGCCTAAAATAAACACTAGGATTCAAAAATGCCCCAATTGCAACTAATGAAAAGTAAAGCTGTCTTTCCCATCTCTCATTAATGACTGCAAGATAAGTTGTATACAAAGAAGATTTATTTTTCTTTGCTCTTTACATGACATCATAAAAATAACTCATTGTTGCCCTTTTTATCACTAACAACCAAACAAAGCACCATTGCCAATGGATCACAAATTTGGGTGAAATTTTGGTATTGAGACCAAAATTCAGTATCTTTAAGTATAATTATGGAAACTTCCAATCCAGTATTAGACCTAACATGCTGAGATACAACCTACTTATCACTTGTAAACATTCATCTCAACTCTTTCTTCATCATAATAAAACACTAAAGTGATAAGAAATTTGCTGTAAATCATGTAACAGTAGGATGATACAAATTCCTACTATGGTAGAAATTTTTATCATTAAATTCAAGACCTATCCACGATTGTATATGAATTTAGTCACCTTTTTCGCTTTCTGCCAATAATCATCAATAATAGGAAAATATCTAGCATCTCCTATATTTTCCAACATTAAATCAATGCAATGTGCAACATAAAAAGTCAAAAAAAGAATTATACTTGCTTTGTAGTCTTCTTCCAATCACTTTATATGCAGAATCATTGTCAGTGATGAACTGAACAATATTTTCTAGCTTTACTTTATTCATAACTTCATCAAATATTTCAAATAAATTATCAGTATTCTTAACAAGGCCAAATGCATCAATAGACCTCAAAAACATTAAGCCCTTTGTGGAATAAACTAAAAAATTAATAATAGGCTTATGTCTCATGTGTGTCCAATCATCACACATGAATGACCACCCAAAAGTAACTCAATTCATTCTTCTTTCTTTTAAATAATTTTTAATTTTATAAATAGACCTATTCAAAAGTTTACCTTTGTAGTCATCAATAGAAGGATCTTTGTCTCCTAGACAGTAAGAGACTATAATATCTACCATAGGTTGATAATAATAAGATTGGAAAGTATTTAATGTTATACCTAAATCATACCATCATTTATGCATTGCTATATCTACATTGTGAGTCGTTTCTCTTGATTACATGATACTACGAATTGAAGGCTAAGCTTTAAGAGTTGTTCGTGGTGCAAAAAATTCAACATTTGCCTTATTCGTTTCCTAAGATCAAGTATAAATGCAACATTCACATCTTGCTGGGAAGAAATACTAACACCTTCAATAGTTCCACTATCATCCTGAACACCAACAAAAGAACTTACACTACCAATTTTATAATTCATTTTCCTCCTTTTATCTTTCTCGTACTGATACTCTTCAAGCAAAGCTTTCATTTTTGCCACTTCACATCACTCACTTTTTTACAAGGATTCACATCTCCTTTAACCCCAGTTAAATACTTATTTAATATGGTAATTCCTCTGCCTTTCAATTGCTTGTTACAAAACAAGTAAATAGTATGGTTATTTTGTTAGCCCCAATTTTTTTTTAAAAATTAAGCATGATTAGCTTAATTGAGTAAGTTAAGTTAGCATAATTAACTTGACATTAATTAG
>JAOTIZ010000201.1:10179995-10191912 GCA_027123425.1 Erythroxylum panamense | reverse complement strand
TGTCCAAACAATGGAAAGGAAGAGAAATACAATTTCTTTTCCTTTCTCTTCTCTTGGTTTCCCTCCATCCAAACAAATGCTTAGAGAATACTTCCATACAAATTATGAAGAGAAATTTAGATAAGGGATTCCTTTGTCTTAATCCGACTTCTCTCTAAAAAATTTAGTGAGAGTACCATTAATCAAAATGAAATGACACAAATTCAAACTTCCACTTCACTATTCCGCAAATCACAAATTCATAATTTACAATTCACAAGCCATACAAGATAGATGTTACACCACATCCACAAGTCTACAAGCCTACGACATAAGCAATCCTCTGCACACAGAAAAGGTTCCATCCGCGCGCACACTGACAAAATGGAACCTTGGCTTAAGCTCACAAGTGACAACTCACAAGACTCACATCACAACACAAGAGAGTGACAACTAGCTGTGACTGGCAGCAATGGCGTAACCGGTGAATGGCACAATGGTTGGTGCAATTGGGGAATGGTTGGTATGACTGGCATGGCAACTAGCGATGATGGTGCAACAAGAGGAAGCATGGTGGTGCAATTAGAGGAAGGATGGTGGACTGGAGAGACGAGCTCACATCATGAGGGAGAGGACTGTGGAGGAGAAGAGATGAGTCTAGGAAACAAATGAATTCTTTTGTTGTTAGGGTTTTATTTTATTTTTGCATTTCAATCCTCTAATTTTTTTTAAAATTTACAATACTTACCTGTAATTAATCAGTATTTCAAATATCATCCGGCACAAAATGCTAAAATTTCATATCATTTTTTTGCCGAAAATTCAAAACCTTGTTCTAAAGGCTACAAAAGTAACTAAGAAGAAAAACTTCAATCTAAGTAGGTAAATTGCAGTTGATAAAATTATCAATTCGGTGTTATACATACAATTGTAATGAAGATAAATGACTACAGTATTTATCATCGTAAAAATTAAATTGACCATTCTGAAAAGTTGAACATATATTACATTACACATTCTAATACATGATAAAAGGTCATTTGCTGTTTGAGAAATCAAACATTTCCATAAATGAGCTCTTAACAAACAAGATAAAGAAATTTTGGAAAAAAACTATATTAATCCTTAAAAAAATCGAAATAATAACAAGATATACGTCGTCACTCACAAGTAAGTGTAGAAACATTATGCATGTAAAAAGAGTAGTAAGGCCACCAGGTACACATGCAGCCGAACTAATTGACATATGATGGAACGCAGAATTTTCTTGAGTTAGGGATAAACACGATCAGGAGTTTTATATGTAAATGATCTAGAAAATATTGGTATCCTCTTCAGATGAAGCAGCAACATGTCTTGGCATCTGCGGAGAAAATGGGTTCAGCCATTCTAAAAGTATGCAGCTGAGACAAGCGCTTACATTACATGCTCCTGCAAAGCCATAAGATCGAAGTAATCCAGCTCTTCCAACTTCAGCGATCCAATAACTTCTGAAGAATAGCCTGTTAACACAAGTTTATTGATGCCAACCTTTTTTACTACACTCGTCAAGTAGAAATCACCAACTGAAGTGAAGAAAACGTAACCCCAGAAAGGATACTACTAACTAGTCATGTTTTCTTTTTCTTCATTTCGTCTGACGAAATATTAAGGGCCATAATGGACTTCTGACTATGACGGGAAGGTGATTTCTTACAAAATTAATTCAAACAATTCCCATATGAAGGGTGACTGTTTCATTTAACTTAATATCTGCTTTTCCTTTACCATATTCCGCTTTTCCTTTACCATATTCAACATTGTCAGGCTGAGATCATATAAGAGTTGTGCCTTAAAAAAGACATGTGATTTCAGGATCAACTTACAGGACATGAACGATATGATTTCAGTCCCTCTTGTAGCTCACCAAATGAGATCAAAAGCTTCACTTGACGAAATTCAACTGATTGACCATGACCTCTGCTGTCAGTGAAACAAATTAATTCACGCTGTAGAAGTCGTTCAAATGCCTGCACAAGTTGGGGTAGTTAATCTTCATCCGGAGATAAAACAGGTGGAAAGCCCATTTTAATCCATTACTATTCTAAACCTATAGTCTAGATTAGAGAGGTGAATTGAAGAGCTTACACACCCTTAGGCATACATTTCGTGCATAGTAATCAGATGTATGGAATGAATCATGTATGCTTTTGTACTCTGCAACAATGGAGAATATGTTAGTAATCAGGAAAAGTAAGCATAGTGATGGAAAAAGAAATAAAAGAAGCATCTGAAGGTGACAACCTTTCATAACAGAAGCAAAGTTATATGAGTTCTGCTCTTTAACTTCCAATCTCTTCATACACACAAGGATGTACAGTTCTAATATGGAGCAATCTGCTTGACCATGTTCAAGGTGACATCAGTATTGTATTTCATGATAGGTTAACACACACACACACACACACACAACAATTTTGGCAAACATAACGAAACCTAATTAAGAGCTAATATGAATGCCTTCTTTTCAAACAGTCAAGTTGCATGAACAGAATCATTTATGAAGATGTCAAGTTTTCTGAAGCAAATATGCATTAAAATGTCAAACTATGAAAACAGTTTTGACTCCGTGGTCTTAAAAGCAAATAAATAAATAAATAACTAAAAAATTGTTCTATTATTGTCTTGAATCTGCAATAAATTCTACGGATGAAAAATGAGCACTTATTTGACATGGATAGTTAGGTATTATAAAATAGACAGAGGTTTGAATTTCTAGATTTTTTCACTGTACAGTAGTAAGGCTATATATACATATTTATAAGATTAATCTAGGGAATGTAATCCCTATGATCAAGGGATTATGGAAGACTAGAATCAATGACATTAATGCTCAATATGTAACAGCTACAATGTAACAAATAGAAGGGATCTAACTAACAGTATTCCAAGGAAATAGTAGGCAAAATCTCTTAGAAGAAATGTTGTTAAAATGCAAATCTGAGCAAGTCTTTTATACTGATAAAACTTGTACTTATTGTGCCTGTAAACGACCACCCTAGAGAATGAAGATCACAAGAGTAACCATACAACAAAATGATTCAAGCCATATTCATCATACCTCTTATGCCTTCCTGCTTTGGCTGCCTTTGGATGCTTAAGAGTGCATTTTTAAAGTTCTCTAGTGACAGGAATCCTAATTTTGGTTCCATGTAAGAGACAGCGACAAATCTAGCATCCAATTGCAAGTTCAGACTAGTATCAACTGTGATAATGTTAACAGGTATAACTTTACACAAGATTTGATGCATCGAGATATAGGCAATGAACTTACAAAAACCGTAGTAAGTTGTTGATGGTAGATTGCAAATTCAGACAAGAAGCAATGATCTCCTTGAATCTCTCATCAGCTAAAACTTTCTAGCAAATTTCAAGGACCTCTATTTCTGGAGAAAATTTAGTTGAAAGATGCTTTGAAATGGTAATAAAGGATGCAATCTAGGTTTTAAAATATCAAATTTAAACAGTTGGATAAAGGATACTCGTAGCTTTCCATTGAATTGAGAAGCAAAATCATGAGGAAGACTTGTATTTACGGGCAAAAACAAGAGATGCTCTAACAGTCTGCAAAACCAGAATTCTGAAGATCAAAATTTGACTCTTGGCAAAACTCTTACATCACTCTTCATATAAGAGGAAATTTACCTCTGTACATCCTCCATAGATGGAGGAAGAAATAATAGCTTTCTATGTGAAAAACGAGATCTTACTCTTTTTTCCAAAAGTTGATCAGCATCCTGCAGGCAAAGTTTGAAAGTATCACATACTACAACTTAAAACTTTTTTGTCAAGTCCAATGAGTTTTATTTTCATTATCTTTACCAGTAAATGGCTTGAGTGCCAAATTTAGTTACCGGTACACATTTATAAACTGTAAAATTCTAAAGTTTTCATATATTGAATATATAAGCTAACATTAAAAGAAAAAAAAGTCTCTTTGTATAATAATATAAAGAATAGCAAAACAGAAAAAATCCAGAGAGGGCAGAGGAAAACTAAGCAAGAGAAGATAGAAAGCATTTAGAAATAAGCATACCAGTCGACAACTCACACCGATGACAACAGCTTGTGATGTTACTGATTGCATCGCATCTAGCAAGCTATACAGCAACCTTTGCTTTCCCTGAAAAGAACAAAATGAGGAATTGTAATATGCCCCTAAATTTCATGTTGATATTCTAAAGATAATTAGCTGCTTTAAGGCTAAAAATTAGTGAATTAATGAGATTGTATTACTTAGAGAAAAAATGGATTCTCCTTGATTTATGGAGGTGATTAGGGATATACTTTCCTATATATTTTCCTATACTATTAATAGAAAGATGAAGTAAAAAATTACTTTTCTCTGATTTTCTTCATGGTATAATAGTTACGACTTTTCCATAATTTTTTCGTGCAAATTATTACTAAATGGACTATCGTTTGGCAATGAATAGTAGGGGAGAAACTCCTCATCCTTCAGAAATGATTTCAGCAGTTCGAGTGTGACTAATCCCGGAATGATGATAAAAAACACATAACACAACGGTGATCTTATCACGTTGAATTTGCCTTTGGCGAACCACAAGTTGAATGATCATAATTACTTGGAATGGGTGCAAACAATAAAATTGGCCATTGATGGCAATCGAAAACTTGGCCATTTGATTGAAGAGATAACAAGCGTGACTTCGACTGATCCAAATATGGCATTGGAAACCCCCATATATTTTTGCCAACAACAAAAGATGCATAGGATGCGGTTCGAGAGATGTTTTGGATACTGAGAATTCTTCTCAAATTTTCGAACCAAAAATGAAGCTATAAAAGGCCAAGAAAGGAGACAACACTGTTACTTTGTTTTATAACAAACTTTTAACCTTGTAGCAAGAATTAGACCTATGTTAGGATGATTGGGATTATTTGAATGATAGTGTTCGACATTAAAAAAGGTACGGAAATGATAAGATTCATGTTGTTCTTGCATGATTAAATTAAGAACTGGAGAAAGTCAAAGGCTAAATTTTGGGAAGAAAGCCACTTCCTTCAATAAGAGAGGACTTCTCGGAAGTAAAGACAGAGGAGATCAGGCAGAAAGTGATGACAGGCAACAGTGAATCAGAGGCTAAAGGTTCTGCACTTGTATCTAGCGGAACAAAGGCTAAGGGGGAATGGAAAAACAACAAAAGTTTTGGTGAAATCACTGTGAATGTGATTCGGACACAGAAAACTTGTTCAAAAATCCATGGAAAGCCAAAAAATTGGAAGAAAAACAATTTGAAGATAATTATACCTAAAATTTCTCTAATTCAAATCCTTTTTGTTCTTTGGCTTTAAAAGGTAATTATTTAGTTGCCTCTTAATTCAATGTCAATTCAAATAATTCTTGAATAATTAATTCTAGGGAAACAGATCATATGATTGGATCGTCTATATTGTTTTCTTCCTATAGTCCTTGTGCATGAAATCAATGAGTAAAAATAACAAACTATTCCTTGGCAGCAGTAGATGGGAAGGATCACTTGTTATTTCCCATGATCTTATAGTCTATAATGCTTCTTATGTTCCTAAACTGTCCCATAACTTATTGTCAGTCAATAAAAAAGAACTGTTGATCAAAATTGTCAAGCTAATTTTTCTTTATCAGATTGTCAATTTCAAGATTTGAACACGGGGAAGATGATTGGCAATGCTAAACAATTTAGAGGTCTCTAATTCTTTGAAGATGGATATGACTCAAATAGGCACTCCTAGAGAATGTCTCAATTCTATTTCAATATTTACTGAGAGTAAAATTATGTTATGGCATTTTAGATGAGGACATCCAAGTTCCCACTATATGAGACATTTGCTTCCAAAGTTTTTTATAAATAAAGATCCATCTTCATTTTAATGTGAAATTTGTCAAATTTTCAAACATCTTTCTGAGCACAACCTTACAAGGTTTTGTTCATTATGATTTATAGTGATATTTGGATACCTTCAAAAATAAAAACAGTAATTGAAAAGGGATGGTTCATAACTTTATTGATGATCATAATAAAATTACTTGGGTCTTTTAACTTGATAAGAAATCAGATGTTGAAAGCATTTTTCAAGACTTCTATAAAATGATTCAAACATGGTTCAAACTAGTATTCAAGTTTTTAAAATTGATAATGGAAAAGAATATTTCAACAAGATTTTAAGAATTTTGTTTGGATGAAAAGGGTATTGTTCAAATCTCATACACTGACATCCCACAAAAAATGGAATTGCAGAGAAGAAAAATAAACATCAGTTAGAATTGCAAGATCTTTAATATTTTCAACTAATGCTCCTAAGTACTTATGGAGCGAGACTATCCTCGCAGCTACATATTTGATCAAATAGGAAGCCTTCAAAAGTTTTAAAATTTCAAACCCCTAAACTTTTTAAATAAATGTTGTCCTTCCTTTTAGATATCACATGATCTTCCACTTAAAGTGTTTGATTGTATTGCATTTTTTCATATTCACGACTACAATCGAGAAAAACTTGATCCTAGAGCATGAAATATGTTTTGTTGGTTGTCCTACTCAAAAGGGCTAGAAGTACTTCGCTCTAATGTCCAAAAGGATAAAATGTCTCTATGGATGTCACCTTTTTTGAAGATAAACCTGTTTTTCCCTCCCTCATCTTCAAGGGTAAACATCTAATGAAGATTCATTTTTTGATATTCATAAGAATAGAAACCACAAGGAAAAATGAGATTATGGTCAACATTGACAATGATGTGAATATTTTCTATAATTTTGATTCAAAAAATGATAATATCTCAAATAATGGAAATAAGGATCCATCTTCGATGCCTTTACAAATTCAATCTCAGGAAAAGAACTAAATGTTTGCAAGGTTAGATGGACATCATTTTAAAGGGGAAGTTCTTTTGAAAATATATCTAGAACGATAGAAAAGAACAAACATGCAACTAGTCAAGAATCTAACCTAAAGACAAATCCAAAAATTGGAGATCAATAAGGCAAATCCTAGTTTGAACCTATACCTATTGAGTCATTGTCTCCTAAACCAATATATATTCCAAAGTCAGATGATATCTTCAATTTACCTATTGCTCTTAGGAAAGGTTCTTGAACATGTAGTAAATATCCTCTGTATAACTTCTTATCCTATCAAAGTCTGTCTCCATCATTTTGCGCATTTACTTCTAATTTGTATAGTATTTCCATTCCTAAGAATATACAGGAGGCTCTAACTATTCCTGAGTGGAGGGATGTGGTCCTGGAGAAGACAAGAGCTTTAAAAAAGAATAGAACATGGTAGAAAGTTGATCTTCTAAGAGGAAAAATATTGGTTGGATGTAAATGGATGCTCACTATGAAGTACAATTTTGATGGATCACTTGAAAGATGTAAGTCTCACCTAGTTGCCAAAGGTTCTGCTCAAACCTATGGCATTGACTATTCAAAAACATTTTCACATGTTGCTAAGTCGAATACTATGTAAGTGTCACTTTCTAATGCAACTAATTTGGGTTGGCCTCTACATCAACTATATATCAAAAATGCTTTCCTAAATGGAGATTTAGAAGAAGAGGTGTACATAGAGGTTCCCTCGGGATTTAGTAAAAACTTTTGGAAAAAGGATATGGAAGCTAAAAAAATCTTCATATTGGCTTAAACAATCACCAAGAGCCTGATTTGACAGAATTTTGAGATTTGTAAACTCTCAAGGTTTCTTACAAGGGCAATCTGACCATTCTATATTCATTAAAAATTTTGTAGAAGAGATCATTGCAATTCTAGTAGTGTATATAAATGACATGATCCTCAACAGTTATACTTTAGAGAAAATGAAAAATTTGAAAAAGAATCTCTCAAATGAGTCTGAAATCAAAGACCTAGAGTCTCTCAGGTACTTCCTTGAGATGTAAATTGCTGGATCTAAAAAGGGAATAACAATTACTCAACAGAAGTATATGTTGGATCTTCTAAAAGAAACTGGGATGAATGGATGCAAACCAATAGAAACTCCTATGGAATTTAACTCAAAGCGTGGTGAAGTTAAGGAAAGGGTTCCAGTAGATACAAGTAGATATCAACGACTGGTAAGAAAGCTAACCTATTTATCCCACATTAGAACAAATATTTCTTTACTATCAGTGCGAAATTAATGCATACGCCCTACGAAGAACACTTGGAAGCAATGTACAAAATCTTAAGATACTTAAAAAAAATTATAGGGAAATGATTATTCTTCAAGAAAAGTGATCAACGTAGAGTTGACATATACACTAATGTAGATTGAGCAGGGTTAGCGAATAAAAGGTCTAATTTTGGTTATTGCACCTTTTTGTAGGAAATCTAATAACCTGAAGGAGAAAAAAGTAAGTGCAAAGGTGGAATACAAGGCAATGGCTCAAAATATTTGTGAAATAATCTTGCTTAAAAATTAGTGGAAGAGCTTAAGAGACTAGTGGAGCAACTAATGAATCTTTTATTTAATAATAGAGAAGCTATCAGTATCGCCAACAATCCAGTTTAGCATGATCATACAAAACATATAAAAATTGACATGTCTTTTATAAAAGAGAAACTTGAAGTGGACTCATTTGTAAACTATTTGTACCTACAACATAACAAGTTACTGATGTCTTCACCAAAAAGTTATAAAGGCAAACTTTTGAGTTCTTTGTAAGTTAGGACTGATCAATATCTATGCACCATTTGAGTGTTGATATTCTAGAGATAATTAATATGTCTAAAGCTAGAAATTGGTGACTAAATTAATGGAATTTTATTACTTAGAGAATAAATAAATTCTCCTTGATTTAAAGAGGTGATCAAGATTATACTTTCATATATATTTCCTGTACTATTCAAGTAAAGATGAAGTAAGAATTACTTTTCCCTTTGACTTTCTTCAATTCAATCGAAAAACCCATCAATTAGAGCACATATGCTAAACATAACAAACCTATCATGTAAAACCACCCTCTCAAATTTGAGCAACAACAAAGAGAACTTAGATATTAAACATCGTATGTAAAATGGAAGGCATGAACAATTTTACTTGATGATAAAGATAAATTAGATATTAAAGAGTGATTAAGAAATGATGTAAGAAGACAAGGTAATATTACCTTTAAAGAGTGATTAAGAAATGGTGTAAGATAGAAATGCAATCTTACCTGAGCAAATGAGTCAAACTCATCAAGTACAAAAATTATTGTTTTGTGAGCTAGTCCACATTCCCTGACAAAAAGCAAGAATGAATCATTTAAAAACTATAATTTTTTTATTCAAGATAAGTAAGCTTTTTTTTGGAAAGGATATATGCACTCACCGAAGCATTGCTATCATAAACTGAGAATTGTCATCAAAAGATGCCTGCAAGAATTAATAGACGATTATTATAAAGAGGGAAATGTTTCAACATAAAGAGATTGTTTGAAATTTATCAGATATTCTTCGTTACCATTTTAGAGAATACCAAGTGATGTTCCAGGCATAGCTGTCTAGCAATCTCCTGAATGTTGAATAGGCATTAAACAAAGTTATAAGCACAGATAGAATCATTAAATAGCTTAATTCAGAGATATAGGCCAGTCGATTTAATAGGTAGAGATATTATACTATATGACACACAACCTTGAAGGCACAATTGTCATCATTATGCAAGAGGCCATTCAGTTTGATCTGTAAAACAAAGACCATTTTAGTGAAATGAGGAACACGATTGCAACCAACAGAGAAGTATGGATCATCTCAACAACATAAATATGCTTCTGTAGCTTGCAATAGGAATTATCACAAATGCCCTATCCATGACAAGGCTCTACTACTTTTCTAGGACCTGATCATCTATTCATTTTAGCATATTGAACACCAATTTTTACTTTAACTGGTTCATATTGCATTGCCTTAAAAGAATAGTTTCATGATATTTCATTTCACACACTTCCCAACAAAATGAAGGACTTCTTAACTTTCAAGGGCAGAGATGGTTTTCCCCACAAAACATTTTTAAGGTAGTACTTACCACTGATATAAGATCAGAATGTTCTTGCAACAAATCATAGATCACAAGCTCCAAAACCTGAGATTCAGTACATATGAAGAAATATTTGGTATTTGGTTAATAATCTCTGGGGAACGAAAAAAAAACAAAAGAAACAAATGTAGAGAGAATAAAACAGACAGCAAGTTTCCCAGAACCACGTGGTCCAAGGAGCAGAATCGAATTGTTGCATCGTTCAGTTATTGAACTTGAAATTATAAATTTCAACTTGCTGGAAAAAAAGAAAAAGCCCAAATAAGAAAATAGAGAAATCAGTAGAAAAAGGCTAGTTCCTTCGATTCACGTAGAATGGTGAAATTTTTTTGCTTGAGAATCAAAAGATGTACCTGTAGTTACTATCTGGGGAATCAGAGAGAGGCTTGAAGACGAAACTGGAGTTACAAAGCCTGCTCCTGATGATGCTTTGGGCTTTCTCTGCATCACTTTGGAGTCCCATTACAACTGAATGGCGGGAAAGATCGAGAATGTTTGGTTCATATACACGGGAGAGGCGATAAGTTTCCTCGACATTGCTCGTGAAAATCACGTGCCTCTTAACCTAGTTTATGTAGGGTGTGCTTGTTTGGTGGGTATGAAGAGAGAGGAATGGGTATGGAATGAAAAAGAATGCTTGGTTGGAGGTTATGATTATTGGACTTCTACTTTCATTGCTTACTTTAGGGTATTGCTCTATTCATCTCCATTATGAGAGGAATGAATGGAGAGGAATGGAGTCATTCCTAACTTTGCTTAATGTTTAATGTTTTTTTGTTTAGTAAAGTTTGATATCCTTTAACTAATATTATAATTAATTAATTAATTAATGACATTATAATTAATTAAAATATAATTCATTCATTAATTAAAATATTATAATTAATTAGTTACACTATTTTTTAATTAATTAAAATATAATTAATTTTTATTTTTTAATATTTTTAATAGTTAAAATACCTTCAGCTTCAAGCTCCGCAACACAATAGTCAAGGGTCTGAGCTACTCACCTTTTAGACCGGGTGACATTTAGGCCCATAAATGGAGTCATCTAATTACAATGCCCTGTTCTCCGAAGATTGAGGAACAAGAAGATATCTATTAATAGAAAGATTTATTCGATAGAAAATCTTAACAGTTACATCATTTTACAAACTACACAAAAGTTGTCCCTTTTTTATTGAAATTTACCTATTACAAAGATGCATAAAGGAAGAGAACGAACTTCATATATCCCTTTCCTACTTAAATTAGAAACAAGATCAAAAGTTATTATGGTTCATCTCCAATTTTGTGAAGCCATTTCTCAAGCAAGGCAGTAGATAAGTTATCGAAAGTTTGTGTCAATGATAGAATGGTAATGTCTTTATAGGTAGAGTATGATACAATCATGGTCGGGTGACCACCAATTGAAGAATAACTGAATAGGAGTTGGTAAGAATGATTTGTTTATTTTTTATGAAAATACAAAAAAATATATAAACAATTAATTAATGAAACCGATGTCCTATTTAATGGAAATACACAACAAAATTTTATAAATTAAATTAACTAATATTAAATAAAACAAAAAATATGAAAACTAAACCTAACCTCAACTCTTCTACTTTCTCCCATCGACACTCTGTTCTCTACCCACCATCTGTTTGCTAGCTTGCCTACCGTCTAGTAACTAGCTTGCCACCATCTCATTATTATCATCATCTGAAAACAGCCTGCCAATCGCTTTAGTTGTAGCTTAGTGATAAATTATTTAAAATGTATTCTTTATCTTGTACATATTTAGATGTATATGATAAAGTTTATGTGATGATTATGTAAGTGGTAAGTCGACTTGTACCATGTGTAAGTCGACTTATGCTTGCTCGGTACTGATAAGTCGCCTTGT
>JAOTIZ010000201.1:10143274-10155369 GCA_027123425.1 Erythroxylum panamense | reverse complement strand
ATAATCCCCCCCAAACCCGCCCCATTGCCATTCCTACCAGTTAATTCTCAAAAGGAAATAAAATCATAAAAAAATACACTTCATTTCTTGCAGGAATCTTCTTAATGAACTTACCTTATTAGAAATGATTTATCCTAAAGAATCCTACTAATTATGAAGGTCATATATTAGCTATGTGATTGCTGGAAGATTTTTGGCAAAGATGACATTGAAGTTATTTAGATTTTTGGCAAAGATGACTAAGGATGCAAGTAAAGCAATGGCTAGTTGAAGGAAATGCCTACTTAAGAAAGAGTCACTACTTTTGTGAAAACATATCAGACTCTTGAATTACATCAACAACATCAATACTATTGAAAGTCATATTCTTATTAAATCTTTTGTGTTTTAGACAGTAAAAATTCTTTTTGAGAGAGATCATTGAAGCTCATATTGAGCAAATTACATTTTCATCTATTGAGAGCTTGTAGAGGCTAGTTAAATACTAATAATTTGAAAGGTTGGAGAACCTTGAAAAATATGTACTCGTGAGCTTGAAAAGGCTTCTCAAATTACTACTTAGGATTTTAGTGAAACACTCAAGTTGGATATTGAGGGACTGGACGTAGTCTTGAGTTGTAAGCCGAACTAGTATAAATCGACTACATCCTTCTTCTCTCACTTTAACTATGTAATTCCACATTATATTGTGTGTGTTCATTTTAGCAAGAGGCTCCTTCAGTTTTATAATAGACTCCTTATGTTTTCATCTTGTAAGAGGTTCCTTTCATTTTTAACAGGTGACTTCTATTTTAAATTATTTTAACAGGATTTAGCATAGGTTCCTTTCGTTTAAGTAGGGCCTTTTAGCACAACAGGCTCCTATCTTTTTAAAGAATGACAATCTCTTGCCGCTTCTTTGATTTGAAAGTACTTGCAAAAATTTTAAAGTCATACAATTAAACCCCCCCCCCCCCTTCTGTATGTGTTTTCTTTATTATTTGGTATCAGAGCAAGGTTTCACATTTATTATGTTTTACAACACGTAATAGATTATGATAAACAACTTAAGAAGCCTTGAAGGACAATCTGTCTCAAAGCCTCCTTACTTCAATGGAAAAAACTACTCCTATTGGAAAGAGAGAATGATCATCTATCTTCAATCGATGGATATCAAAATCTAGCAAGCTATTAAAGCTGGAGCTACACCTCCTGCTATTAACAACGTAGAAGTGTGGATTGATGCCGATAGAGGAAATGCACAGCTGAATGTCAAAACAAGATATCATCTGATCTATACACTATCTCTAGAAGAGAACGAAAAGATATCCTATTGTTCTATAGCAAAAGAAATATGGGACAAGCTTCAAGTTACTTTTGAAGGAACGAATGAGGTAAAGAAATATATAATAAGTCTTTTAGTGCATCAATACAAGACTATTTGCATGAAACAGGGATAAACAATAGACAAATTTTTCGAACGTTTCAATAACGCCATCACTGTTTTGAAAAACTTGGGCAAGATATATCCAAATGATCAGTTGGTAACAAAAATTCTAAGATCATTACCAAAGGAATGGAGACCTAAAGTGACAACTCCAGAAATCACAAAAGATCACGATACAATCTCACTTGATTGATTAAGAGGAAACTTAATGATTTATCAAACCGAGCTTAGGCGAGATGAAGGATCCTCATACAGAAGGGGAATGGCATTAAAAGCAGTTAAAGAATCAAATCCATCAAATGATGGTGAAAGTGATACTGAGTTGCAAATATATAAAGATGACGAATTCAACTTTATGGATAGAAAATATGCCCACTTCTACACAAAGAAGCTCATGAAGAAAAGAGAAAGAAACAAAAAAAACTTGAAACAATATGTTCCTATCAAAAGGCAACAACGACAATGGCAATATACAAAATAATCAAATCATAAGTTATCACTGCAAGAAGCCTAGACATATAAGATTAGAATGTCCTTTTCTTTAGACAACAAACAAAAAACCCAAAAAGCATGTTATGACTGCAGTTTGGTCAGATGAGGATTTTGATAACTTTCAAGAAGAAGAGTCTGAGTAAGTCAACAACGTTTGCTTTAAGGATGAATCAGAGATGATGAGGTATATTATTTTGACTCTGATATTGAAATTGATGAATTGAGAGATGCATAGCATCACTTATATGATCAGTACAAAAAATTAACAGTGCAGTATTTCAAAAAGGTTGAGAAGTCAAAAAATAATGATGAATCTTTAACGAATAAGATTAAATTATTAGAATTGGAACAAATATTTTTTGTCTAAAGTCACTTCTCTTGAAAATACTAATAAACAAACAGTTTCTAAAAAAGAATGCTTGGAACAAAAATAATTCCAATAGAAAACTCATTACTTGAAAATGACTATGCTAAGATAAAACAATTAGAAGAGGAAATTACAACTTTAAAGCCTGAAAAAGAAAAATGTGCTAAGAAAATTGTTTCACTTGAAAAATATCTTGCTAATTTTGGAAATGGAAGAAACAATCTTAATGATTACTTCGGAGAGGTAAATGTGTTTTTGATAAGGCCAGAATATGATATAATGAAATAACAATATCAGGCCATACAAAAACTTCTTTGTTAAATCTAGCAATAACTATATCCAAAACAACAGGAACCTAGTAAGTGGAAAAAAAACCATAACAACTATCATTTATCTATTTTATGTGATTATTGTGGTAGACATGGTCATATTAGTCACTTTTGTTACTTTCAAAAAATGAAAAAATCATCTCAAATGTATGTTTAGAGACCGAAAGGTCAAACTACGAACGTGAATGGACCTAGAAAGATTTGGGTCCCTAAATTGAGATAATACACTGCAAATATGCTTCAAAACGGAGACAAAGGAAAATTAATGTATAGTTGATAGTGGTTGTTCGGGACACATAACAAGTGAAATATCGCATTTCAACTATGTTGAAAGGAAAAAATAAGGTAATGTTGTCTTTGCTGATAAAAACAAGGCAAAGGTCACTAGAATTGGTAAAATCGGTGATTCTAACTCTGATTCTATTGATAATGTTCTTTTTGTTGATGGATTGAAATATAATTTGCTTAGCATAAGTCAATTATGTGATAAAGGTTATAGAGTTACTTTTTATGCATCACATTGCGAAATAATTAACAATATTAATAATAATAGTGTATTTGTTGGTCCTAGATATCAAAACATATCATGTGCTCAGTTGGAAGATATATCTTCTCAAAGTGACAAACGTTTTGTCTCAACAGAAAATGATTCAATTATCTAGCACAGAATATTTAGACATGCAAGCATGAGCATTTTATCAAAATTGTCTAAAAATGAGTTAGTAAGAGAACTGTCGAATTTGAAATTTGAGAGCAATCAGGTTTGTGTTGCTTGTTTAAAAGGAAAACAAATCAGAAACAGCTTCCCTCTTAAAAATATTGCGACTACTAACCAGCCACTTGAACTCATGCACATGGATTTATTTGGTCCTACTAAGACTCAAAGTTTTGGTGGCAAACATTACGGTTTTGTTAAAGTAGATGATTTTTTTCAGATTTACATGGGTTTATTTTCTATCAAAAAATGATACTTTTGAAGTCTTTGAGAAGTTTTGCAGGAAAGTTTAGACTGAAAAAGGGTACTGCATTACATTGATTCGAAGCAATCAAAGAGGAGACTTTGATAACAAAAAACTTGAAGACTTCTGCAACGAAAATGGTATAACTCATAACTTCTCATGCCCAATGACTCCTTAGCAAAATGAAGTTGTTGAGAGAAAGAACAGGATGCTGGTAGATATGACCAGAACAATGCTATGCGAAAGAGACTCACCTTATAGTTACTGGGCAGAAGCCATGTAAGCCACTTGTTATATACTTAAAAGGTGTCTCATAAGATTTATTATGAAAAAGGCCCCCTATGAGATGTGGAAAGGAACAACACCAAATGTTGCTTACTTTCGAGCATTTGGTCGCAAGTTTTTCGTTCTAAACAATGGAAAAGACAATCTTGGAAAGTTTGATACGAGATCAGACAAAGCTATTTTTTTTAGGCTATAGTACCACTATTAAAGGATTCAATGTGTATAATAAAAGAACAAAGAAGATAAAAGAATTGATACATGTGATATTTGATGAAGCATTATCTTCGACAACAACAACTGACACAGATGATGAAGAACATCCATTGGTACCTAAAAATACATCAGAGAATCAAACTACACCTATAATACCTTCAAAATTACAAATTCAAGAGGGCCCCTCTGAAGCTAGAACAAAGCAAACTCCTTTATCTCAGTAGGAGCCTATACGACAAAAAACACCAAGAGAATGGAGAGGTCTTGATACACATCAATATATTCTAGGAGTTCCTTCTAAAAGTCTAAGAAAAAGATCATCATTCAATAACAACTTTGCTCTCATCTCACAAATAGAATCAAAGATCGTTGAAGAGGACTTTGCTGACGAAAACTGGGTTTAATCATGAAAGACGAACTAAATCAATTTGACAAAAATAAACTCTGGAACCTAGTACCTCTTCCTCAAAACAAGTCAACCATTGGAACTCAGTGGGTATTTTGAAACAACCTTTATGAAAATGGCAAGATGGTAAGAAACAAAGCTAGACTTGTAACTCAACGTTACAATCAATATGAAGGTATTGATATTGATGAAGCTTATACACCTATTGCTATATTGAAATCGATTAGAATTTTACTTGCCTTTACATGCTATAGAAACTTCAAATTGTTCCAAATGGATGTTAAAAGTGCATTCTTAAATGGTTCATTAATAAAAAAAAAGTGTTTGTTAAGCAACCTCCAAGTTTTGAGAACGAAGATCATCCAAACAACGTGATGAAGTTGACTAAAGCCTTATATGGTCTAAAGCAGGCTCCTCGAGCATGGTATGAAAGGTTAGGTAATCTTCTGCTTGAGAATAACTTTAAAAGAGAAAAGGTAAACAAAACCTTTATAAGTTCTTAATGATTAGAAGGAGCCATTGCTTTCTTAGTAAGGAGCCTATCGTTAACAAATTACAGATTAAAACTTCACATATTCAATTAGTAATATAGTTTACATATTCATCATGCTCACAAATCATGTAAGTAAAAGTCATGCAATTATATCATACATCTTTCAAAAAAATATATTGTCATCTTAATTCTCCCTCTTTGTCATTATCAAAAAGTAAAGGGAAAAGAATGAATTAAGTATAGATAGCAACAAAGTTATTGAAGAGATATATAATATGTCATGCTCAAAATCATGCAAGGCAAAAATATATCATTAACTCTTGACTCTCCCCTTTTGTCATTATAAAAAATATATCTGCTCTCCCCCTGCTACTCTTGACTCTCCCCTTTTGTCATTATAAAAAATTTATCTACTCTCCCCCTGCATTAAAGCAGAGAATTTTTCATAGAAGGATGGATTAGTAGCAAAAAATATTATGTCTTCAACATATAATTGTACTATAAGTAAATTATTCTCCTTCCGAAAGAATCTTGTTATCATTGGATTTATTTCCTTTTATTAATAACAGGTTAATTCTCAAAAGGAAATAAAATCATAAGAAATACGCTTCCTTTCTTACAGGAACCTTCTTAATGAACTTACCTTATTAAAAATGGTTTATCCGAAAGGATCCTACTAATTATGAAGGTCGTATATTAGCTCCGTGATTACTAGAAGTTTTTTTGCAAAGATGACATCGAAGTTATTCAGATTTAAATCCATCTAATTGACTAAGGATGCAAGTGAAGCGACAGCTAGTTGAAGAAAATGCCTACTTAAAGAAGAACCCTTACTTTTGCGAAAACATATTAGGCTCTTGAATGACATCAACAGCATCAATACTCTTAAAAGTCATATTCTTATTGAATTTCTCGTGCTTTAGAAAGTGAAAATTCTTTTTCAGAGAGATCACTGAAGCTCATATCGAGAAAATTACATTTTCATCTGTTAAGAGCTTGTAGAGGCTAGCTAAATAATAATAGTTTGGAAGGTTAGAGAACCTTGAAAATATATACTCGTAAGCTTGAAAAGACTCATCAAATTACTACTTGGGATTTTAGTGAAACACTCGAGTTGGATACTTGGAGACTGGATATAGGCTTGCGTTGTAAGATGAACTAGTATAAATCAACTGCGTCCTTCTTCTCTCTCCTTAACTTTTAAATTTCTACATTATATTGTGTTTTTCTTAATTTTAGCAAGAGGCTCCTTCACTTTTATAATAGGCTCCTTTTGTCTTCATCTTGTAAAAGCTTCCTTATAGTTTTAATAGGCGACTTCTATTTTAAATTATTTTAATAGGATTTGTCATAGGCTCTTTTCATTTAAGCAGGGTCTTATCACACAATAGGCTCCTATCTTTTTAAAGAATGACAGGCTCTTATCACTTATTTGAATTGAAAGTACTTGTAAAAATGTTTAAGTCACACACAATTCACCCCCTCTTACGTATGTATGCTTTATCAAAAATCATATGCAAACCAACTTGAGTTAAGAATGCCATAAACTTACAATGTTCTAGACTAAAAAATGATACCAATCATAAGACATAAACCTGACCAACTAAACAATCAAGGGCATAATCAATATAGTTTTTTAAAGTTGTTTTTTGGAAATGAAAGTAACAAAATTACATGAAATTTCCCATCTATGGGTAAAAAGTACAAAAAGAGTTCAACAATACAATAACTAATGAGATTTAAAGTAGAAAAGCAGCAAGCAGGCTTCTTTAAGACATAGAACATTAAATACAAAGAGCTAATGAGACCATAAACGTCATAAAGCCTTGTCTTAACTACTCTATAACATTAAAGTCTTGAGCAATACAAATCACGAGTTCTAATTATAATTGATAGAAAGTTGACTAGTTGCCTTATATATGGGGACTTATAAATCTTAAAAAACTTAAGGAGGTCTAAAAACTTGACAAATTGAAGGAAGCTCATGACTCATTTCTTTGAAAACATTTTTGATCATAATGTGCTATCTAATCCATTTGAAGATGCTATGAAAACAGGTATGAATATCTTGCTTTATAATCTAAAACAATGTATTATTCCTTTCTTCCCAAAGAGCATACATACCATAACTTAAAACTAATTTGAAAGTTACTGTGTCCTCTTTATGAGTGAATCGCACTTCTTCAACCTAAGATAAAGAGTTATGATATCATTTCCATAATATTGAATTTTATAAAGGCTCTAATCTTTTCTTTTAAAAGAAAGTGAATGAATTATATTAAATAAAATATTGAGGTTGACAACATGTTAATACTAACGGATCAACCAAAACACAAAAACCATAAAACTGTAAAAGGTTAAAGCTAACCATTACATCTTAAGAAATATGAATGAAAGCTCCTACACTGAATTACATGGACCCTTTAGCTCTAAAATCTTTTGTTTCTTTTCTTTAGATAAGATTACGTTAGATTCCAGTTGAGCTTGATCTACAAGCTAGCTTCCTCATAAGTTTTGGTAGCTATGAGCACCAATCTAATCCACCAATCTAATCCAATGAACTATCTTAGCTATAAGTTCATACTCATCTAAACTAAATTCCTAATGTAATTTGTTACTTCTTTCTTTCTACATAGATACAACATATAAAAGTTGATCTAAATAAGCTATAGTCTTGTCCCATCCTTTGCTTTGGTTGTAATCTAGTGAAAAATTGTATACCATTCTTTAGCACTACAATAGATAAGTAACAACTATTGTACTCTAGACCAAAGATCTTAAGAGTAAATGCATTGGAAGATCATGCGAGCACTGGATTAAGGAAGGTCTTGAAAAAGTGAACATAATTGATCAAAAGTGCCAAAACTTTTGTCTTCAATCTCTATATGATCGCTAACTAACTAATAAAGGATGCTTTGTGAATGAAGGAATTAGTCCATAGTAGGTTATACTAGGGAATTGTTTGAAAATATACCATGAATATCTTCATATATGTTTTATTAGTAAATTTGTGAGAACCATTCCTTAACCAAATCTTATGGTCAATCAGGAAGATTGACTTGGCTTCAAATATAGATGAACTTCTAAAACTATAGCTCCAATCCTTACTACATATAATATCCTTGACTTTAGCAATATGGGAAAGCTTTAGTCTAATTACATTCAAATCACCCTTCAATAGTAAAAGGTTAAGGGGCCATTTGGTTTCACTTTTCTTTTGTTATGGTAATTTTCAGTTTTATTTTGTGTTTTTAGTTTATATTTTCCTTTCAAATAAAAACAAAAACCTGTTTAGTTGTTAATGTCAATATAGTGATATTTATCACTGATAATAATTACATATTAGATAAAACTTAAAGATAAGTTTTCTAATTAAATATATTTATCTTAATATGCATTATTACTCCTAACTAGGAGAGAAATTGTTTCCAAATGAAATTTATCTTAATCTCTTATATAATATTTACGAACAAATTATTAATAAAATTATTTATTTTATTAAAAATAAATAATTTAAAATTAAATTTTTACTCATAAATAAATATTTATTATATATATATATATTAATTATTAAATCAAATTTTATAGAAGTTTATATATTTTGTAGATATTTTAAATTTAATTACATTTATTAATAATTATTAAAATTAATTTATGTTAAGTAAAATTAAATTATTCATAATTTTTATTAATAATTAATTTTAATTAATTAAACGTATAATATTTAATTAAATTATTCATAATTCTTATTAAAAATTAATATATTAAATGATTAAATAATATATATTTAGTTGATTATAAATCAAATTAAGAAAAAAAAAGAAATAGAAAACAAAAACTACATCTGGATTTCATAATTTTTGAAAACTGGAGGAAACCAAATTCAAAACCAAAAACTCAAACAAACATGTTTTTTTTAATGAATTTGAAAACAAAAATAGAAAACTAAAGATAAAAATTGAAACAAACAGGCCCTAAGATTACACTAGTCATTAAACAAAAATCAAGTCTCTTTACCATCAGTTATCAAACTTTTGAAAAAGGAGTTAAGTTGATCCCTCATCCTAAGCATTTGGATTAAGGATCATAACTGTCCTTTACTAGTTTTTAAGCTCTAAAAGCTCATATTTGAAAGGTAATAAGCATGCATCCATTTAACCCATATTGAGCCTCTATATTCTTTTAGTAAGTAGCACTAGATTCATTACCTAATGGAAACCAGTCCCAACCCTCCATCCTATTTAGGAAAACATAGCTCTAGCGACTTGAACTTTACATCTTTGGAATTATCCACTTCCCCTATACATGAGTATTTTTTGATCAACTTCTCCGCTTCTTTAATTAGTCTTCTAGGAAGGAATAGGTGAGAGCTCCAGCAGATATGAATATTTGATAGAATTGACATAACATCTCATTTCCATACTAAAGGTTAAAACCCTAGATTTCTATAACTGATAAAATACTAATGAGAGACTAGAAAAGTGCATTTCATGCTCATGCATAATATTAGCATACACACACATGAACTAGAATATTACACACATCACAATGATTTGTTTATCGACTCATTTGACACTTTCCAGGTGTAAATGATTGTTTTGATGTGATTATGATATGGATAGTGAATATTTTGTCTTAAAAATTGATTTGGTGAATTAAATTATTGATTTATATTTTTTTAAATTTTGAGAATTTTCTAAAATTATGAGTATTTTGAACTAGAAAAAATACCAAGTGACAAAACAATTGATAAATGGTAGTAGAAATAAATGTCAAATGGTAGTAGAAATTATTGATACGTGACATTAAGATTTAATGACAAGTGTCATTGAAAATTGGGAGACAATTGGACTACAAATGGGGAAACAAATGGACTAGTTAAATAAGAGAACCAAGTGACACCATAGGAAGTGGACATGTGGCAAGTGACAAATGTCACTTGCCAAGCCATGCATCCACCCCCTACAACACTCTCTCCTAAGTGAAAGACTATCTTCATTTTATTTGCCTTTCACTTTATTCATTTGCTTTCAACTCTTATTAAATTTGCTTCTCATCTTCCTCAATCTTCTTCATCTACGAAACTCATTTCTCACCCTCTCAACGTGAACCTTGTTCTCACCTTTTACTTGCTACTTTCATTTTGTTATCTTCTTCATTGTCAATAAAAGATCTAGCCCCATAACCTTGGATTGATGATGATTGTGTGATATTGGGAAGCTAAGGTTAAGAGTGATTTGAAGATCTTGAAACTTAAACAAGTAAGTAACATATTACTCATGATTTGTTACATGAAAAATGTTTAATGATAGTTAAAGATCAAATGATCCTTAAATGGTAATATGTATATGTTGAAACATGAATGAGAAAACTTGGGTATATTCATCTATTGCTTTTACAATTATGATTATCAATATTTCATAAGTTGTTGTATAGATGATAGATTAAGCAAAAGAGATGAACTAGGATGAAAATGATGATGTAGTGTGCTAGAATATGTTAGATAGAGTGTTTTCACTAAATATGCATCTGTATTTTGGTCATATCTTGATCTATAGACATCTAAACGGGATGATTCTAAGTTTGGATTAAACTAGAGACATATGGCTATATTTTTCATGAATGAATCTAATTGTAATTATGTTTTTAAGAGTTTCAAAAGTTGGCTTGAAATTGAATACAGTGGGTTGTCATGATTTGGGAACAGTCTGAAGTATTTTGAATATAACTTGCAGAATACTAAACCAAATTATGTGAAATTAGTGTCATTATGGGAATAGTTTTTTTAGAAGAATGTATTGCCTAAATTTCTCATTTTTTGTGTCAAAAGAGCCATGCAAAATCAACCCGAAAATCTGTTTTGAAAGAAAAACTGGAATGATGATTGAAAAAATGAGTACTTATATAATTGTGCAAACTTGTGATGTGTGTAAATGTGTGTTGCATGATATAGAAGACCAATTAGAGCGACAATATCTAGACATTGCCAGGACTTCAAGGCAATAGCTATCTGGAGCAAACTATGAGTCCTAGATGGTCTCACTTAATAAATTGTTTGTTCTAAATTCTGTATTGAATTATTATGTAAACGTGATTATGTTGATTATGGACATTGAATGACTGAGGCGTTTGATGCATGAATAATATATTGGAAATGTTTCTTGTATGTAAATTTGACGAAATAAGTGATTCTCAATGTATATGTTAAATATCGGACCAAGGTCCGATGGTAAATGTGAATGTGAGTATGAAATTCAATCAAGTGACTGATTGAAAATATGTGAATGTGATGCATTTCATTACATGAATGCATGACAACATAAAGGTTATTGTGACCGGAGTAGCCACTGAAAAAGAGCTTAAAACTCAAAATGTGATAAGAGCCTCTGGCTCAGTTGTTATTGTACCCAATATCCACTAAGGGATATGGGATAATGTCTGAAACAAGCCCGATATTCACAAGGGATATGGGCCAGTAAAAAGGCACTCGGTCACAACAAAATAATAAATGAAAGTGAGTCTCATGAGCATTGCATATACATTTAATATGTATGTTTTGAATGATTAAAATGTATTGTTAAATTGTGTTGAATAAAAAATGTGAAAATTGTGAACAAAAGAGTTTTGTGATGCTTCATGATGATAAATAAAATGATGTGTGTTGGATCCCGTTTCCGGAACCCAACCTTGAAGCAAACTATAACTAATATCGCTTCATTTTCTTGCTTTGATACCACAAATGTTGGGACCCGATTTTTGAAACCGGAGCCCAACCTCGGAAACATAAATCGAAAACATGTACCAAACGTGAGTGGACTTATACTTAAACAAAAGGGCGGAAACAAATCAAAAACGGAATCCATGAAATCAAATCGGATCAAAAATGAAGGAAATCGAAAGCAAATCGAAGGCTCGGAATCAAAGAAAACCAAACAGTTCAATCAAAACTGAAACAAGTTTTCGATATCCGAAAACATGTACTTTGATGAAACGTTGCATTGGAAACCTATAAGACTATCTTGTTCTAACCAATCCAATTTGGTATAAATTTTTTTTTCATCATTTTCATTTTACTTAATCTCATACAAAGCAATACACTTCTTCAATTTGGAATTCATCAATTCC
>JAOTIZ010000201.1:10131666-10143174 GCA_027123425.1 Erythroxylum panamense | reverse complement strand
AATAACAAAAGCATACACACATATACTCTCTCATCATCAACAACTTGCTAAATTCACCTATCTTAATCTCATATAACGATTCACATTCTTGAATTTTCTTTTTCTTTGCACATGAATATTTCACCACAAATTTCTCATTTAATATCAATTTATACTTCTAAATTTCAAGGAAAGTTTGGGGTCCAACAGATGTGAATTGTGTGATTGTATGTGTTGATGTGTTATATGAATTGAGTGAGCCATTGAGGATGGTCTACTCACTGAGTTCGCAAAACTCAACCTAAAATTTGCAACATTTTTCAGGCTTAGAGAAGATCTCCAGTTAGACAAATTGGAGTCTAACCACTGCATTCGAATAAGAGATAGAGGTTAGGACCATTTCGTGTCTGCATATGTATTTCATTATTTTGTACCAAAATATATATTCACAAGTATTATATAATGTGTATGTAAATAATTTTATAATGTAATGACATTATGACTATAAGTGTTTTGTACCTATAATGGGCCCGAGTGGCTACCGAATTTCTGATGATATGTATAATGGTTGTAACACTACGATTGAAAATGTTTATAAATAAAATGGGTCAAAAGTTCCATTATTGATTTTCCACATATGCATGTAATATTTTTGAAAATTTTGTAATAAGTTCAATTGACTGACTATTCTAGCATACCACCTTCGTATAGTATGTTCTTGAATACCATCGGTATGTTCTGGGATATGCACTATGAGAGTCGGGTGCTATAATTGAAGCAACAAGTTAAAGCTTGCTAATAATTGAAGGCAACCAATTCTGCCAATAGGCAAATAAAGCTTAAGGAATCTACATTTGGCACACATTATTAAATATATAATAAGCTCTTCTCTGTATTTATTCTTAACTCAAGCATCTTAGAGAAGGAGCTAATAGAGTTCACTAACAATTGAAGGGAGTAAGGATTAGCACCACAAAAGAGCATTAGGTCATAAAAAATCAAGTTAAAAATTTTAAGTTGTTTGCTTTTGTAATGATACTTGAATGAACCACTAACCTCTATATTACAAGCTATCATCATGGTAAGAACTTCAATAGCTAAAGTAAAAAGATATGGGTACAAGGGATCCCCCTAACTTAATATTTTTACTCTATTAAAAATTATAATGGCTTCACCATTAACTAAAATACTAAAGGAAGTAAAGGTTAAGCAAGCCCAAATCCACTTAATAAAGAGCTTAGAAAATCCAAAATCATATAGGTTGTAGAAGATGAACTTCTAATCCAACATATTAATGGCTTTGAAGAAATCATTCTTTTATTAAGAAATCCCTAATATGGGATTTGGTATTGTAGTCCTTAAACAGTTCATGAACAAGTATAATATTATTGCCTATAGTTCACCCTTTAATGGAAGTACCGTGACAAATGTTTATAAGAGGCTTTAAGGCAACCTTTAGTATTGAGGTTAAAATATTGGAAATTACTTTATTAACTATGTTGTAATAAGAGATTGGAAGAAAGTATTGCAGCAAGTTGGGATTGCCTTTCTTAGGGATAAGGCTTATATAAGTTTTGTTGACTTCCCTAAGTATTTTCTTGCTCCTGAAGAATTCTTGAATCGCTAAGCATCTAGTTAAATCCTATGTGCTTTGTCAACAGGAAGCATTGGATTTGTATAGTCCATATGATTTCTCTGGATTAAGGCTAAACAATGCTAATTTGATGTATTGAGTGGTAATTTAGTAATATTCACAAGCACTTCCTAGTCCAATGTGGAGCTTATAAAGGATCTCAACTTATTGACAAAAGAGTCACAAGGAGAGCTTTATCCAAGCAATGACTTGTAGTAGTTGAATGCAATTGATCTTATTTTAGATTGATCCCTACATAAGTTCCCATCTTTTATTTACCCAATAATATATTTTATTTCAATTCCTTGTAAAAGAAATTAGTGTTTTTGTCCTTTTTCTTTAACCATTGTATCTTAGCTTTATGCTTTAGTAAGGAGTTATAGATATGTAATGTCTAATTATAGAAGTTCAAATCTTAGAGCTCTTCATTCCCCAAATTTTGATTAAAAGAATCCTTATAACAATCACTTTGTGCTTATTTGAGAGACTACTTTACATCCTCACTAGTTGGACCAATATTCTTATAGAGATTCTTAATCTCTTCCTTAACAATTCATAAGTTGAAAGGCTTTACACCTCTTCACTTTTTTAACATTCCATCCTTGATAGCTTCGTCAAATCCTTTAACCTTTAGTAAATAATTATTAAATCTAAAAGCTACTTTAATGGTAGGGATTGAGATGAAGTACACAATTGTTGAGTGATTTGAGCATAGAGTAGGACCAAAAAAAAGCAAAGCTACCTAAAAATTGATTCAACCAAGTATTGTTCATAAGAGCTCTATCGAGCTTTTTCTTAATATACCAATCACCTTATTGTTTATTACTCTAAGTAAAATAATTGAGGTCCACAATTAAAAAATGGTTTACAATCTAACTAAGCTCCCATAAGTTATTAGTTTGTATCATTCTTCTTCCTTAGTTTCATAAATTTAAGCACATAATGCATATAGCCTTTTAACAACCAAGAGCTCTAAATACTGCCATAGATCTACTTTAAATCTCCCCATAATTTCTTTCTCTAAAATGGCATATTTGCAAAATAAATGGTAGAAATATTGATGGTGGAAGGAGGCTAAACCAATAAACAGGAAAGGTGAATTAATTATATTGTAAATAAAGCTTATGATGCATTGTATATAAGGCTTATGATGAAGAAACCAAATCTCATATACCAATACCTAGACGTATTTTTAGGGCCATTTAAAGATTTGTTCAACATGTAAAGTAAGTTTTGTTTTTCTTTTCTTCAATACTTTTTAGTTAGAGCATATAAATTTTTTCTTTAAGATCTATATATAGAACATTAGTTTTCACCTATATTTGTTCTAAATATAAGTCAAACACAACACATATTGTAAGGACTACTTTAAAAGTAGCAAGTCGAACAAAAGGAAAAAAATATTTCATTAAAGTCAATTCTTCTTTTTAAATATGTCTTTTTATCATCAATTTATACCATATCAATTCCACTTGATCATCACCATTTCTCTTAATTTTAAAGACCCATGTATTACTAATTGATTTCCTTTCTTATGATAATGTTATAAGTTTCTAAATTTTGTTTATGAGGAGCTTCAATTTCTTCATATATTGTTGCCATTAACTATATATATATTTCTGTGTGTGTGTGTCTATATATATATATATATATAAGATAGTTAATGCTTTTTTATCCTCTATTGAGAGGATGTTATATCACCATTCATAATATAATTTGATTGCTAATTTCGTGGTTTTTTAGATGATCCGATTGATGAGCCTTATATTTTCAAACTCAACTAATTTTTAAAAATTTTACTTTAGTGATGCTTCATAATAAGTCTCTTCTTTAAATTCCCTTTCCATATGTATCATAATCTCTAAGCTTCTTTGTGAAGTATTATTAGTTTTTCTTCTCTTTGTAGCTTTTCTTCTATAAAGGTGATGACTTTACTAATAATAACCCTATGAGCAATAAGATCCTATAAGTGATGTTTTTTCACTTTGTAAGTATATCCTAAAGATATGTATTTCCTAAATTTTGGATTTAGCTTAATGGCTTATTTTGCATTATACATCACATACTGAGGAATTTTTAATATATGGAGGTTGAAGTAATCCACTAGCTTCCTAGTCCACATCTTTATTTGCATCTTCAAATTATTCGCAGTTAAAGGAACTCAATTCATATATAACAGTTGGTATTCACTACTTGTTCTTGGAAAGCCTTATCTAGGCTTGTAGCTCTCAATATGTCTCTTGTCTTTTTTCTAATAAAGTTCTATTCATTTGCTTTCCCACTCTTTTTTTATTAAAAGTTTATGCAATAATAAACTATCATTTGATACCTTCTAGCTTGCAAAATCCATGAAATCCATCGCTAGTATATTATCTTCCATTATCTACCCTTAAACACTTGATCTTTTTATCATAATCAAGTTCAATGCCTACTTTGCAAACTTTGAAGATTGAGAACACATATTTTTCTTTTAATAGGATGTATCAACACCTTATGAAAAAATCATTAATGAAAGAGACAAAGTACTTTGCCCCTCTAAGGATGGAATTGGTGTTTGCTATATGTTAGATTGAACCAATTACAGAAAAATCTTGCTTCTTAAATTTAAGATATTAAAATTTACAAAGTTTTGCTTACTTGTACCATAATACATAAGAAAAGTTAGTGATATCTTTATTAGTCTATGAAGAAACTTTTTCTCAAAAAGGATCTTCAATCTTGTTTAAATATTATGTACAAGTTTTTGATTCCATAACATTAAAAATCTTTCACGTGGACTAAATGAAGTGACTAATGCTTGTACTTCTAGCAATGTCTCTCATTTTAACTTTACATCTATTTTTTATCCTTTTATAAGTACAAGGATTCCTTGGATTATCTTTAGATTTTTTAAACAATTTCTATTTTACACCCAACATCATCCAATGAACCTAAAGATAATAAATTATTCTTCAAGCTCTCCATATGTCATATCTCCTAATGAATATAAATTGTACTATCATACAACTTCAATATGATGGTTCCAATACCAACAACTTTAATGGATAATCTTCATAACTATACCTAGATCCGCCTGAGATGAGTTCTTAGTGATCAAATAGTTCTTTTCAAGAGGTCATGTAAAAATTATGTCCTTAGTTACAGAGTCATACATCAAGTAGTGTTTCTACTTTCAATTATTATTGGTGTTTTACAGCACAAGATATATTGTCTTCATCTAAAGTATTTAAAAAGATTTTCTTGGGGATTGAAATTTTACTTATTTAAATTCTAACAATCCTTTTTTAAGTTATATAGTATTATAAATTTTTCTTACATTTTGACCTACTATGACTTTGACTCCCACTTGAGTCGTATTCTTTTAATCTCTGTCTTGTCATCATCAAAGCTTCAGCTTATTATAAACCATACTACCTTGCTTCTTTATTCTTATGTTGATTTTTTCCTCCATAATCACATCTACAACATTATTGAACACGAGATAGTCTATAAGAAGATTATTGGTCAAATTGATAATGAGTTGACAATGTGAATTAGGCAGACTTTAAAGTAAAAGTGCAACATATTCATATGACTCTATTTTATAACCCACTAATGTGAATTTAAATAATAAAATAGTCAAATTATAATGTAATTATTTATTTTATGGTATCCAAAAAGTATAAAGTTTCCTTTTAAAGAAAGTTTTATAATGTAGTGACTTGATCTTATACAACTTTATCAGATAATCTCATATTTATTTTACTATTTTCTTCACCCTTATGTTTTACAAAACTTTATTAGATAAAGTTAGATGAATATTTGAAATAGCATTCATAGTTATTTCGTTCCATTTGCCACTTATAAAGTCTCCTAACCTTTCACTAATAGTTGTAATGCAATTATCCTTTATAAAGATAACCTTCGTTTTCAACTATTATAATAAAAAATTGTTCTCATTAAACTTTTCAATCTCAAACCACTTTGAGTTAGGAGAAATAAGTCACATTATTTCACATAAAAATTAATTCTATACTTGAATAGTAGCAAATAAGTTCAATGAGTGAACAATATCTAACTTATTTTCTTATGTGCAAAATTCAGTTATACTAGTAACTACAAAATATACGATATATAAATATATACATTTAAATTAAACTTTGAAACTACTTATTATAATAAATAAGTATGATAAAAAAGAGTTATAATTCAAATACTCACTCATGAACTACAAGTTATAACTATTAGTTGCTAGTTTAGAACATATAAAATTAATATCTTCTGGTTGAATTTGTTTCTTTCAATATATATATATAAATATATATATATATATATATTTTTATTTATAGATATTCAAGATTGAATCATATTACTTGTAGTTATATATTTTAATTTATTATAATAAGCATATATTCTAATAGACTATATATTATTTATCTTTATCTAAATATTTATATTCTTCTAACAACTGTAAATAATATATAAATATTATGTTTGTAACATCTAGGTTCTAATAGTTTATGTATATAACATTTAAAAAATATAATGAAATTGAAGCATTTATTCATTATGTTTGTTTAGTTGGTAATGAAATCGAGTGCATAATAAGGAAATATATACTTTGAAAAAGTCACATTTAGCTAATAGGTTTCTATAAAATATGGATATATGTGAAATTGTTCAAAAGAATGCAGCTGGACATAATAAAAAAATTAGCCAACTCTTCACTTTCATTTTGAAGCATGTAATTATGATAGCGACAGAGTGGCACCCATAGACCTGGTCGGGTATCAATCACCAACTATAGGGTGATATATATTAGAATTTTTTTGTATGGGCATAATGTAAAGTTCATTAATAAAAATTAAACTTGGATCAACTATTGTTAAAATAATAGAACTAGTCATTTGGATAGTTGACCCTTACCACTTATAAATACTTTAGCATTTTCATGTTTAGTCAATATGGAATACTCTAACACTTCCTCTCAAGTGCAATTAGGACTAGACATCTAGTTGTCACTTGAAATAAATGCAGTGATAACCGGACCGGACTGTTGAGACTGAACATTCTGAAGGATAACTGGGAAATTAATAATTGAGCTAAACCTGCTCTGATACCATATTTGAATTTTTTAATATGAACAGAGTATAGAGTCCACTAATAAAAATTAGGCTTGAGTTAACTATTGTCAAAATAACTATAACTAGTCATTTGAATAGTTGATCGTTACCACTTATAAACCCTTTAATATTTTCATGTTTTGTCAATATGAGATACGCTAACACGATAAACCTTTGGGTCTGGATTTTTTAAATTAAAAAAGAAGAGCTGTTGGTTTTTGACAGTTGGAGAACTAATAACGAAAATGAAGAAGCTAAAAAAACATAGGCTTTTATGTTTTCTGAAAAAAAAACCACATTTATTCAATACACTACATAGTTTATATAGAGCTAAAAACATAAAAATCAAATAAAATAATTTGCTGATATCTAGCTACATCTCAACTAACTATTTTAAACAAGGAATAAAACACTAAAGATTTAGTCCATTGACCAATTATTCTGCAACAATTATCTAAGGCACGTATTCAACACTCCTCTTTGCCTTTTTTCTTTTCATTTCGTGAGTTGCAAATCTTCTCCATATGCCCAATTTGTCCACATTTTTGCATTTAATATCAAGCCTCCATCAACATTTTCTTTGTGAGTGATTTGTTTTTTTGTAATATGGGCATGGTGGATATGAATCATCATTGTTGTTATTGTTGATCTTGTTGAAACTCTTGTTTTTGTCTCTTGAATTTTTTTCTTTTGCGAGTAGAGCACCTTCAACGATTCCTTCTTCTCTCATCATCCTCCTTTGTTCTTGTGCTTGTAGTGCATTTACTAATTCTGCCACAGACATGCTTGATAGATCCTTAGCTTCTTCCAATGAAGACATTTTTCAGGTAAAGTTACAATAATTTTTTGTACTATTCGTTCCTCAAAAATTCCTTATATAATAACCTTATTTTGTTTACTATGCCAAGCAACTTGGCAAAGTATTCTTTAATGATTTCTAACCTTTCATCTTCAGCATTTCAAATTCTCTGATCAAGTTGAGCACTTGCATGCTCTTTATTATTTCATTGCCTTGGTATTCCTTTTTAAGATAATCTCAGATATCTTTTGCTGACTCTAGATTCATAATTCTTGTGAATATGATTTTTGAAATAGCAAAAAACAAGCTGGCTTTAACTTTAGACTTTCTATTTTTCCTTTCTTTGTGCATCTTAATTTGAGTCATTTTAGGATTTGTTGGCAATGAAAACACTTCATAGTCTTCCTCTATTACTTTTTAAACATCCATCGCATCAAGATGAGCTTTCATTTGAACAGCCCAAAACCATCAAGATAGTTGTATTTCAATCTTTATTGTTTGAAGATAACTGTAATTCTTGTTATAATTATGGGTTGTAAATCATGTTTGTGTTTTGATTTCGCTCATCTCACAGGTCCCTCAAGACAAATGCTCTAATACCATTTTGTTGGTTTTTGACAGTCGGAGGACTAACAACGAAAATGAAGAAGCTAAAAAGAACACAAGCTTTTATGTTTTCTGAAAAAAAAACCACACATTTATTCAATGCACTGCATAGTTTATATAGTACTGAAAACATAAGAATCAAATAAAATAATTTGCTGATATTCAACTACGTCTCAACAAACTATTTTAAACAAGGAATAAAACACTAAAGATTTGTTCCATTAACCAATTATTCTGCAACAATTATCTAAGACACCTTTACAGCAAGAGCACATGCATATCTCAAAACCATATACAAAGGAGCATTTTTTGAGTGAAGCTGCTGCGTAAAACAGAAATAAAACAACAAATTCAAAACCGCAAACAATTTCTGCCTCATGCATCTCTGAAATGAAATATCTGTATCACATTAATCAACTACGCACAGATGACTCAAATTAATACTTTATCTACCTCGGACCCTTCCTCAAATATCCTTTTCCTTGCCTTATTTGCCTGAAAATGGAACAAAATCATTAAAACAAAAAAAGATGAATTAGAAAGGTCCCTCGCAAGTTCAAAACTTGGCAAGTGATGTAAGCGAAATTTACAGGGGAGGTGAGGTTGGCACTAGTTAGTCGGTTGACCCTAAGAGAGATACCAAGTTCAACCTCTCTATCACGTGCAATGAGATTTGAGGGAATGGGGGATTAATAATATTATAAAATTTGGAAAACACACACCTGCTTTTCCCAGTTGGTGCAGCCTGTAACAATAGAGAGTAGAATTATTTGCACAGAGGCACCAAGTTGTATTCCAATCCACAGGCCATAGCCTCTTAACTTCAAAGGAAAAGCTAAAACAGCAGCAGCTGGAACCCCCAAAAGGTAGTATGCCCCAAGGTTAATGTAAGCCCCTATGTGCTGCCATCCACACCCCCTTGCAATACCTGAGACAAAGTAATCAATATCATATCTGCCTGGATTGCTCATCATCAAAAAAATTGTGAGTACCTGAAAATGCGCCTAGTAAACCATCCAGAAATACTGAAACACAGACCAAAGGAGCCATTCGCGTGACGTAATTCACCACTTCCTTTTCATTGCTGAACGTGTAGCCAAAGATACTACGGGTAGCAAAGAGCGCTGAGCTTAATACGAGTGATTCTATGATTGTAAGAGACATTACAGTGTATACAGCTATACGGGCTCCTTGTGGGTTCCCTGCTCCTAGTTCATTGGAGACTCTAGTGCTGTGATAAAGGAATGTTTACTGATCAGACATGGGTAACACTTGGACCAAAAAAATGCATTCGGGTTTCTGCTGGAGCTATATACCTCACTGCTGCGCCAAGTCCATTAGGCACGGAGTATATTGTTGTAATAGTTGTGAGACTACACAGTAAGTAGGATAAGAGAGAAAATTGTTAAGTCTTTTTCAGCATTTGCAGCAAAAACCATTAATTGCTAATAGTCATAACTTAGGTTCACTTAAACCTCTACATACACACAATTACGACACTCTATATATGATTTTACTTGCATGCTTATCCTAGTACTATTTTCAAAGTTTGGATAAATACCACACTGAGAGCACCGAGGCTTCGAGCTCTGGATTTGGTAAAAGCCCCGAGAGCAAGACAAGCAGCTCAAATGACCAACCTTCGAGGCTACAAGAATCAACATGAATACATTATCGAAGCCATTTTTTGGGAACAATACATCGTATTTAAACAGTGACAATGAATTGATTGGGAAACACTTACCAAATCATTATTGCAGATGGGATAGCAAATCGAAAGAACTTCCAAACACCGCGGAATGCCTCTCGAGTAAATGGCATCCGAGTTTTGGCACAGACAAAAGAGAACTTCATATAAACTCCAAGAAAAGTGACATTCAACCAAATAGATATACACAGTGCAAATGCTGCTCCAATGTTTCCGAGGTCAGTCATGTTTACTAAAGCCCAGCATAGAGGTACATGTATGCAAAGCGTGACACCAGAGGCTACGAGCATTGGTATGACCAAACTCTGTACCTGATAGTATCTAATAAGTGGCTGAAGAACCGCATGACCAAAAAGTCCTGGAGTTAGGCAAGCCAAAAACTTCCCTGCCTCGTACGAAATTGCAGGGTCTTGTCCAATTAAAACAAGAATTTTTCCCATGAATATCCATAGAACAGACAGAGGGACTGAGAACGATAATAAGCAAAAGATAGCAGTATTAGTTTCCACTCCCAGTTTCTGATATTGCTGTGCTCCATAAGCTTGCCCGCATAGAGTCTCCAATGCACTAGCCATCCCTAGCTGTGTGTGACATGTTTCACATAGAAACACAAACACTTATTTCAGACAGAACATCCTAAGTTTTCCATTTTCGCAAACACAAACACATGTTTCAAAATGCGAAGCTTATGAGCTGATAGCTTAACAGCCTTTATAACTTTAGACTTCTTCAATTTCCCCATCTTCCTGCAAGTTATCAACCTACTCTTAATACACGATCTATCAGCTTGTGTCTTATAGTGTCAATTTATTAATAATATGTCAGCTATATTCATTTATGATAAAAGTACTACTAGGATTGTATACTAATGTGTCAATTCATTAATAATATGTCGCTACATCCATTTACGCTAAAAGTATCACTAGTATTGAATTCTTCTTCAAATATGTATACTAATAATTTTTGATCTTCTGACTTACGGCAATCAAAAAAAGAACTAATCCTTCAGCGAATACTTTTTCACTTATCATTTAGAACATCAACTAAGAGTCTAACTAGTTGAGGGTTTCATAATAAAATGGGATAAAATGCAACACAATTCTATCATTTGAAAGGAAATTTTATAATGAAATTGGATGAAAGCGGAAGGTTTCAAGTTACATTTCATCCCATCCTAAACAGTGAAAATAAGAAATTTCCGATTTAGAAAGTTTATGATGGAAAGTAAACTAATAAATATATACTACCTAATATACCCTCAATAATTTTTTATAATACCAATTTTTTTTACCCTACCCTAATAACAACCAACACAACATAATAATATTTTTATATAATTAACAATAAATTGTATATAATTAATAATAAGATAACAAAATTTTTATTAAAATTTTTATTAATAAAGAATAGAAAAATATATTAAAAACTTATTCTTTAATTATTTGTCACAATGTCGTAACATGTTTTTCGTAAGTCACAAATATATTTCTATATAAATAAATAAAAATATAAATAAATTATTTTAAATATAAATCAAATAGAATATAATAATATTTAATATAATAAATTTTATTAAATAATTAATAATAATTTATATAATTAATAATAAATTATATATAATTAATAATAATATAATCAAATTTTTATTAATAAAAAATAAAAAATTATTGTTCAAGTTACA
>JAOTIZ010000201.1:10084583-10101586 GCA_027123425.1 Erythroxylum panamense | reverse complement strand
TGCTTTTCACTTATATATATTTCTCTTTGTTTGTCATCAAAATTATTCAATACGTGAAGTCTGGTTTGACTTAACAAAACATACCAACAACAACATCTCAATAGAAGTCTCACTGATATACGAAATTTGGAGAGGTCCAAAAGTAGGTCATTTTACTCTTAACTAGTAGAGAGACTATTTTTAATAGACTCACATGAAAAATATAATATAATAAAATAAATATAATATAATATATATTAAATAATAAAGTAATAAAAATAAAAATAGACATAAAAGATAATAATACTAAAATAAACATAATTAAATCTGTAGAAATAAAATATAAAAATAAGAAATAAAATAAATAATACAATAAATGCAGAACAAGATAAAGAATAAAAATAAAAGATAAAATAAGTAAATAAATATACATACTAAAAAGAAGTCAAATAAAAAAATAAAGCAAACAAGCTATTATAAGAAAGTGTTTTGGTTAAGTAAATAAATGCTTAGGCTAAATAACTAGGAAGGAAGTACTGCCAATTAAATGTTTAGGCTAAATACAAGATATAAAACTTGAAGAAAAATGTTTAAAAGACCTATTAAAAAGAGTAAAACATCTCTATGTAAAATCCTTTACAATATTTAGTATGTCAAAGTTTTCTATTGAGGGTTATGCCCTCGGTAAGTTCTAATGGAGCCAAATCATTATTGATCACCTTTTTCTAGTTCTTTTTTATGCTTTCTTTTCTTTCTTTTACAGTTCCTAAGTACAATCTTCTCCCTATAATGTCAAGATGTCCCATCTTAAATATATACAACATAAACAAGATGACACCAAAATCAAAATAATTTATAGATCTCAATAATCCAACATGATATAAGTTTTGATAATACTTGTTGGATTTTAATATAAATCTGGATTAATCATGCTAGATTATTAAGAATAAACTTAATTGCAAAAAGGTACTTGAATATATCAGGATAGACATGGTTGAAGTATTAGAGCTCCATTTAGATTTTGGACTTTTAAGAGATATTTTTGTGTGTGAGAGAGAGTCTATTGAAAATTCCAACATAAAGTTGGTATCAGGTTACCTTTATATCTAAATATTTGATAATATGTCTTAATGTTTAGCTAATTAAGTAGGTATTATTATAATAACTAAAATTAGAGAAAACAACTCTATTAGAGCATATATTCTTAAGTATATAATTACTTATAGTATTTAATTATGTCATAAACTATAGAAGTTTTTAAAAGCATTTCCATCGTGATCATGATCATCATAATACTTTTATTTTTTTAGTTACAAATAAGAGAAAACCAAAACTATCTCATAAAAGAAATACCACAGGCATCATCCCATATAATCAAGAAGAGGGCTTCAGGAATATCATCCTAAACCTAAAAAGTTAAAAAAATGCCATGACCCAATTTAGCCAGACAATCTGCTACAAAATTACCTTCATGAAGTATATGCCTAATAGAACAAATCTAATTCCTAGTAAGTAAAGCTTGAATATCTACAACCAAAACAGATAGGGGATGTGAAGAGATAATACCATAAGTCACCATCCTCATTACCTCCATGCTATCAAATTCTACCACGACCTGCCAAAAACTATGATCCCACGCAAAAATCAAACCATCTTGATTAGATCATAACTCTCCCACCAAGATAGTTGAAACAACAATTCGAAACGAATACCCCCTAGCCAACGACCAAATGAATCACGCAATAACCCTCCACCATTAGTCAGCCCCGGATTAGAAATAAAACTGTCATCACAATTCAACTTCACCCAGCAACGCAGTTTAACCAATCCAGCGCAGTTTGAAACATAAGTCAAGGACACATCCATTGCAACTTTAAAGACACAATCATTCAAATTTGCTAAGGAAAGAAACTCCTTTTGAAAGATCCATAAGTTTCTAGCCTTCCACAACCACCAAATACTTGCCAGAAACCAATGTGCCAGCTAAAACCAAAAGGACCCACAACATGAACATGCAGATTCAAAGCTAGTCAATCAACCAAATCCGCTGCAACAAAAAAAATCATCAGGAACATCCCACTGCTGCCAACATGCAACTGCACGATTACAATCATGCAACAAATACAAAGGAGACTCAGCTTATAAAGGGCACACTCCACACAAATTAGAGGTAGCCAAATCTTGTGAGAATGACAAAGAATTCATCGGAAGACATGAGTGTCTAAGTAAACACAAGAAATTTTTAAAGCAAGACCACCATAATTCTTTAGCTGAATAAGCCAATTCAACCAACCAAATGCAGTTTACGCCTATCCTGCGAGGAACCCTAATAAAAATCATGAGTCAAACGATCTAAATTACCACAAATAGAGGAAGGTAACCAAATCCTTCCTATCGGGACTCGGAAAGTTAGAACACCAATTAGCTAGCCTAGTCTCCACCGAACTCATAATATGCTTATAATGAGCAATTGAAGTATGACTATGTAACAACGGAACACCCAAATACCTTCTCAAGTTTGAAGTAATTGCTACTCCCAGCAATTGTTGTAACCGGGACTTCCAAACACGAGGGACAGAATTTGAAAAATAAATTCTTGACTTAGAAAGATTAGCCCTCTACCTACCCACCATACAGAACAAATCCAACACCTCATGGACCACTTTAGCGTACTTAGTTGAAGCCTTACCAAAAATCAGCAAATCATCATCAAAAAGTAAATGACTAATACCTAGCCCACCTTTAGATGCCCTAACCGGCATCTAGTTTTTACTTATCAGTGCTCTCTGAATAAACATAGTCAAACCTTCCATACAAAGAACCAAAAATAAGGGGAGAATGGATCTCCCTGGCTAAGCCCTCGAGTCGCAGAGAATGACACAGAGGGGTTGTCGTTCCATAGAATAGCCAATGAAGACTGAGAAAGAGCAACTTTCTAGGTAGGCTTCGACTCTGACAGCGACCACCACAATTTCCATGATCATCTGAAATATTGTCATCGGTCTTCGACAAAACCACGTCATTCACCACACAACTTACATTGTGAGCCAAAGCTTCTGAAAGTACCACTGGTTTCTCACACACAATGACATCATCAACAATTAGGTTGAGAGGTTTTGGTTTATTTGAAATTAATTTTGTGACCACCCTACCACCAACATTTTCAATCACTGGCAACATAGGCATTTCTGCTGACAAAATGCTAGGAACCTGTGATTCCACGATCAAAATCTGGTCCGATGCATCAGACACTGTATCCTCTATATTCGTCCTAGAACTTTATCCAACCTCCAAAGCCTCCTTTCTCCTAGTTACAGCCATTGGACCCTTAAAAATAGGCCTACTTATAACAGGCCCAGGCCGAAACTGACCCTTCTCACTACCAAACCTCCCAACACCCTTAACCACCACAGGCTTCTTACCTTTACCTCTTGAACCCACAAGCCCACTAAAACTAGAAATCCTCTTACCAGGCCCAACCGAGCCCTTATCCACCTTGATAACCACTCTATCCTCCACTTGCAAAGATTCAAACCGATTTCCAGTGATAGTGCTAGATATGGTCTTTGCCTGAGAAATAGAAGAAGAATTACTTCTAATAATATGCCTTTGGGGACACTGTGCAACTAACCATGGCCCAAAGATATCTTCTTTAGAATTGGAACTAGTATCAATCATCGCCATATCTTTAGCTACACCAACGTTCGCTACCCCAGTAGTCACCGAAACCACAGCCTCCGTATAATTTTCAATACGATGATTGACATGGTCACATCCTGAGCAGACCCCTAAAATGCCTTCATATTCCACACGCCGCCATGCACCTCCAATAAAAACCTTAGGAACAAGAGGTTGTTCAAGATTTAATTCAACACAAACTCTAGCAAAATGTCCTCTAGTAGCCATGGATGTCTGCCTATCTACCTTAATAGGCATTCCAATAGCACTAGCCATTGCAAATAGGAATTCATCACGATAAAATTCCATTGGAAATTCAATAAAATGATCCCAAGTAACCATTTAGGAAATGCTAGCCGTAGATGGCTAAAAACCAAGCTTCCACTTCTGAATATACAATGGCTGACCTCCAGTAATATAGGGACCATCAAACATAATTCGCAACATATTATCTTTCTCTTCAAACTTGGCAAGGTAAAAATCAAACCCCAAATCAATAAGATCTAGTCCTGTAGAAGGCTTCCAAAGCAAGTTCAACTGATTCTCTAAGAACGTAAAATTAACAGACCTTCCGTAAACTTTAACAATGAGAGCATCGTTCCACTTACCACTAACCTCCTGGACAATATCATCATCAACCAGAACCTTTGGTCGTAAGTAATCATTCCCTTCATACTCTAAACAAATTTTTCCCATCCACTAACTACAAAGGTCAACAGCCAAACTCAGACTGACCAAAGAAGTGGACTTTGCCCTAGATGACTACCTGACCAAACAATTATGAAAAAAGGTAGTGACCTTGCATGCAACACAGCAGTAGCCGATAAAACGAGACCAACAATCGTAGAGTCAGCTAAAGCAAGGCCAAGCGGTTGTCCCACCTGAAAATTATTCGCAATCTGTGCAGGACAAGACACAAGCTGAACCTCCTCCATTCTTGTAATGTGAAAATAGTATCTTTTCTCATCTACACACCAAAATCCTAGAAATCTCCTTCAATATTCAAATTAATTCTCAGTCTCTAGGATTTCACCTTCTCCAATCGTCAATTAAAGCCCTTCAAGAATGATCCTTGGAGAGGCCTGGTGCTGATGTCTTCCCGTCGTGAGTGGACGTATATGTTAACTTCACGTGCATGCAAACACTCGACCTCCACGGATCTGTTAATTGGATCATCGGAAAATAGCGCGTGGACTGGGTGCACTCACTCGTCACTCTTGAAAGTGTCTACTTGAAAACTCGCCCAATAATAGTTCCTAAATGAGAAGTTGCTTTTGACCTAAGTATCAATTCTTGGCGGGTTACGTCGGCGGGTCTAAGCCAGGAGAAAGATCGCGCTAATTGATCTCGCGTCGCTTTCTCTTGCCCAGATCTCGCTCGCGCTACCTAGATTTGTTCTTTAAGGTTTCTTGGCTTTAGTAATATTTACCCACCATTTTTGAAAAGGAAACACAAATAAATATATAAGTTTTTGAGAAGGTGGAGACCATTTCATGATAACCCAACAACCTTCTTAAAAGTCCATATTTATTGCATGTAATGTTAATTGAATCAGCCTTTATTGCTACCTTTATGTTTGGATTACTCTCAACCATTCATTATCATACTTTTGAAAGATTCAGATTTTAGTATAACTCCTAACCAGACATTCAATTTATTTTAGAATAATTATATAAATAGTATAAAAAATTAAGTTTAATGTAATCTAAAATTTCAAACCTAATGTAAGATGAAGTTGTCCTTTAAGTTTTAGAGATTATATAATTCTATATTTTAATTATAATTTTAATACGATTATTAATGAAAATTTTAATAAAATTCTCACCTAACAAAAATTGTTGTCATTGTTTCACAAATGTAAAAAGATATAATGAAAATAATAGTGCTTAAATAATTCTAATATTTATCGTCTGATTTAGAAAGTGTTAACTGTATTTAATTTTTTAAAGAAAACGGTAATTTGTTTTTATGTAAAGTATTGGTGTTACTTTATACGTATCGAAAATTTTAATGGTAGAAATCCGTATCGACGCAAAATACAATCTGAATCGTGTTTAATCTTTCTTTGCATCTGTCAGCACGAAAGGAAACTTAATAAGAGCAAAATCTATCAACTAACCAAACACTTTGGCTAAGTCAGCCGATTCAGTTGAGACAGCTTCTTTTCCATACTCGTAAACTGAAAAACCTGCCCCCAAATTCACGTCGTTAAATCCCCTAAATTCCAACGCTGATCCATGGCGGCCCAATCCTCCGCTGCGGCTACCACCAACATCATGCTCGCCATCTACGAGAAGAAGACCTCTTCCCTCGATCTCTACCGGCCTCTTCGCAATTACATCTGCATGCTCTACTCCGAGCGAGAGGCCCAAAATCTAGAAGACGATCTTCAAATCGTCAAACAGTACCGCTCAGACGTCGAGCGTCAAACAGACCCATCGCCGACCGCCCGGCGTGACCTCCTTCAGAGCTACTTCAAAGCCCTATGCTTGATTGAGACTCGGTTTCCGATCTCCGCTGACAAGGACCACGTCAATACGATAACATTTGTGTGGCACGACGCGTTTAAGCAGAAGCAGAAGGCGTCTCAGCAGAATATTCATTTGGAGAAGGCGGCTATATTGTTCAATTTGGGCGCTGTCTATAGTCAGATTGGACTGTCGTTCGATCGGAACACCGTGGAGGGCCGCCGGCAGGCGATTCACGCGTTTATTGCAGCTGCGGGTGCGTTTGCGTATCTGAGGGATAATGCCGCGACGAAGGCGTCGATGGGGACGAGTACCACGGTGGACATGTCGGTGGAGTGTGCTGGTATGTTGGAAAGGCTCATGCTTGCGCAAGCGCAGGAGTGTGTTTTTGAGAATACTATTGCTAAAGGGAGCACTCCCGGGGTTTGTGCGAAAATTTCCCGGCAGGTTTGTGCTTATTGTTTTCCTTCGAGATTTTTGGAAAGTTTCGAGTTTTGTGTGGTGGTGTCTATGAGAAGAGTGCATGATTGAGTGGCTTGATATGCTTCGATGAAGTAATTTTGCCAAATAATATATTCATTCGCGTGAGTGATTGTTTTGTTAAGATTGTAATTTATTCTGTATTTGGTTTGAATGTGTTTCTTGTATAGTGCTTGAAGTGATTTGATCACATGGCTTGTTGCTACTTTTATACAAGTAGTGTGACTATAGTTACTTGTTCGCAAAATTAAGTTTGTGTGTCCAATCAAATGTCGTGTCTATCACCAAGTGTTACTTTTATTCAAGTCTCATGACTAAAGTCTTATGTGATTGGTAACCACTGGGTAGCAGCTGCCATTTGATTATATCACTGCATATTGTAAGTTATGGTTTTCAAGAAACTGTGGGGGTTTGTTGATTTAGGTAATTAACATATGGTATATTGTCCATTGATTATGCTCCCGATCGCTGAAAGAACTCTTTGATTTGACCTTGATTTATTGGATGTTTCTTGTTGCCCATTTTAGTTTGTCTTGAATGAATTTGGCATGGGAATGTTGCAGGTTGGGCTGTATTATGAAGAAGCTTTAGCAGCTTTAAATGTTGCACCATTGAAGGATCATTTTGATAAGGGTTGGATTTCTCACGTCCAGCTAAAGGCAGCCCTTTTTTATGCTGAAGCTTGTTATCGATATGGTTTAGAGCTTCATGAGAAAGAAGAAATATCAGAAGAAATTGCTCGGTTGAAAACTGGGGTTAATGCATTAGTTGAGGCAAGGAAAAGCACTAGAGGTGCTGCACCTCAGCTTCTAGATGCGATCAACAAACTTGAAGCCAATCTAAATCGTAACCTAGAAAGAGCTGTGAAGGAGAATGATAGAGTTTACCTCATGAGGGTTCCTTCGCCAAGTTCCTTGCCACCACTCCCTGCATTTTCAATGGTGAAGCCAATGGCAATGGCTGAGGTATTGGATGCAAGCAAGGAGAAGTTGTTTGCAAGTCTTGTTCCAGACAGTAGTGCAAAGGCTCTTTCAAGATATACTGAAATGGTTGATGACATTATAAGGACTCAGGCTGAGAAATTGCAGCAGGGGAGTGAGTTAACTCGAGTGAGATTGAAGGAAATGGATCTGCCAGATTCTATTTTTTCTCTTGAAGGGAATTTGACGTTGCCAACAGACCTTAAAGATGATGTAGAAGCAGTGCAGATCAGTGGTGGTCCAACTGGGCTGGAAGCTGAATTACAGCAACTTAAGGATTTGAGGAGGGTGAACCATGAACTGCTGGTCCAAACTGAAGAGCTTTTGCAGAAAGAAGCAGCAGAAGATACTCAATTTAGAAGTCAATTTGGGACAAGGTGGACAAGGCCTCAATCCAGCACTTTGACGAAGAATTTACAGGATAGGTTGAATAGGTTTGCAGCCAACTTAAAGCAAGCTGCAGAAAGTGATGCCAGGATTGAGCGTTCTGTTAGGGATCATTCTGCACTTATGTCCATCCTGGATCGTCGCCCAGTATGTACCCTATTCATATTGATCATTATCAGTAAAGCATGTTTTGCATTGTGGAACATCATTATATCATGGTTTATGGGTCTGTAAGGCGCCCCTTATTTTTTAGTTTAGATGTTATTTTAATATCCTTCAATATTTCAAATTGACAACTGAATATGGAACAAGAACCTTAATTAATTTGGCTAGGGCTTATTCCTTTTCTTCTTCATTTAGTTTACTGCTTTAATGGGTCATTAGGTTTTATTTGTTTTATCCTTAATATTCCTTTTGTCAATATTTATATTTCAAGTGGGAATAACTTTGCTCTGAAGGATGCATTTTTCTTTTGTGGTCCAAGTTGTGAATATTTGGTTTTAATGATGTTGGTGTTCCACATTCATTGCATCTATGTTAACTTTCAGCATCAAATTTTGCATCACTTTCTCCTCTTCTTCTGTCAAATTTGATCTTCTTATAATGATTTATATGATATATATGTGAATTGAGTAAATTTTTTTGCATTTTATATCATCAGATAGAATCTGCACTTCCAACTCTTGCTAGGCCGATCATGTCTTTGGATGCAAATGAAGACGCTATAGTGGGGGGCTTGAAGCAGAATCTGGTATTGTCTATTTCTAAATTTTTTGAAACTTGCATTTTAGATTTAAACATTTCCTTTCTCTTCAGCCATTTGTTTTCATCCCTTTGCTTCAACTAGAAAAGAAAGAAAAATGATTATGTTGCTTCAATGAGTATATCTGGTATAGTAGAACAATGGTGTACTAGTCATTAGTGACCAAGCTAAAGGAAAGAAATTCTTGAGATCTTTTCTTTGTATAATTTGAAATTAACTTGGTGGTAAACAATCCAAAGAAGAACAAATGATTGGTGTACTAAGCTAAGTAAATCTCATATCATCTTCATAATTTAGCTCCTTTGTAAGATTTAAATGTACGGACATCTCAATTACCTTGCTCTTCTCTGCAGAGACAGTTGGAGACTCTTGGTGCTCAACGAGCTGGCCTTGAAGACATGCTCAAAGAGATGAAAAGAAAGGTTTGGTTACTTTCATCTTTTTTGACCATCTTTTAATTTCATATACCTTCTTTTAAGTATCTATCTGAGTGTTCAAGATCATGATAATGGTTTGTCTATGAGTCTAAGTATTCACTCTTCAAATCTTAACTGTCTTCCTTCCTTTGTGCTTTATGGAGCACTTAGATACTAGTCTCATCGTGACTACAACAGTATGTGCTGCTCAATGACTAAAGTGTAACAGTCCTGTAATGGCATTCTAGATTGTCATGATCTGAATGAAATTGTTTAATTGATGATGGCTTTTGTGGTGAATGTCATTTATCTCAATATCAACCTATTGTTGATATTGTTGGACTGAACAAGTGTTGTTATATAGTGTGAGAAAGTAAAAAGATATGGAAGTGTGCATGTTATCCAAAGGATTCATTTGTACTGTTGTGTTTGTTGACAACTTTGTTCATATGTTGCTGGAGTCATTTTATTGACAAGTATTGCAGGAAAGGTGGGAATGATTCTTGGTGATGTCTGTGAATGCACTAGAAAGTAGTTGGAAAGCAGCCTTCTCTACTTGACATGCTAGTGCAGTTTATTCTATTGGCTGCAAATGAGTTGGAGTGGCATAAAGAAAGATTTGACTTCATTAAGCTTTTGTTCTTTGAGACTTAGTATGACACGGAGCCCATTGGGATAACCAACCAACTAGAGAGAAGAAGGAAAATGTCTTCATATTGCCTCAACAAATAAGATGTTGCTCTGAACCTGTTAAAATGCAGTCAGCAACAGATATTTCTCCATGCATACCCTGTACTCTTTTGCTTAGATATCCATTCTTTCTTATATTATCACATGAATATCTTAGATATTTGAGAGAGGAGGAATTAGATGCGAAAAAAACTAATTAGGAGTGGAAATCAGATGAGATTAGCTATTTGGAGTTTGTTAGTGAAGATTAGATGCATTGTGTTATGCTGGCCTGATAGTTGTATTTTTGGACTGGAAATACTTTTTTAATCAGAAAATGGTCTTCTTGTGATGGTTCCCATGCTTTTTTGTCTATTGAAATAAAATTTGGCTAGTGCTTTATTTGCTCTAAGCAGTTCTTTAAAGATTTTCTTAAATCACTTTTCTGTTAGAACTCAAGAATTCTCTTCACTTTTGCAACTGAGTCTTTTATTTCAATAAATTATGTTGCTCCATCGGTTAACATAACCACCTGCTTGAGTAGTATTTCCTTGTGATGCTCTCCCTTCTAGCATTATTTTACCTTTAGGTTTTGTTGTTTATTGTTTCAGGATGATATATTACCAAAGTTGATGACGTCCACTGGCTCCTATGAAGATCTTTTCAGGAAAGAGCTAGCAAAATATGATCACATCTGTGAGGAAGTTACGCAAAATATTGAGGCACAAGAACAGCTACTGTTACAAATTCAGGTTTACTTTTTATTATCCAGTGGTACCTTAGTATTCCTCTTTCTCTTTCTTTTTTCCTGTGTTTGGGTGAGCAGGATATTTACTATAGTTTTCTTTTGATGTCAGTATACTAAGGCTAAGCCTTAATTTGAGGATAAATACATATATATTTTCCAATAATACCCTGTTCTTTATTTCTTTTACTTTGAAGTCAAAAGGCGACTATGTATTTCTGATAAGGATTGATGCTTGTTGTCCATCTATTTAACTGCAAATTATAATTTCCAATGGAGATGATTGGACACTTTCTGGTTTTGCAAGTTCGTGTGTTGTTAATTGTGAAATCTTTATTATTAAACTAGTTGATGTGCAACTTCAAGTTTGATGTGAATGATATTCTTATTTTGTTACCTCACAATTTTATTGTTGAAAAGAATTTATACTTCTAGTTCTTTCTGGTCTTGAAATTAGAGACGGCTCTTTTTCACAGGCTCAAAATGAGGAGTTTTCAGCAGTCTTTAATCTAGAAGATTATAAAGGTATATGTTGCTTTCCAATCATTTTAATACTATTTGTTTGATTCTTTTGCCTAAGAAAACCTTAATACCTATAACAGAAGTTCTATTGCCGCTATACTACTTTCTTATATGAGGCAAAAGAGCTTAGGGTTTGTAAAGGAATTAAAAGAGGGCAATTTAGTCAACTATAATCTTTAATATGGCGGGATAAAGAGTGACAGTTGAGGTAACAACGAGGGCTGAAATTTAATTTATGCTAGGTTTCCTTGTTAGATAAGAAGTTAAATATATTATTCTAGTTGTTTAGGACTTATTGAAGAATAATTAAGATAGATTTAGTTCTATTTTGGATATTTTAGTTGGGAATCCTGTTACTATTAGAACAAGGGTTCCAGAATCTTATGTGGGTGTGTGTGTGTTCGCGCCCGATCTCGTGCGAGTGAGCTGATGCTCCAACATTGAGGCGAGGTCTAGAAAGATCTTTCAAAAAAAGAAGAATGTTGTTTTAAGGTCTTTATGAGTACTCTTAAGAGCTTGATTCAAAGCGTTTGTTGTGTACTCAACCCTTTAATAACATATCTTGATTTTTTTTCCCTGTAAACTTGAGTTTTCAATTAGAAGGTTCGATTTTTTTTAAAGCGATTCTTACACTCTAAAAGTGATCCCTAATTTCCTCCAGCAATTCTAGCTTGAATTTTCGGCAGCCACAAAAATTCTAGCCATATCAAACATAAAATCCTAGCCATATCAGACTAAAATTTCAGCTATTCCAAACTTGAAATTTCAACAACTTAAGCTGAAATCCCAAACCTAAACTCAAATTTCAACAGCCAGATTTATAAGTTCTGTGGGTTGTAACTACTAGTGTGATATCTATTCTACTCATCCTACATCATTATCTGCTATGTATATGGAGTTCTTATGTTTTTGTCATGTTTAAAGTGTTATAATATAGGCATCATAAAGCCTTCTTCCTTTCATCAGCATTACTTGAGAAATTTCATATTTAAATCTGGAAGTCAGATAAATAATGGAGTGGATGTGCCATAAGTGTTTCTACATGGTCTCATACTGGCCATATATTGCTGCTCGTGCTTAGTTGGAATGAAATTTTGAGAGTTTTTCATACTGATCAAAGTTGTAGAGGGAAGCAAATTAGGTGGAAAATATGAGGATAGTTGGAATCAAAACCAAAAACAAGAAGCAGGAATAAAATTTGGGCAACAGGGTTGATCATTTGTAATTAAACCATCAGTATAGTTGATAGATTAGCTGACAAATATTAAGAAGCGATTTATTTTCTGGTGAAAATTATCAGAGCTTGACACAATTTTGTTTCCTTTGTTAAAGCATGTCATGTCAACCTGTGAGGGTTCGGAGCCTCTTGGTTAGATTAACCTTTGATGGTCTATTTCATATTTCAATGTGATTCTTAGTTTGCCTTCTCCAGCCTAGTTGTTAAGGTGTAATGTCCATTTATTGTTGCTTAGCCTTTTCATGTTTTGTTGAATTCCATACTTCCAATGGATATCAAATGCTCTTTCATCAACATGTATTAATTTTCTATCTCAGCATCTCGAGAGAAGTGTTATAAGCAGATACAAGCTGCCATAGCTAAGTATCGAGAAATTAAGGAGAACGTAAATGAGGGTTTGAAATTTTATGTTACACTTCAGGTAATTATTTTTCTTTGTTGTTTTTAATTATTCTTTCTATGTCATGAATTCCTTTACTTCAGGTGCAGTAAACCTTTCAACCCTGCTTGGCTGTGATTCTAGTGCTTTTCAATATCACCTTTGTTAGGAATTTCCTATAAGGTTTACAATTTTGATGCATCACAGTCGCTTAATACTCACTGGCTCTTTAAATCACATCTCCCCTGTCATTGTCATTAAAATTTTTGATCTTTTATATCTTGGTCTTACAACAGGACGCAATAACCAACATAAAGCAGCAGTGTAGCGATTATGTGATGACCAGGAACATTCAGTGCCGAGACATGATTGAAGATGTACAAAGACAAGTGGCAGGATTAAATTTCCAGGATCGCAAGAGCACAGGTACGGGTTCATACAACTATGCTTCGGTGCAACAGCCCCATCAAACTCAGAGATCAAACCCTCAGCCTCCACCAGATAATCAACATGTTGGTCGCCCTCAAGCACCTTTCTATCAGTCTGCTGAGCAGTCAACAGTGCCTGGATATACTCATCCCCCGCCCCATTATTCCCAGCAGCCACCACCTTACCATGCTTCCCCTGCTACTGGCGCTCCTTACCAACATCCACAGGCCCCACAACAGCCACCAACAGGCCAGGAGTATGGCCAGCCTGCCTATCCAGGGTGGCGAGGCCCATATTACAATGCCCATGGACAGCAACCTGCATCTTTTCTGCGGCCTCCTTACACCGTTCCATCTCCATATCCGCCCCCTAACCAAAGTGGCTACTACAAGCAATAATATTCCCTTCTCATTCTCTCCGCCGCTACGCAGCATGGTCAATGCTGGTTGGAACATTTACATCTTGTATTTGGTTGAACAATGTCTGTTTATAGGCTGTTTTCTGTATCGGAGTCGCATAATTCTTGCACAAACTTTGGCAATATGTATAGCTTTGTTAACTTGGGACATGTCAGGTTGATATAATAATATGTACTCGTGTGTTCTTAGCTATTCACATAGATTTTTGATTCATTATTACATGCAAATTGAAATCGTCATTTCCTTGGGTAAATTTATTTTTGCAAGTTTGTTGAAATTGCATTTCACTTGTGGTTAACCTGAGGCTGAAAATGTAAAATGAGCTCTTAATGCTCATTTTCAAATATAATAACACTTTCAGATAAGTTAGTCAACCTGTAATGCTATTGATAAACTCTCAGAGAAAATATGAGGTGAGCTTGGAATAATTAGAACCCTACTCTCTTTGATTAGTTTTGGAATTTAGAGATTCATTTGTAGGACAATCATTTTGAAGTTTGGTTACGACAATCTCTACTTGACGAATAGCATCAATTACAGTTTTCTTTACATAATATTATTTTCACTAACTTAAGTATCGGTGTCTTTGTTAGGAGCACTTTGACATTTGTAAGCGTGTAAAATTGAGATTAGTTCGATATCAATCCACATTTTTTTTTGAAAAAGCAGGCTGTAAGATGCATGCAAGAGAACAAACGCACCCCACGATTTAATTTGGGGTGGGCCTGGGCCTGAAGCTTTGATTAGACATCAGGATTTAAGCTTGAAACCTAATCCGAGCCTGACTTTTTTTAAAATTTTATTTTTTAAAAATATTTTTAAAATTTATTTTTAAAATATATAAATAAAATTTTGAAATGAATAAGTTGAAAATAAATTCATTTTTAGAGGGAGTGAAAAAAATTGTAAATTAGAAATGTAACATTCATTTAATTAGCGCAATTGCTTAAGGAAAAAGAGTTTTTTTAATGAATTTATATATTAAATATATACATAAATGATAAAATGAATAAGTAAGAAACTAAATTAATTAAAGGAAGTGAACTAAAAATGTTATATTATATATGAGAAGTGTAACATTCATTTAATTATCACAATTGCTTAATATCAAAAAAGTTTTTTTCTAATAAATTTATATATTAAACGTAAATAAAATGATAAAACAAATAAGTTGAAACTAAATTCATTCTTAAAAGCAGTGAACAAAAAAATTATATTATCAAAATAAAAGAGTATCCCGGCTAATATTATCCAAAAATTTTTAATGGTACAATTTACAAAAATTCAAAATAAAATTGTCAATTAATATTGTAGTCTTTGAGTGTGGAGATTGGAGAGTAGATATTGAAGATGAGAATCTGCAAAAAAAAAAAAAAACATACACACACAAATACAGAAAAGTAAATAATTATATCTTCAATAGCAAAAAAGTAATGCAATCAAATGAAAAATAAGTAATTCCAACAGCAAGGATTAAAGCATAGGAAAAGAGATTGCTAATCATTATAATCATGATCATCGATAGTTTACACAACTTCATCCGCATGTAGAAACATTATTATGTAAATAATACCTAGTACTATAATAATGGCATTAAATGAATATTAAGCACATGATAATGATTAATAAACAATTAAATATACCTTCATCTTATATATAAAATTAACCCCCTTCATCTTATTTCTCGAGCCCAACACAAATATGACTGCCACAATATGTCCAACCATATACCAGTAAGAATTGAGCTTCTCTATCATCTGCTTTGCCATAACCCAAACCATCTCATTGGAATTGAACATTTAATTAGATAAAGATTTATTGATCTCACACATATTAATAAAGCAATTGTGCAAATATTTTGTTCTTGAGAACAATTTAGTAGCATTATCAAATATTTCTAACTTCGCATTAAGTTCTTTAGCTAACTCTCATTACTCTTCTGTGGATAGGTAAGATACTGCAAATCTCTTTGTCTCAACCTGGTAAACACCTTAACATATAAGGATTGCCAACTCCAACATCTTGAAGGCTGAGTTTTATCTGGTAGGACAATCCAATACCAACTTCTTCATCCTCAAAATGCATAATTATTATGCATTATCTTCAAAATTTTTAACTTTTTTAAGTGATGCACTCTAATATATTACATTATTCCTAGTCAAATCTACTGCCTACTTTATTATCTCCAATCCTTCCTTCATAATCAAATTCAGAATATGCACAAAAGAATGCATAAGACACAACCTCCTACTAACCAACAAGCGGCCAACCTATAACTTATATTTCACCTTTTCAATCATTACATCATTTGTGCTATAATTGTCGACTGTTATGGTAGATAACATTATATTGATATTCCAATCTATTAAACAATCAGCCAATACCGTTGCCAATGTTTTACTTATACATGGTGATAGCACATGAATGACCTACCATTTACAAATATGAACAAATATTAATCATAACATAATAAAAAATGAATGTAACAATATCAGAGAATATAATTTATCTTAGTAGTCTACTAGGTAGAGTCTAGTCATTGTCAATATAAAGTGTCGTCAAGGCCATATAACCCTTCTTTTGATTATCGATTGTTCATATTTTTGTTGTGATGAAAACTCATCCTTCAATACTTGACAAGATTTTTAAAACTTCTTTCTTTTAATCCCCATATATCTTCATAATGTATTCTTTAAGGTATTCCTTAGGATCATGAAAGTCAGTTGCAATGACGTGAGCAACATCTTAAATATTTTTCTATCAACTATATAGAATGGATATTCATCACAAATAATCGTACTAGTGATTCGAAGCCTTATGTTCTTACCCTTGGAGGTCAAATAAAAAATTTTAATTCCAAGGATTGCAGTATAGAATGCAACATCGGATCGTTTCACTTAATCAGAATTTGATCAATGGAACTAAGCTAGCCTATATGTCATGTAGCATCCCACTCTCGCAAAACCCAAACTCGACATCGAGGGTGATATCCGAGCCCGTGCCTCACGAGGGTGGTATGCTAACGCAGTCAAAACAGTTCAAAAACTCAGTAAGACATTTTTCTTTTAAAAACAATCACATGCGTGGAAATCAGTAAACGATTTGGGGCCGCTTGTTCGAAATCATTTACAATCGTATCACAATACCAGTCATAAAAAGGTCCGCAACAATAGCGAACACTTTCAGAAATCATATTACAAATACAACATTTACCAATTGGGCCCTCTGCAATAACGGTACTATTCTGAAAAAAAATTCGATTTTACACATGAATCTGAATGACACTAATGCAGATGTGAACTGATCCCGACCCCGAACTCTGACACCCATGCAGTGGATATACTCCCGTTTGACTAACGGGGTACTCTTCGATTCCCTGAAAAATAGTTGCAATTTTGGGTGAGTTTGCGAACTCAATGAGAAACCATCATCGATGGTTCACTCAATTCATG
>JAOTIZ010000201.1:10026028-10044661 GCA_027123425.1 Erythroxylum panamense | reverse complement strand
TCGATACATTCGTTTTTCCAATTCGGTTCGATTTGCATTTCCGCTACGCGATCCTTCGCTTTCTTTGTTTCGATTCGTTTTCGATTCGATCCGTTTTCGTTTTGTTTCCGTATTCGTTTTGTTTCGCTATTCGATTTGTTTTCCGTTTTTCGGTTGGGATCCGGCCTCTCCGGATCGGGTTCCAACAGAGGATATTGCTTTAGCTTTTATTCTCTCTCTTGCCTTCCACCGATTTTCTGCTATTCACATTTTTCTCTTGTGTTTTTTTTCCCTTTGTTATGTTTTTGTCTCAACCTTCATTTATTTAGGTAAAGGTCAGTTTCAAAGAAGAAGGTTGATTATGGGTATCAAGTTTAGATTTATAGCAATAGGAACAAGCAGTGGTTGTGGATGATTGTAGGATTGGCTTAGGTGTTGGCCACGTAAACGACTTGAGGAAGAGATGATCACAGACTAGTGGTCGGCAACAGCAACACATGAGACGGTGAGGGGAAGATGGTGGTGGCTGGGAGCTATGAGACATCAAAGATAAAGAGAAGAGAGAGAGTGAGAGAGAGAAACAAAAAATGTGACAGGGAGAGAGATAAGTTACGAACACTAGAGGGGGAGGGAGATGATTTATTTTGTAAAAAGGTCCTCAATTTTTTTAAGTTTATGGTATCATCTAATATTAAATATCGACTAATACTAGTCAATACCACCCGAAATTGCTGGTACTGACTAGTATCGATAATTAGTACCAAAAAGCTAAGTTTCATACCATTTTTCAACTAGTACTGTTGGTACGTGTTGTTAGACGTATAAAATTAAATTCTTATGTACTTTCAATTTATTAAACAATGTAGTATATAGCAAATAAATATTGATTCTATGAGAAAAGTTAATTTACTATATTAGTTTATTATTTTAGTACTTTCAAAAGAAACAATTATATCCTAATAATTTTTCTTACACAAAAATAATATTATCAACGCATAAATACATTATTTCTTTTTTTAACCACATAAATAAGATACAACATCAAAACTTAATAACATAAACTTATAACAAATTTTTAGAACAAACATAAAATCCAATTTTATATTACATGGTTATTTAAAGCACAATACGTTAACCTATGCTATTTTACAAATTGAAAAGAAGTTAAACATGTATAATGAAAACACATATAAAGATTTTATCCAATTATACTCTCTTCTACTATTAACCTCATTAATTAGGAAAAATAAAAATTGAAACAATTATAATTATGGAAACCTGTGAACTATGCTAAGCTAATACGTAACGAATCAAATTTTGGAATTAAAGAAATAAAATATAAATCTATCCTAATATTTATAGGTTAACAAGCACATTCTAAATTTTAATTAAGTCATATGATTTTGACATATCAGAGATAGTATGAGACATTTAACAAATTAATTGTATAAAACTAACTAACTAGTTTATATTCATTTCCTTTTACTCTTAGAAATTGAACCAGCTCAATACATCATGCATAAAAAAATGCAATCAACAATCAAAATTTTGACGTTAAAATTTCAACAATTACATAAGTGTTAAATTCACTCAGTAACCAGTTGAATTAAATCCAAAATAATAGTAATTGAAACAACATAATTAAAATAGAATTCAATAATTAATCATAAATTAAGTATTGGATAATCATAAACAAGGGAAGTAAGAGTTTTCGGAAAACTCATTGAATTATAGATCTTTTAGGGCTGGTCCGAGGTCTGTAAAGGCAGAAAAATTCAATGAGTTTTCGCTCGATTCTATTAACCTTATGGCTCTCCAAACGCTCCCGACGCTCCTAGTGACGATTCCTAGCTTCAATCACCTTGGAAGATAGAATCTCTCAGATGACTCTCAGTCGCGCATTTGCTTGGTTATTGATTTTCTCCTCCCGAATCTACCTTGTTATAGCCTCACGAGACACTCCAAGCAACGCATGTTTCTAACTCTTTGATAAGCTTCCTCTTATCTCTTCCATTTTGAAGAGAGTTGGAGAAGAAAACATCGGATTTGATGGATTTCTATTGCGTTTTTCTATCTGCTGTTATGCATTTTCGTTGTTTCCTACCGCTACATGTACGATGCATTTTCTGTTTATTTCTAGTGCTTCTGTGTTTTCCTCTGATGCATGCGTTTTGGCTTTGTGGGCTACGTCCTCTACTGCTTCATCGTTTCTCTCCTTGGCTGCTTCGACTATGTCGTTTTATTCCCTTTCATCTGTTGCGTCGCGTTTTTGCTCTGGTCTCCATTGTGTTTTATTTTTTATCTTGAAAAATAGTTTTTGCTTATTGTTCGTTTTATAAACATATTATCCACGAGCTTTGTGCTCACCCCCCTTTCATCCCTATCTCCAGGTAATTATAAAGGAGATCGGATGAGGGAGAGACAAGATGTTCGTTCGACATGTTTGCGATTTTTGTATTTTTGTATAAATTGGGAGAGCTTAGGCTTATGTTCTGTAGTTTGGATTATGGTAATTGGCTTTGTAAATGGCTTGGAAGGCCATTCATATTGACATGTATGAATTATGAGGAAGTATAAAATTTGTGTATGGTTTTGAGATATAACTTTGTGTATTGAGTTAATGAAATTGTATAAGGACTTGAATTATGAATTTAGATTTGTGTATGGTTTATGGATTATGGTTTTGTTTATGATTATGATTGGGTTGTGTATGGAGGATTCTGATTAAAGATTGAGGCTTATTGAAATGTTTTAGATATAGGAGTGCGTTTGTTTATGCTGAGTTTCCGGACGAGAGAGTCCGATGTTTCTGGCTGTTTGAGAAATATAGAAGTATATTTTTTAAACCCCTTTGCAGGTTTTGGGTTAGTTAGAAATGCAGCCGTTATGCTGCCGAATTTTTGATAAAATTGGTTATATAACAAGATAGAATAAGCATAAGATTTTTATTAGTGATGATTTTAAGCTATACTTGATTAATAGAAATCAAGTAAATTGAGTTTGAAATAAGATGAAAAAGAAAAAAAATATACCGGATTTGGTTGTCTTAGAGTTTCCAACGCGACCCTTTTGTTTTGTTTCATAAGTTTAAGATTTCGGATGTCGGATATTTGTTCAGTTCAGTTGCTCCATTTGTATGCTTTGCATTTGATCCGTATTTGCGTCGCATTTTTATTATTCGATAATTTGATTCGGATCAGTTTCGTGATCGATTCCTATTCGCTTACGCTTTCGAACTCTTCGTTTTATGTTTCCGATTTCGATTCGTTTTTGATATGTTTCTGCTTTTGATTTTGATTTGTTTTTGCTTCACTTTGATTTCCGGTTCATTCGTTTATTTCGCAATTGTATTCGTCTGTTCCTTTCGCATTAAGAATTCGCTTCTCTTCGTTTTCGTTTCATTTTTCGTTTTCAGGTTGGGATCCGATCTCCGGATTGGATCCCAACAACAATCCTTTCTTACTTAATATTTTAAGCCCCTACTTACTCACATGATCCATTATACAAATTCATAAATTTGTACTATCATTATTATGTCTTTAAGATTAAGAGATAATCATCGATACTATTACAGTTTTTTATTAAGACATATATGTTATACTTTAATTTTCTTTTCAGTTGTCCATCACGAGTATAAATTTATAACTTTAACTATCAAGTGCACCCATAATAATCTTTTTTGTAGCTCAAGAACATTCCAGGCACTCAATATTCCTTATAGTAATACTTACTTTTCCATCAGTCTCCTTTTTGTCATTTCTCTTCTTCTACTATGGACAATACCTTTTAAAGTGCCTTCTTTTTATAGTTAAAGCATCAATCAACATTAGAATTAGATTTAGATCATTCTCCCATTTCCAGTATTATTTTCCTCATTCCTACTTCTACTAACAGCTAGACCTAAATTTGATCCATCTTCATAAATGTTAGAGATTTTTTTCCTTCAATTATTTAGACTACAACGCATCCTTTGCATCATTATCAAAATGGTTTATCTCTCATATAATATATTGTCAATTAATTTTTTATATGAATTAGGTATGGAACACAAAAGGATTGTAGCTTTATTCCCATTTCAATTTTGACCCTAACACCTTGTAAATATAGGAAGATTTTATTAAAATTATCAATTTGATCTTTTGTTTGTATATTTTATGTCATCCTGAAAGTACGAAAATTTTGTTTTTGATATAAATGATTTGATAGGAATTTCTTCTAATATTTACTTTCAAGTTTTTTTGATAGAAAAAAACAATCATTTCATCAACCCTCTCTCAAGACTTTATCTTCTAAACTCAATATTGTAGCATTGTACACCTTTGATAAAAATCTCTTCTTTCTCTAATGTAGCTAAACTCTCTAGCATATTTTTCTTCTCTTCCCAATATTGCTATATATAATTGTTAAAGCATCCTTATCTTCATCTTCTACAAAGTGAAATCATTAATTAATTAAATTTCTTAGTATCAAACTTGTGAAGAGAAATCCTTGTAGAAAACCTTAGATTCACAAACAAATATTAGGCTTTGATACTAATTTTTTCATAAAAAGAAAATTTAGGAAGAAAATAAACAAATAGAAAATATAGAACTTATGTTGTTTGACCAATATGTGACACACATCCACATATAGGGAGTGTTTGACCAATATGTGACATACATCCACATAAATAGAGATAGATTGTTTATTACTGTAAGAAAGCAATACGATGAGAATAGTGTGACAATAAACTCCTCCTTATCGAGGTATTTATAGATTAAAGTTACTTGTAATTCTATTTCTGTGACATCCTCGAATTTTGTGTCACGAGTCTAGTCTTGACCCACTTTTGACACAAACACCAATCTGCTTATGACTTCTCAATCCCTTTTATTAGTATGAGTCTAACATCAAACTTATGTCCCTATCCAATGTTGGTTTGCTTATGCAAGTATGCTTTCCACTAAAATTCAAAGTTAGATATCACATAAGAATCTATTTAGTATTATTATTTTCTATAATTACTTTTATTTTTGTAGATAATTTGGTTTTAATTTTTTAAATAAACTTTTAGATGTTAGCGTTAATATAATTATACATTTATTATCAATACTTATAAATAAAATAAATAATTAAAAATAAAATTAATTTAATACTTATATATTTTATAGATTAAGAATATTAATTAATAAAAACTAATCATTAATGAAACATTAATTACATAAATAAAATTGAATTATAGTTCTCATATATTTCATGTAATATTTATTTCAATACAAATAATTGACTTAGTTAAACTATATGTTATAATAACAAAAGTTATTTTATTTTTATTTAACAAAAATATTATTACAAAATATGAATAATTAATAATTCTAAAATTTTTATTTATTATAAAATAAATAAATTAAAATTATATAATTATTTTCATATATTATTTTATAAAAATTTTAATCATATTCTTATTAATAATATTAAATGTAAATAACTTGAAAATAAGTTTAATTCAATTGGCTAAATTTTAAAAATCAGAATTTTATTATTTAAAAATAATTTATATCTTTTATAAAATAATCTTAAAATATTTGAATATTAAAATATTTATTAAATATTTAAATAATGATGATAAAAACTTTTTTCAGTAACTAATATTGAATAAATATAATTATATCTAGTTAATATTATATTAAATTTTGATTAAAATATATTTTTATGGTTTTCATAAATTATAAAAATATGAAAAATTAAAAAATTAAAAACAAAATCTTAGTCAAACACATTTAATAGAAAATCAAAATCTAAACTTTAAGCAAACTCGCTTTCTTATTAATACAAAAACTAATATAGAAGGCCCATTAAGGCAATTTTCTTTGCATTAAAATTGTCTTCTAATATAATTATGGGTTACAAGAACTTCCAGCAACACTCTTTCCTCTCTTAGCGAAAGTTAAGAAGCCGTTTAGTTCTACTTCTATTTTTCTATGTAATTTTCAGCTTTTATTTTTTGTGTTTTGTTTCTGTTTTTCTTTTTAATAAAAAGAAAAACATGTTTGGTTGTTAATGTTAAAGTAGTTATATTTTTATCATTAATAATAATTACATATTAGATAAAACTTAGAGATACTTTATTTTTAACTAAATAAAATTAGTTAACCTCTTATATAATATTTATTTTAATTAATAAATAATTTAAAAATTAAAACTTTATTGAAAAAGTAATATTTATTTGAAATATATCTTAATTATTAAATCAAATTTTATTTGAATATTTATATATATTAAATTTAATTATATTTATTAATAATTATGAAATTTTAATTACATATAATTTAATTATAAAAATTAAATTAAATTAAACTAAATAATTCATAATGTTTATTGATAATTAATTTTAATTTATTAATATATAATGTTGAATTAAATTATTCATAATCTTTATTAAAATTTAAATAATTAAATAATATATTCAATGATAGTATTATGGAAAAAATAGAAACATGAAATAAAAACAACTTTTTATGGTTTTTATAATTTTTAAAAACAGAAAGAATCCAAAACTAAAAAAGAAACTAAAAACTCAAACAAACAAGTTATTTTTACTAAATTTGAAAATAAAAATAGAAAATCAAAAATAAAAATAGAAACAAAGACCCCCTAAAGGAACCTACTATGATCAAAGCATTTTGGCAAGCTTACCACAATTTATTGTATTGTTGTAAATTTTTCATGATCAATCCAATACATGTTTTTCCACTTTCTAACACCAAAATAACAGTACCCAAATTGTAATTTCAACAATATTCATATATCCTCAATAAAGAAGTATTCCTAGTCCTAAACATCTCTTCCCAACTCTTTTTAGAAAAGAATCAATATTAATAAATATTATCTTATTTAATACAATTTACATTTACGAATCCATTTCTTTATTTCTAAGAGGAGGTAAAAACAATTTTAATTCCTTAGTGTTTTATTTATCTACTTCAAACCCTAGTCTTCTTAGTTCTTATCCATATATATTCAAAAAGTTGTTAAAAATTAGGGTAAAATCTGATCTCACATGTAGGGAAATAAGAATGATAACTTTTATTTGATTTTTTAGAAGTCAAGATCACTAACCGAAACTTGGCACGTAAACTTGATTACTCTTAGTCTTCAACAACCCATCATCATCGAGTCAAAACCTACGTATAACATTTTCCTTAACTTCTGAGATCAATTTACAGTACATGTTGTCCAATGAAGCCGTGGATAGATCATATGTAATCTTTTATCTTGTTACTTGGGATGTAGATAGACCTTATCAGATAGAATCCTATTTAGATGGAGATGTTATCTTATAGGATATTAATATATAAAATATAATAAAACTAGAATCACAATTTATACCTTGTTGCGAAACTTGAACATTCTTTTTGTCATTTCCCTCAAACCTTTTCAAGCTTAATTTTCTATATAATTCAATCATTTAATCGTACAATATTTTTATTAGACATAGATCATGGAAGTAATGTTTACTCTGTTTGAGTCTATCATGGAAGTAATGTTTACTCTGTTTGAGTCTAATCATATTATTCCCCATAATTATTAATTAATTCAATTAATGTCATTTAAAATTATTCTCAAAGTTTTATTCCATCATGATCAAGGATTTCTTGAATCAATACTATTTGAGAACAATTGAAATAGGTCATAAGTAGTATAAAAAATAGCAATCCTTATATGTGATACTTTGGAGATCTCAAGTCAAAAGGTTTCTTATCCAATCGTCATGTTGAAAATTTTCATAGTCATATAAGTAATGTTCCAAATATATTTATCATATGGGGTCAATTCAGTGAACTTATTCTCTAATAAGTTGTAACATCTTGTTATCTGAATTAAGATTAAAATGGTGATTATTAGAGATTAATGAGAAATTAGGAAGCATAACTCATGCTTATGCACACTGTGACATACACATAAACAATATTATTGATCTTGCACGTTACAATCATTTGTACATGCATTCATTGACATTTTTCGAGTATTATTAATTGTTAAAAATGTAATTAAAATGTGAATTGTGAACGTTTTGAGCTGAAAATTTATTTGGAGAATAATCTGATTATTTCAGATTTTTGGTGAATTTATGAAAATTTAGGATATTTTGAAATTTTTGGAAAATTTTAGAAAAATATTGATTTATGGGCCAATTATATAGTGACACGTGGCAATAATATATATATATATATAAGACAAATGACTAATTTGTATTGTGACAAATGGTTTGTATCTGTAGTGATAAGTGGCTGATTGGGATGAGTGACACGTGAAAATACATGCAAATAGCTATGAAGTTGGTTCTGGGTAAGGAAAGAATTATCGTAGCTTCGACTTTTCATTGAAAAGAACACCAACACCGAAATCCTCTTCTATGTTCTTCATTTACAAATATGGAATCATTGTGTGTGATTGAGTTGTCCTTACTACTGGGAAGAATAGCTGAACCAAGTAAGTAATTCTGATGGTATTTTTATGGTGTAACTATATACATGCATGCATGGCTTTAAGAACTGTGATTACGGTAATCAATAATTTACATGATGGATTTGACAACTAGGAATTGTTCAAGACTATATTGAATGAATTCTGGATTGAGATATATGAAAATTATGTAAGTTGATGAAGAAATATATGTCTCTGTTATGGTTTAAAAGATTACGTATATGGTTGATGTACTATTCATGCATGAAAATATATGAAGTGTTAACAAAGTTGAGTTTGACTGAGTTTAGAATTAAGGGAAAAGCTTAGGTGATGCAGTGTTATAGGGAAAAAAAGTATTTAAATGCAAAGTTTATAATGTAATGAAGTTGTTGCTGGAAATAAGTATTACAGAAAAAAATGAAAGTGCAGGAATTAGTGTTTATCCAAATATGCTCTGTTTTTGTTATTAGTGTGTAGTCTTACATTTTGTTCTGTTAGAGATGGATTTAGGTGAGGTTAGAGTTAAAGAAAACATAGAGCATAATCAGGTGTTGTGTTTTAAAGAGTAAGATGATAGAAAACGTAGACTGAGGGGGGAAGGAAAAAGAAATGGAAAAGTGTAGAAAGTTGGAGAAAAAACCCGTAGAGAGGGAGAGGAAATGAATGAAACTTTGGATTTTAATGTTTGAAGTATAAATTTGAGTCTGACTTGTTTAAAGGTTTTACTAGATATGGAAATGTAGAATGGATGGTTTAGAAGTGAGAAGAAAAAAATGCATAAAATGAAACAAGTGCAGAAATGTTGCAGGAAAATTGTATGTGACATTTGGTGGTGATGTTGTGTGTGATCTTGAATTTTGAGGGTTTTGATAGTAAGTTGAATTGTACTGGGAGCTGAAATGAAGAGATAATGTGAGAGTATAAATTAGAGATGATGGGGAAAGTGGAAGAGAGGAAGAAGGGTGAAGAAAATTTGCAGTTTTCGTTAAAGAAGAAGAGGAGAAGTGCAGTTCGATGAAGAGGATGAAGGATTGAGTTTTAGAGAGAGAAAAGATGGTGGTTGCATGTATGAGTTATGATCTAGAGTATTTCATTGTACATCTCTAATTCTTTTAGCTATAACTTTTTCATCTGAACCCCAAATGACTTGAAACTTAGATCAATGGATTTCTAAGACATTTCTTTTTCTCTCCATAAAAATTTAGAGCTATCTGAATTGATTTGAATGTGATTAATAGGATGAAAGTGTGGAAGTCTACTGGAATGTTATGAACTAGAGAATTTTCATGAACATACTTCGGTATTCTGATTATAACTTGATCTGTAGATTTCCAAATGAGTTAATTCTTAATTTAGATTAAACTTGAGATATATCTCTACAATTTATTAAAGAAGTCAAATTTTAATTCTATCTCTAAGATTTTCAAAATTAATTTGTATATAATTGAGTCTTAGCTTAGCCTGTAGCACTACCAGGGACAGATATCATATCCTGTGGTTATTGAATAAAATTTATTGATGTAGACCGAATTAGGCCAAGGTTTCTACTCCAAAGTTGTAGCTTATTCTCTTAGATTTAAACTTATATAAAGTTTGTAATTTTTGGATATGGGAATTGAGAGATATGGGTTGTACGACTTGAATGCATAATCATGCATTAGTAAAAATTTCAAATGTGCACAGTCTGTGGCATTTTGAGCATAATTCATGGGATAATGAACCAAATTGAATGATCTTAGTATCAATAAAGACGTAAGACATAGGAGCATAATTTGTTAGAAGGAAGTGTTACCAAATTCCTTCACTTTCCTGATGAAATGAATTGTGCAAAATGGACTTGAAAGTGCTTTTAAACAAATCTTAGTTAATCAATTGAATGTGGTTATCCGAATGATTTTTGTGACAAGATTAATGATAAGAAACCCGGAATTGTCATGAACATGCATTGCACATATTCAATATACATGAATGTGCATTAATGAATACATAATTATGCAATATTGTGATATGTGAATGAATTGCCTGTATAGAGGAATGCATTGAACTGTAGCATCCAGACATTGTCGGGACTTCAAGGCAATAGGTATTTGGAGCATACTATGAGTAACCTAAGATGTTCTCACCTTATTGTTTGTACATTATTGAACTGTATTGTAATCTTATTGAACTTTACTGAATTGTGCTGATTGTATACTAGATTCTGGACAATATTTATCCGAGGCGTTTTGATGCATGAGAATGATATTGAAAGTCCTGATTGAATTAGAATGCATATGCCTAAATGATTTTCTGATTCTCAACTGAAAGGTTGAATGCCGGACCTAGTCCGATGAATACTGCTACTGTGATTGTTACTATAATTGATACTGTGACTGATATACTGTTATATTATATGTAAATAAAAGTGATTGAATTGATGACTGAATTGTGGCATGCACTTCATTCCAATGCATGTAATATAAAGGAGTGTTGACTGATGTTGCTATTGATACTGTTACTGATAAGAGCTTTAAGCTCTCGCATATGTGATTCGAGCCTCTAGGTCACTGTGATCAATGCGTCACAGACTAACTGACTGAGCCCGATAATTCGGGATATTGTAAAAGCACACAGTCACAAAAAAATAAAAATGAATGTGAGTCTTATACATGTTGCATCCGCATATAATTTGAATTCATTGAATGATTTGCAAAGCTGTGTGAATGTTGTTATATGATTGAACAGTGTAACTGAGAAATGATTTATCTGTGATAGTATTTGATATTTGTTAAGTGGAGTTGAACTGTATGATTATGTGCTATAATTGATCTTATTTTATGACATGAGTGAACCATCAAGGATGGTTACTCTGCTGAGTTCGCAAATTTATCAAAATTAAATCGTTGCTTTTTAGGTTCAAGAGTGAGACGACATAGCTTCTAAGACTCCGTATAAGCATATTTTGTACAACTGTTACAGTCAGATTTGGCTCAAAGGTCGGTCAGCTGATATTGAAGACTTAGCTATTTCTTTCATATTTATTGTATTTGGTGTTTACTGAGTTGTTTAAGCTCATAGGATAATGTTATAAAACATGGATGGTATTGTGTTATACGAAATAATGTAAATTATGGATTTTGATATAATGTGATAACATTTTGGGTTTAGAAAATGTGTGATTGATAGTTTAGTGTGTGATACCATGTTATGCACAGTGAAGGTGAGATAGTTAACAAGTCATTTTCTGATAGGCATGTACATGTGTATCTAATGGACACACGTGCGTATGTCAGTTAGGAATGGGGTGTTACACAAGTACTCACACATTTTGTTGTATTAAGGAAGGTTCTAGTCAATATTTTGAAGATAACATAACATAATTACTACCAATGAGTTTATTGTTTTGATAAAAAGCAATATAAGAATAAAATGAAGTCATAAACTCAAGAAGATAGCTTACAAATTGATAAAAAGAAGTTAAAATTTGCAATTGTTGAAATGAAGATCAAATCAAGAAACAAAGAAGATTAAGGCTTATCAAGGTCATTTTTTAGTTTATAACACTAATTCTAATATCATTTATTCACTTTTATATTCTAAAAACTCACCATGCATAAATATTTTATTTCACTTTATTTCATGAATCTTTCTATTCATCAAGAGGCATTGAAACTTTTGATTTTAATATAAAACCCTCTTTATCTCGCAAACAAACTTAAGGAACATTTTTGGTAGTATTTAAATTATAATTGCATTAAACAAATTGATTTTTTGCATTTAAAGTTGTTAAAATCATGCTTTTAGGGTGACTACTCAATATATAAGTTATTGATAAACTAATATAGGTTAAAAGTTGTTAAAATTGATATATCGTGAGTTTGCTATAAAATTGGTTTATGTATTAGTTGACCAATATGTTTACTGGTCGACCAGTGTCTCAATGGCTAGTTAATCTAATTTGTTTAATGCATACTGGTCAACCAATATAGTATAATAGTCAACTAGTACATATCATAGTCTTGTAATGGTTAGTTCTTGGCTCCAACGACTAAGAAAGGTCTCAAAACACTATAAATAGGTGTTTTCTTATTGGTTTTAGCATAAAAAAGCATTTAGGTGTATGCTACACACATTTTTAAGTGTTTCTCAATCATTTGAGTATCATTGTCTCATATTTGTAGGAGTGAGCCTCTTTCGAGTTATCAAGCGATAAAGTAAGTTATTTTTAGTTATATGATTTGTTTGAGGAATTTTATTATTGTACTTAAAGGTGATATAAGTAGAATTAAGGTTCCTCTTCACCTTAGGAGAAGATTGTAAAGGGATCCACTTTGTCGAAAAAGATTGTATAAAGGTTATTCTTCATCTTGAAATAAGAATTATACTGGAATTATAAAAAAAAGTATTAGAAGTGGATGTAGGTTACGATTATTGGTCAAACCACTATAAATCAATTTGCATTCTCTTTGTCCTATTCTCTTTATGTTATTATTCAATTATTTGGTTAATATATATTAATCAATTTCTTCATCCTTATTTATATTAATTGTTGTTAATTGAGTGTATTATTTAGAAAATTTCTTGAATTTTATAAACACCTAATTAATCCCCTCCCTTATTGGGCTCCATTAAGGACTAATAAACAGTATTAGACTGGGTTTATTAGGCTATTATTTTTATCAAAATCCTATAGCAAATATCATAATGACATCTTTAGGAGTATCAACATTATCATTCAACTATGAGTGATAAAGCATTAGTAGATACCTTTCTTTGATGGCAATAATTACCTTTATGGAAAAACTAGGATGAGGTTATTTTTAATGACCGAAAGTATAGAGTTATAGGAAGCAGTTTCAAATGGTCTATACGAAAATCATATATGATCAAAAGGCCTTAAATTAAAAGAAGCATAAGAACCTCAAGATACAAAGATTAATCTCCTTGACTAGTATGGTTGATTATAACTTATTTGTTGCGTTAGGAAGAAATGAATTCAATAGGGTCTTTATGTATGAATATGCTTATGACATTTTACATAAATTAAAAATTACTCAAGGGGACTTAAATCATATTAAGGAAAGAAAAATAAGCATACTAACACATCAATATAAATTATTTCGAATAAAGCATGATGAAATTATATATAGCATATCTACTAGATTTATTGATATAATTAATGCCTTCAAAGATATTGGAAAGACCTATACTAATGTTGAAATGGTAAGAAAATTGCTTAGGTAACTTCTGAAGATATGAGAAGCTAAAGTGATAGAGTAGCAAAGGATCTAACAACACCATCAATGAAGGAACTTAATAGATCTCTCCTTGAATACAAAACGAGGCTATAATAGATATAACAACAAACAATGCTCCAAAAGAAAAAGAATTTAGCATTGAACACCTTAAAAGAAGAATCAAGTGAAGAGGAAGAGGCATCAACTAATGAAAGTGATGAAGAAGAAATTGTCTTAATAACTAAAAAGTTCAGGGAATTCTTGAAGAAAATTTTAAAAATAAAGGACTTCAAGGAAGGCAAAAGTAATTTAAAACACAAATCCTTTAACACTATTTGCTTAATGTAGAAAACCCAGTAAAATAAAGTCACAACTTCCTCTATTCAAAGATAATAAGAACTAGTTTGAAAAAAACTATAAGAAGAACAAGAAGACAACATTTAAAGCCTTAATTGGGATAACATAAGTGAACTAAAAAATAAGTATTCAAAAGAAGAGATAGCTCATATGTATTATACCACTATAGATGATAATGAGGTAATATCCAACCCGAACTTGTTTGTTAGTGATATTGATTTAACATATGATGAATTAGATGAAAGTTTAGAAATCATGAGTAAGAAAAGGAAAAAATTTTCTTCTAAACTCAAGAAAGTTCAAAAATAATTAGATGTATGCATGAATGGGAATGAAAAAATAAAAAGTGAAGTGCATATCATTAAATCATTAAAATCTATGATCATTGATTACAATTATGACTTAAATGCATTAAGGCATGAGATTAAAAAATTGAAAAAGGAGGTAGATTCTCTTAAAGACTCATTGTTAAAGGTTACAAAAGGAAGTTAAAAACTAGAGAACATACTAGGAGCTCAAAAGAGTTCCAATAATAGGCATGAAATATGATATATCCATATAAGTGAAGCCAATTCTAAAACCACATTTGTAAAGGAAAATATTTGTATAGTGAAAAACCATTGCTTAATGTGACAAATAAATATGGAGCATCTACATATAAGAATATGCATGCACATGGCCACCTATAAGGACTAATTCTCAAAGCAAGCATAATGCTTTCATATATAGTTTAAAATCTAAACATGTGGTTTAATAATCTCAAAGGAAGAATAGGCATAACTTCTATGATAACAAGGGAATTAACTCACACGTTGTTAGGCCCCAAAGAAGCATACACCAAGCTTTCATTCATAGTAGGTATCATACATATAATCATGGTAGCTCATCTCATACTCACACCCAGTTAGGCCCTAAAGAAGTATACACCAAGCCTTCATTCATAGTAGTTATCATACATATAATTTCAATTAAATTGCTAAAATGCTCAAAACCTATTATAGATAGGTTTGAGCTCTAATATACCTAGCATTTCTTGATTAAACCTCTTTGTTAGAGTTATAGAGTTCTCTCAACTTATTCTATGGATACCGTTAGAGGCTGAAAATTTATGCAGCTATGGTGGTTGAGATGGATCGATTTTGGAAACTGTTCGAGGGATATGACAAGTGTTGGTTTATGTCCTACAGCCAATCGCTTTGGTTGTAGTTTAGTGACAAATTATTTAAAGACATTCTTTATCTTGTACATGTTTAGATGTATATGATAAAGTCCATGGGATAATTATACATTGCAAATGAAATTATAATGAGATTATAATTATGATATTCATGTTGCATTTATGTATTATTTCTAAATGTTTCTAGTCATTATTCTATTAAGATTAAACATTAATAAAACGTAAAAAGACTAGCACACGTTTTGTTTCTTCTTATAAATGAAGTAGTCGATCTCATAGGCTAAAGTATGGAGATACTTAAACAAACATGTTAGTGCTTGCTAGAAAACAAGTTCACTAACCAGATCCGATATGAGAAATTTATTTGAAATATTACTTGTATGTCTATAGAATCCTCATTGTGATGATTGTATAAGTGATCCTTTGACTTGAGGTCATGAAAATTGTCTTGTATGGGGGATTGCTATGTTTTGATACTACTTATGATCTATTTAATCATAGTTCATTTAATCGATAGTCGTTGGATATAACATGAACTATATGGAGATAGTTGAGTGACCAAGATAGGATTCTTCACCCTAAAGTAATTAGGGATAATGTTTCGTAGTTCTCGATTAGTGTTAATTTAAGAAATCCTTAGCCAAAGTGAAACGATGCTTTATAAATAGTTTACAAATGTCATTAATTGAAGCGATAGCTAATAACAGAGAACTAATATGATTAGACTCAAAATAGAGTAAACATTAATTTCATGCTCTATGTCTAATCAGAACATTGTATAATAAAAGGATTAAATTATACGAAAAAATTATGTATGGAAAGGTTAGTCAAAACTACTTTGAAATTCTTAAATATTTGGGTAGTCATGATGTGTTGCTAGACGCTAATCTTAATATATGATTATAAATTGTTTAATTAGAGAATTAAAGATAAATTAAAAGGAGTTTTAAATTATCTAATTTTAATTATAAATTTTAATTAAATTTTATAATCATTATCAACATATTTGGGAACCTAATGGGTCTCAGTGTTCAAGAGAGCAAAGTTAATTTAATTAAAGTTAAACTTGATTGTAAAGTTTGAGAAACTTTATGATTAAATGTGAGATATTTAATAAATAATGATCAATATGAGATATTAAATTGTATATGGTCATAATTGGTATTTAATTAAAATTCTTTGTAATGCTAATTAAAGTTTAATTGAAATTAAATTTTAATTTCAATTAAATTACTAAAACGTTCAAAACTTATTATAAATAGACTTAGGCTCTATGATGCTAGTACTTCTTGTTTAACCTTCTATGTAAGAGTTATAAAATTCTCTCAACTTATTATGTGGATACCGTTAAAGGTCAAACATTTATGCAGCTACAGTGGTTGAAATAGATCAGTTTCGGGAACAGTTCGAATTATATAACAAGATAAAGATCAAGTTTCAGAATAAGATATGAATTAAATTTCTACTTTATTATAATTTTTGTTGATCATTTTATAGGATTAAATTGATCTTGTTTTTTGAAAAATTAAAAATCAAGAAAAAGTTTCGTGATTATTTCTCTGCAGTCGAGATCGGATCTCAACCCAATTTCTCAATAGTGGTATCAGAGCCAAAGATTAATTATATGATTTGGCTAGAAGTATTTGATTATTATCGATCATATAACTTTGGAATTGAATTATAATATGAAAAGTTCTTATTCTGAACTCAGAATTTTTCTGGTTGTTGTTATAAGTATCTGAAAAGATAGAACCGCATCTCATTTTTCTTGCTTCCAGAAATTGTTTTATGGAAATTTCATTTGCTCATCTCCTTTGCTTGCTGTATGCTTCTGAACACTAAATAAGCACGTGATCGTTTTGTTCTGGAGTGGCGTTTGCGTTTGAGTTTGAGTTTTGAGGCTATTGGAATTTGAGTTTTTGGTGTTACGTGTTTTTTGTGTGTGTTTTGGGTTTGGGTTTTCTGCGTGTTGTTTGTGTTTTTGTAGCTTGCGATTACGTTTGGGTTTGCTTGCTATTGTCTACTTAGGTTCTAAAAAATCAAGAAGGCAAAGCAGAAAATCAATGAGTCAAGTTTCGTGCGAGTATCTTGCGATTTCTGGATTGGCTTTTTATCTGATTGTTAAATTTTAACACTATGAATAAGGTTTTAAATCTGAAAACCTAATCCCAGAAAATAGAGAAACCCAAAATTGGTGTCTGCTATTTTTGTTGCTTTGTTGTATTGGCTTGCGATGAGTGAGTTTTGGAAACTCACCAGTGGCAGTTGCCCACTAGGCTTGGAACCAGTGGCGTAACACCATTGGTTCAGCCAAAACCTAGCGGCGACGCCACTGGTGAAGTGACCCACTAGATGGTTAAGTGGAAGACGATGGGTGATTAATGCCCATGAATAGAAGCAACGTCACAGTGGGGACGCAAGCGTGTAGGGCAGAAGTAGAACGACGTGTAGGGCAGAAGTAGAACGGCTGCAGGAAGTAGCGACAGGAGGTGAGCAGATGGGAGGCGACGGTTTGAGATCCAACGATGGACGATGCATCGATGGAGGATGAAGTAGGCAACGCAGGAGAAACGTGGTAGCAGAACATTCCATGGAGGGCGGCGACGTGGGAAGGACAGTGTGGGAAGGTTGGAGGAACGTGGGGAGACGATGGGCGCGTGTAGCAGACATGCCCATCGTTCTCGCCATGTTCTTGCACGCGCCCACAGTAAATTAAAACGTTTACTAGAGCATGTACTGCATAATCAACCCACGGTTGCATCTAGCGCGTGCTCTCCTTACTTCTTTTATTTGAATTTTTTATTAAAAAATGTTAATTTCAATTAAATTAATTTAATGTAAATTAAATTAGTTTATACTCCTAATAAAATTGAAAAAGTGTTTTTCCAATGTTTGAAATTTGTTTTCAAAGGGTTAATTTTATTAGGAATGTTTTAGAAGTTAGTCTAACTTTTAAGATGTTGAATTATTGAATTAAATTAATAATTAAATCAATTTCAAAATTAACATAATTATTTTTCTTAATTTTATTAACATTAATAATTATATTGATTCTTAATTAATTTTAGAAAAGTACTTTCTAAAATTAGAATTAATTAATTTCAATTAAATTGAAATTAATTAATTAGAAAAAGTAGTTAATTCCAAAATTAACATAATTATTTTTCTTAATTTTATTAAGATTAATAATTATATTGATTCTTAATTAATTTTAGAAAAGTAGTTTTTAAAATTAGAATTAATTAATTTTAATTAAATTGAAAGTAATTAATTAAAAAAACTAGTTTCTAAAATTAGCGTTGATTATTTTCAATTAGATTGAAATTAAAAAGAGTGTTTTCTTAAATAATTAAGAAAGTTGTTTCTTAATTACATATAGGACCACTTTAATGAACTCGCGTTTCTACTTTTTTTTTAAACGAAAAATTAGAACCATTTTATTAATAGCGAGAAATG
>JAOTIZ010000201.1:10013078-10025928 GCA_027123425.1 Erythroxylum panamense | reverse complement strand
GTGGGTCATGCACCCCACAAAACCCTGAGGTCACAAGTTCGACTCCCGCTGCCCCCACGGGATGCGCAGCGCCCCCTACTGGATGTGGGTGTGACCAAACGGGACAAAACCCAATAGTGCGAGCCTACCCAAACCAGACCGTAATATAAAGGTGCTAATTTTTTATTGCTCCGGCGTTGAAGTTAGAATTGTTTGTATGGTTATAACTTTAGCAAAACCATATCTCCTTCCTGGAAGTCTCTATCTATTCGCTTCTCATCCGCATATTGCTACATTTGATTCTGAGCCCTTTGCAAGTAGAATTTGGTAATATTAATCATTGTCTCTCGACTCTGTAACACGCGATCGACCTTCATAAGCTTGGAGTCTCCTGTGATGTACGGTGTATACACTGGGGGTGGATACCCATATAATACTTCAAACGGTGTAGTGCCAATCGCAATCCGATAGGTAGTGTTGTACCACCATTCCGCCAAAGCTAACCATTCTTCCTATTTTTGAGGAGTTTCAACAAAAAAACATCGTAAGTATGTCTCCAAAATCTTGTTCACAACTTTGATTTGACCATCCGACTGAGGATGATACGCTGTCGAGAACTTCAGATGAACGCCTTGTAACTGCAACAATTCCTGCCAAAACTTACTTAAAAACACAGAATTCCTGTCGCTAATAATGGATTCGGGCATCCCATGTAGCTTAAATACATTAGTTATGAATAATTCAACAATATCACAAGCAGTGTAAGGATGTTTTACCGCGATAAAATGGCTATACTTTGTAAACCTGTCAACTATCACTAGAATTACCGACTTCCCCCGTGAGTGTGTCAAGCCTTCAACGAAATCCATACTCACCTCTTTCCAACTCCCTTCTGGTATACGGATCGACTGAAGCAATCCAGGATATGCCGAAGTATCATACTTGTTACGCCGGTAAATCATACAATTCTGCACATAAACACGTACGTCCCTGTCCATCCCTTTCCAGTAAAACATTGCTTGCAGTTTCTTAATGGTTGCCACCGCCCCTGCATGACCTCCCATGGCGTCATCATGACTGATTCGAATAATCAATTGACAAAGGTTTGGGTTAGCTCCGATCACTAGTCTCCCTTTCCACCGCAATAATCCTTCCTTCCTTCCATTCATAGACGTTAGTCTTAGCAATGCCTGCCTCTAATTATTTAATCAACTCCTGAATAGTGCTGTCCTCCTACCAACTTCGCTTGATATCATCTAACATCTCACTTTGTATCTGTGACACGGTCATCATCAACATTTCAGCACTTGTAATTCTAGAGAGTGCATCCATCGTCGCATTCTCTTTACCACTGCGATATTGCACCTTGAAGTTATACCCCAACAATTTCAACAACCACGATTGTTAGAACGGCGTAGACAGCCGTTGCTCCAACAGGTACTTCAAACTGCGGTGATCGGTGCAAACAATAAAAGGTTTCAGGGTCAGATAATGGTGCCATTGTTTGATGGCCTTGATGACTGCCAAAAATTCCTTCTCATATGTAGATAAACCTTGATGCCTTGGTGCTAAAGATTTGCTTAAATACGCGATAGGGTGTCCCTCATGTTGTAATACAGCGCCTATTCCTTGGCCACAAGCGTCCCCCTCAACTACAAAGGTTTTGGAGAAATCCGGCAATGCCAATACTGGGGCACTCATGATCGCATTCTTTAATGTGTCAAAGGCTCCTTGTTCCTCCTGTTGCCAATTCTAGTCGTCCATCTTCTCCTTGGTGAGTAATTCGGTTAAGGGTTTCGTCGTAACTCCATAACCTTTAATGAACCGCTGGTAATACCTCGTGATACCCAAGAATCCTCGCAAATCTTTAATACATTTAGGGGTCGGCTAGTCCTCAATCGTTTTAACCTTCCGAAGATCAGTGGCTACCCCTGCTTCTGAAATGGTATACCCCAAATAATCAATCTGGCGAGCCCCGAAAACACATTTGCTTCCTCTTAGATATAACTGATTGCTCAGGAGAGTATTAAACGCCACAGATAAGTGTTCTACGTGCAGGGTCAAAGAAGAGTTGTAGATCAACATATCATCAAAAAAACTAAGATAAAACGACGGAGGTAAGGTTTAAACAATTCATTCATCACCCGTTGGAACGTAGACGGTGCGTTTGTCAAACCGAAGGGCATCACTAAGAATTTGTAATGCCCTTCGTGTGTTTTAAAGGCGATCTTCTGGATATCGTCGGGTCGCATGCAGATCTGGTGATAACCCGAGCGGAGATCCAACTTCGAAAACCAACTTGCCCCATGCAATTCGTCAAGGAGTTCTTCGATTAAGGGTATGGGGAATTTGTCCTTCACTGTATACTGGTTTAATTTGCGGTAGTCGACACATATTCTCCACGAGTTATCTTTCTTTTTTACGAGTACCACTGACGAAGCATACGGCTCATAGCTATGGCGTATGAAGCTCTGTTTTAGGAGCTACTGGACTTCCTGCTCTACGATGTCCTTCTGCATTCCCATATAGCGGTAGAGTCGCACGTTGATAGCATCAATTCCTTCCTAGAGCACAATCTGATGACTATACGGACAATTAGTAGGTAGCTGAGTCGACTCCTGAAACACTTCGGCATAATTAGCCAACACCGCGTTAACTTCGTCGAACACGCTACCTTGCTCCTCCGTTAATCACATTTGCTGGAACTGATACTTCATGGGTGTTAATAATTGTAACATGAATAGCTACCCCTCTTCAGTTCCCTGTAATGTTTTCTGAAGGCCTTTACTATTGATGATTCTAGATTTGCTATTAGGACCCCCTTTTAATGTTTCCACCTTCCCATCCCATCGAAATGTCATCTTCCTAGTGCGGAAGTTACACAGAACATCGTCCAAACCCACAAACCACTGAACTCCCAAGATGACATCGCAACTGCTCAATGCTAGCACCAATGCGTCCATGTAGAAGGATAGTCCCTACATTGTCCAAACAAAATTCTTACAGCACTGAGTACATCACAATTGTAAACCTCCACCCACCATGATGGTTGTAGGTGCAATGTCTCGAATGTCACACGTTCCCTTCTTAACCATGGACACTTCTACAAAATTGTGGGTGCTGCCATTATCAACGAGGATATGGATCTGCCTCCATTGATGAACCCCAAGCAACTGCATTTGTCTGAATTCATTTTCATTCTCGCTCGCAAACCCAATCATCGCATGCATGGAAATCATCGGGCACTCTTCCTCTGCCTCACCAGCAACCTGATTCTCCCTTGCGGAATCTGTTACGTCAATTCTTGGTTCATCTCTAGGTATCCAGAAAAATTGGAGTTGCCTCTTCCGGCATTTATGTCCTAACGTATATTTTTCATCACACCAAAAACATAGACCCTTAGCACGTTTCTCGTCGAAATCCTTACTACTGCCGATACAAGGTGCGTTGTAGCATCCCGTAGGAGAATGTAGGGTGGCAGGAGGTGTGGGTAATAACCCATCCGTATGTAGGGAACATGGAGGAACCACAATTTGCTGCATTGGTGGCTTCCCGCTGATCGTGGGATGAGCATGTGAGAGATTCAACATTGAAGCACCAGTCGATGTTAAGATAGCTTCTTGTTTCCTTGCCAAAGAATATGCCTGGTGCAATGACTGTAGCTCATGTAGTTGCACCGCTACTCTGACTTCGGGTTTGAGACCCTTCACAAAGAATCCGACTAGATACTCCTCTAAAAGTGCTAGTCGATTAGAGTGATGATCGAACTGAGCACAGTAGTTTAACACCGTTCCGGTATGCTACAACGCCTTGAAATCGCCGACTGGGTCATCAAACATCTCAGCATCAAACCGTTGTGTTTAGGGCCTTCGTGAACTCCATCCATTCGAGTACGTCTGTTTTGAGACAGTTCCGAATAAAGAGCCGATACCATTCCTGCACTCTCTCGTCCATGTGAAAGATGGCAACATTCACCTTCATGTGCTAAGGAGTTTGGTCAACTTGAAAAAAATTGTTCGCAACGATACAGCCATAATTTGACATTGTCACCGTCGAACGAAGGGAACTCGAGTCGTCCTAAACGAAGAGAACTGCCATTGTCATCCTTACTAATTGGTGTTGAGGTAGGTCTTGCTGGTGACGTCGAAAGGCTACTACCTTCCCCTTGTTTAGATCCCTCCATGGAAAACGTCAATCGTAATTCTTCCACGTCCTTCTCCAGTTTTTCCGTCTGCCCTTGTACCTCTGATAATAACTTTTCGCTCCTATCCTAAAGCTCCAACAACAAACGGTCATGCCACCCTTGTGCCTCCATTAGACTTTTCAAGGTATCTTCCAAGCGCCTGAACTCCGCTCCTCTTGTTCTCTCCGCCATTGATGTGGCCAGAATCGATGCTCTGATACTAATTGTTATAGTATTACTGATAACTCGACCAAAACACGTTTTCGAATATTCGAATACAGTAGCGGTAGTAAAAAAGACAGACAAGAAGATTACAAGAAGACGAAGAATAAAAACACGACAGAGATAGCAACTTCAGACATAGCGTACAACGTTATGAAACCTACGATATAAAGTCTCTCATATTGTTCCCCTACACTCATGTACACGCTAAATGTCCTACTCTTCTTGCTAAACGCAGCGTAACACTTGACATCTCCATATTGCGTCGTTCCGCTTAATTGTCTTCATCTTCCAAATTCGCTGTAACAGCTAACTATAATTATCTATGTGGAAAAAACCAATAAGAGAAAGGAAGCTGGCTCTGACTGAGCCGCAGAGGGAAGGGAAGAGCTGATCAGTCTTAATTAAGGATTGAGCCTCATATATAGAACGTGTGTGAACCTGAAAACGATGTTGTCCGCAATATAATATATGCTTGCAAAATCTGAATCGTGACATATCTGTACATATATACTAATATTGGCATCTGAAGAAAATTACAGACTTATAAGCACTCTTGTAAAAGTAGATATTAAATTCTTCTTAAACTTTCTGAAATCAATGGATTCTATAAGGGTTTCTCTTCATATTCTGATGTAGTAATATTTTCAAAATCGGTCATTCTCATTTATCGGATCATAACAAATCGGTCTGTTCAAGTTGTGGGATGTCACAATGTTGGGTTTGCAAGTGAAGTCAACAAAAAGGATACGCAATCTAGAAATAGAAAGGAGCCGTCTAATTAATGCGTAGTTACATAATTTGAGTTGTGTCCCATATCATCACTTTAGATGACCCCTTTGGTTTTGACCTTTTGGGTTGTCTACTACTCTCTTTGAGTTTCTGCTACTTCATCAAAGCTCCATACGCTCAGCAAGAGATCAATTCTGCGTATCTTTAATAAGAAATATTGTGCCAGACAAAGAGAAAGCATAATGGACCCATTATGCACCTAAGTTTGGTCATCAAAGTATTTAATTTATTAGGGTCTACAAGTGCGGTGCTATCCTTTACGTGACAATGATAGATCTCTTCCTTGTACTGAGGAAACTAGAATCCATAACATCTTTATGATCAAAATTTAGGAGATCGCATCCTTTTACATTTGAGACTATTGGCTTCCCATTTAGATCATGAAAGACGAGAGACTATCGTAATAGAAACCTAAGAGAGAGAAAACGATATTCAACTTTAGCGTATCGAAGAGATGAAGTCTACCCTTTAACGTGTAAGGATGAGGTGCCAAGCTCATTGTGTCACGCTAAGTGGCCAAAATCTTCTCCGTACGTTTGCATGTAAGTGTGATTGTTGGGTTTCTAGGTCTTAATTTAAGTAATGAAACTATTTATTTGGACATATCTATGATTGAAGCTAACGGTGTCATGAATGCTTTCTGCTTTTTATTACCATAAACATAATGAAATCTTTTTGACTTAGTGACTTGGGATTCATAAGAAAAGGAAAAAGTGAGTTTGTCTTTTTTCTATTGCTGCTCTGTTCTCCAATTAGAGAATTGCTGCTTTTACAATGTTATCCTCTCTTTTTTTCCCCTTAATTAGGATTGCAATTGGAATAACACGCCTGAATGACTATTTCAAGTCATTAAAGGAAATCAGGGAGATGCTAACCTCTTCCAGATTGTCTTCGCTGCTTTATATATTCAATCTGAACTGAGAGGAACAGCAGATACATTGTTCAAAGAACAATCCATAATCGCCTCGAATCTTCAGCAGCAGATTATTAGAAAGATAAGACAAGTTTGATTGGCAAAGAATTCAAGTTTCAAACTTCTAGGGATAAATGACTTTCAAGACATCTTTCTGATCTTAAGTTATTTTCGTTAGTAGTTCCTATAGGTTGTATAGTATTGTTGTTCCCTTTTGTTGCTCTCATGTTCTCATAAAAAATAGTTGTGCCTTTGTTCTACTTCCTCTCATATTTACTATTAATAAACTTCCTTAATTACAAAAAATAAAGGTCCCCTTGATATTTCATTACCTAAGTTTTTTTTCTACAAATATAAATAATTTCTTTTAACCTAATTAGAGTTGCTTTGAGTTAAAGAACAAAAAATAAGACCTTCAAATAAATTAAAAAAGAAGCTCTTATTAGGATTGTCCTCAATTTGGATATTTCCATTGAATTAAAAATTTTTAGTAAAAGATATATTGCATAAAAACAAATTAAATTGTGAACCATTCTAAATATTTAATAATTAATACCATAAGTAAGAATTAAATTGAATTATACATATTAAAATTTTTATAAAAATTACATTAAATTGTATTAATTATTCATTTTGATTCACACACTATTAAATATTTAAAGTGAAGATTAAATTAACTTGATTAAACTAAATAAAAAGAATTAATTTTATGTACTTTACGTTGATTTTATGTAATTCATTTATTTAATAAGTTTAAGTTCGTATATTTTAAACATTTAACATATAATATCTGCCTACTTGAACATGCTCTATCAGTCGTAGCATTATGTTAAAGAGATGAATGAATAAAAATTATCGATAAATTAGAAAATAATACAGATGATTGCTTCTATCCATTTATAACTTTTTTTAAAAAACTAACTATAGAAAACCCGAAGCTCTCAAATTGCTTCATCCTTTATTTTCCTGGGAGAAAAAGAAAAAAGAAAACTGTAAACTGTAAACTCTCAAGTCTGAAATCCCACATGATTAAGTTTTAATTCTTACTTAAGTGATTTACTAAATTAACAGGAAATTTGATTTCATTTTCATTTTTGTTATCATTTTTATTTGTTGTTTTAATTTTTTATTTCTAAAAATAAAAACAAAACTTATTTGAATGTTGATATCATTGTTGTTATATTTTATTACTGATAATAATTACATAAATAAACAACTACTAAGTGAAAATTTCGTTGAAATATAGGGTCTAAGGAGGCAAGTATTATACAGTCTTATTCCTAACTAGTAGATAGACTGTTTTCGAATGAACCACGTAAAGAAAAAAACATACACATATTAAAATAATTAAAAATAAATATAGATATAAAATAACTAAATAAATATATAAATACTTACTAAACAAAATATAAAATAAGTAATAAATTACAATAATATGATAAAAATAGACAAGGTAAAAAAAAGTAAATAAATATAGTACATAAAAGAAAAAAGATAGGTAAATAAATAAATCAAACAAGTCATTACAAAAAATATTTAGGTTAAGCGGGGAAATGTTTAAGTTAAATCACCAAGATATAAGTACTACATATTCAAATATTTAGGCTAAATATAAGAGAAAAATGCTTAAAAGACCATGAGAATGACAAAGGTGTCTCTATGTAAGATCCTTTATTTGTGTCCTAATACGTTAAAATTTTCTATTCAGGACCATGTCTTTGGTAATGTCTAGTAGAGTTATATCATTTTTAATCACCTTTCTCCGGTTCTACTTAGTCCTTTTTTTAATTGTCTTTAAGTATAATCTTCTTGCATCTTCTCACTAGAGCGTCTGAGTGTCTCCTCTTTATATGTCCAAATCAGTCAAGCCTTGTCTCTCTTAATTTTTAAATAGTGTTAATCACCTTTAATTTGTCTTTTATCATTATATTCCTGACCTTATCTCTTTTAATAAGATTGCGTATTCACATCTCCACCACCATTAGTTTATAACTATGAACCTATTTGATGGCCCAAACTCAGCCCTATAGAGCATAGTCGACCTAATCGTCAAACGATATAATTTATCTTTAAAATTGAGTGATATCTTTTTATCATAAAAAACTCCTGATGCACTTATCCATTTAAATCACCATGATCTAATACAGAGAACTATATCTTTAATAATTTCTCCATTGCTCTAGATTATAGATCCTAGATACTTAAAATACTCCTTTTGTTATAAAACTTGTAGACCAATATTTACCTTTACATTGTAGCCACCATTTGTCCTGAAAAGTTACACCCTATGTACTAAGTCTTAGTCCTATTTAATTAAAAGTCTTTCAATCTAACGTACTTCTCCTAAGTTTTAACTTGTAATTGACACCCCCTTTTGTCTCATCCATGAAAAAAATGTCATCAGCAAACAACACACACCAAAGCATATCCCTTTGAATATTCTTAGTGAGCTCATCAATCATTACTACAAACAAAAAAGGGGCTTAAAGAGGAGTTTTAGTGTATCCCAATATCAATAGAAAAATGCCCTATATTTCCTCCCATTGTACTTACTGCGATTTTTACACATTTATACATATCCTTAATAACCCGTATATAGGTCATAGGAACTCTATTAACATCTAAATACCTCCATATGATTTCTCTAGGTACCATGTTATACACCTTCTCTAAATCAATAAAAATCACGCGTAAGTTAAACTGTCTTTTCCAATAATATTTCATTAATTTTCTAAAGAGATGTAAAGCTTCTGTCATGAACTTTTCTGTCATCAAGCCAAATTGGCTTTTCGAAATACAAACATCCTTTCTCACTTTCTTCTCAATCACCTTCTCCCATAACTTTATGATGTGACTAAGTATTTTGATACCTCTATAGTTGTTACAATTTGAATGGCCCCCTTGTTCTTGTATAAATGAATTAACGTTCTAAATCTCCACTCATTTGATATTTTGACAGACTTAAGGATCACATTAAAAAATTTGGCTAGCCAAGTAAAACCCTTTTCTGCTAGCTCTTTCATACCTCTATGGGTATCTCATCAGGCTTATTGCCCTTTCGCTCTTCATCTCCCGTGACACTTTTTAATTTCTTTTCTTGTAATATATTGGCAATAAGTAAAGTTACAATGCCTCTTAGACGGGTATCACCTAAAGATGTTGTCCTCTACATCTTCATTAAAAGAGCTATAAAAGTACCTATGTCATCGTCTCTTCTTGTTATTTTCAGCTATGAGCACCTGTCTTGTTTTATCTTTTATATGACAAACTTGATCTAAATCTCTCGCTTTTTATTCCCTAGCCTTCGCTAACTTAAAATTATCCTTTTTTTATCTTTAGTTTCCAATATTTAGTATAATTTCTCGTAAGCTCTACTTTTAGCTTCTGAAATTGTCTTCTTTGCCTATTTCTTTACTAGTTTATAACTTTCTCTATTAATTACCCTCTCTACCTTTGTGGTAGAATCAAAAGGTTAAGATATACAAGAAAATGTTAAGATCAAGAAGGATGCATATAAAGCTCTATTAATATTTTCTTGTACATCTTCATTCTGCCACCAAGATGTTCTCTTACTACCCTTACCCTTAGGCCCTTTAGAAACACCCAAGGTCTCTATAGATGTATTCCTTAAAATAGTTCCTACTCTATCTCATATCTAATTAGCATCTTCTTCCAATTTCCATTCTTCTCCATATATTCATCTATCCTTAAATTGTTTCATTTTATCCCCTTTCATATTCCTCCATCTAACTTTGGTACACCTCTTAGGGCTTCTCTTCCCTTAATCATTAATAAGATTAAAAACTAGCAATCTATGTTGAGTTGATAAGTAAGTATTACGTATCACCTAGTAATCCTTGCATCTAGGTCAATTATTTCATCTTACGGGAAGATATCAATTTGACTTTACATGGTTCTATTCTTAAAAGTCACCAGGTGCTCTTAATTTTTCTTATAAAAAAGAGTTGGCTATTACCATCTCAAATACCATTGCAAAATCCAACAAAGTAGTCCCATTATCGTTCCTATCATTGTACCTAAAACTCCCATGTGTCCATGAATAACCATCACAGGTTGCCTATGTATGACCATTAAAGTCTTCTCCTAAAATAACTCTCTCATCAAAGGAAATCTGTAAATCAACTTATTTAGCTCTTCTCAGAATTGACGCTTAAGTTGTTCGTTCAACCATACTTGAGGTACATAAGCACACACCATATTGAAAAAAACCCTTCATCACAATCTTTAAGGACATAATCCTATCATTAGTCCTTTTTAACCCCACAACACGATGTATTAGTTCCTTCATAACAAAGATACATATCTCATTCTATTGTCTCTAACACTTGAATACCAAAGTTTAAACCTATTAATCTCTTTTACTTTATCCCCCGTCCACCTTGTCTCTTGGACGCACGCTATGTGATTCTTATATTTGTCTAAAATCTTCACTAATTCTAAAGACTTTCCTATAATGGTCCTTACGTTCAAAGAATCTATTTATAATATGTCAACATCTTTTCTTCTTTTAAGCCCAAAACTTATTGATGGACTAGCCCTCGTTCTATCATTAGAAGTCAAATCACCACTCCTACCCTAATGTCTAACACAAGCCATAGAAGACAAGCTTAACAGGTCCATAAATGACTCTAATGTTACTCAAGAAAGGGAACAAAGATTGATATTGAATCTCAAAATGGGTGTTGTAATAAACTTATGTGAGAATCACAAGTACACATGACCATACATAAATCTAAATTAAGTGGTCCAAAAATTGAACTAATGATAGTAACTAGGTATCTATAGAATACTAAAACACAATATTGAACAATTAAAAATAACAAACACAATGTTGAAAACTATATAAAAAAATTGAAACTTTTAACAGATCGATGAAGACTAAAAACTGAAATCCAAACACTCAAAAGAGAAACAAATCAACCACGAATAAACACAATTTGAAACTAATCACAAGCACATCTACTAAAGAAGAAAAAATTATGAGATATTAATTAATTAGAGTAGGGAAATAACCAAATTGATCCGATCTGTTCAAGATGTCCTACTCCAACTTTGTATATTTTTTATCCTATTTAGCACCGTTCGCCATAAATTTCTTTGTTTTGGGACTCACTCCAAATCAGCCGTTTGAAATGTAAGATCAAAAGCTCCTCTTTTTACTTCCTGTGCAAATAGGAAACACTTCAAATCTTACAATATTAGAAGTTAGTAAATGCAATGTGTGTAATAAGATTCAAAATCCAATAGAAATATTTTTGAAACCTAGAGAAATGACGATGGAAGGGAGGGACCCTTTCCCTTTCTTAAATAGTTTGTTTATAAAAAACAACGAAAAATGCTGGAAATAGTGGAAATCTGAAGATTGGTCTCCTAGGTTAGAGCTTATCCTTCAAATCTCTCCTAGCAAACTTCTAACATTTGTAAAAAGGTTCACGAGAACAAGCTATAATAAAAACGAGAAGAATAAAGGTAAGAAGAGCCGCAGTTGGAGAATCAAGGAGAGGGGATAAACGCCGGCATGAGTGGGTAACGATGGAGGAGGTAGATTGTCAACGATGAGAGAGAGATTTGCGCAACATTCAACAGTACCCAATATCATTGATGGAACTTCCACCAACAGTAAGAATTGCCGCTGGTGAAGACTTTGTTGATGGATGGCTACACGCTTAGTGGCGATATCACCACTATTAGATGTGAAGAAGAAAGAAATCGGAGATGGCTTTAGGCGAGAGAGAAACGGTGACCACTTTCTAACACCGATAATAATTACATATTAAAGAAATTTAAATATAAATTAATTTTTATAAATAAAATTTAAAAAAATGATTTTAATCTTTATATAATATTTATTAATATTATTTATTAAAATAAATAATTTAGTTTTTATTGTTAAAAGTATTTATATTCATTCATGTTCTTGATTATCTGACAAACAATACAAGAACTATAAGTATTACTTCATGCATATTTATTAAGAAATTAAAACTAATAGATGTAATAAACTGAATCATTGTGTGATTCCTTCGATATTAGAATTATAGATGCCTATATAAAAATGTATTAATAGGAGACCAAAAACCTATAAGGCTAGAATATATACAAAATAGTAACACTACAAGAATAATATAGTATTTATGACGTTTTAAAGATAAAACGTCACAAAAGATTTAGACTTTTTGTGACGTTTTAAAAACGTCACAAAAAATTCTAACTTTTTTTGACATTTTTACCAAGCGTTACAAAATTGTAACATTTTCTACAATGTTTTATCAAGAAAACGTCGCTAAATAGCAATTGGAATGTTTTATTAAACAAAACGTCACATAAGGCTATTTAAAATTCAACATTTTGTCCTCACGCCTTCGTTTCCCACCAGCTAGTTTTATCCTTGGACGTTTCTTAAACTCTTTTCCGGTTTTCTTCAGTCGTCCTCTTCCTGTTCTATTTCTCTTTTTTCTCTCTACCTTCCACCGCAAAACTCCCTCGCTTCGCCTGAAACCGTTCATAGTTCCGTCGACTAACCTCCTTATCCCGTCTAAAAACTCCTCATTTTCTTCGAATTGAGGCTCCGTCGATTTCTTCGGCTCCCTTTTAGTAACCCAGCTCGAGGATGATTTCGGATCTCCCCTTTCGGCAGTTTCTTTTCGTGTTTCGAGCGTTTTTGGAGAACGTGGGCTGCTTGGTTCCTGTGTAATGCATTGCTTTGAAGTGTTACTGGAGAAGATCGTGACCTAGGGTTC
>JAOTIZ010000201.1:9961642-9974003 GCA_027123425.1 Erythroxylum panamense | reverse complement strand
CCTAGGAACTTAAATGCTTAAGTGACATGCCCAAAATGCCCTTAATGCAACTTATCCCTTCTAACACTTCAATTTAAAACACCTAAGCCATTTAACCTTGTTAACATTAACATGTCAATTAAGGTCCCATACAAATTAATCTATCAAGACCTTAAAATTCATCAAATCATGCTTAATTAAATTTAAAAAAAATTCAGGGGCCAACAAAATTCAACTACAAATTACAAACCCTAAACTTAGGAGTTCATAACAATGTAGCTAAACAAGATTAAACTACTCCCTTTTGAAGCCCATTGAACTCCAGCCATTGCTACATCTTCAAGAGGAAAAGGTGCTTAGCTAAGCATTGCTTCGGGAGAATTCACAACCGGAAACCCACCAGAAGCATCCATGGTAGCAACTGATGATGAAGAAACTGACGATGAAAATGGAGGAGAGTGATGAATGGTGGTCGAAGTTAAGAGAGAGCTGAGTATATGTTCTATCTATATGTCTGTATCTGTCGACTGTTAACCTAATTTGGTAGGTTTTTTAAGGAAAGATGATTTGGGTCGAGTTGCATAGTGGGTAAATTTTCCAAAAATGGTTCGAGTTTTCAAAGATTTACCACAGCGAACTTTTCCCGAAAGGTTTTGCTTCATTGTTGGTTCCTTCACCATAGAGAACTTTTCCTGAAAGTTCAGCCTGGATTCCTTCGTATTTCACAGCAGTGAAAGATCCCTTTCGCCGTGGCGAACTTCCTGTTACGCCTATTCTCTTGTTGACTTCACTTCAACCTTCTTTGACTCTACACCTTCTTCTTGAGTCCCTTCTCCTTGAGTCTCCTACAATGAACAATGGTAGTTTGTAGTATCAATTATTCTCAAAAAATTAATTAGTGCAATTAATACTGATTTGGGATAATTTTTACTCTCAAACTACATAACATAAAGGTACACACTCAAGAATTAATTTAAGCATAAAATCTAGAATATACTAAGAGTCATGAACATGTCGCCAATTTATATAATAAACTTGGGCTCAATCAAGTAGATAGTGATGGAAGAAGGTAAGGTTCAACTTTGAGGTTTTGGAGAAGAGAGTGTCGTGAGAAGGAGAGAATGAATGAAGAAATGAAGAAAATGGAGATGAGGGAAGCATGAATCGCGTTTAGCAAGTGAAAGACCTAAATATGGTCTTTCACTTAATGAATTTCGTGGCTTATATATCTAGTGTGATAAGTGACACATGTCACTTGCCATATGTCACTTCCCCATGGTTCCAGTTTCTACTCCAGTTGTCTCCAAATTTTCAATGATATATGTCATTAAATCCCTAAGTCATTAAATCCCAAAGTCATTTATAAAAATTTTCATTGTCATTTGACCCTTATTTCTACTAGTATTCATCAATTATTCTGCCGCTTGACATTTTTCCTAGTCTAAAAATACCCTTAAAATTTAGAAAATTCCCAAATTTTGTCAAAAATTATAATTCGTTACTTATACACTCCAACTCAATTTTTAAGAACAAAAATCCATAATTCGCATCATATTTCCACTAAAACAATCATTTATACCCAAAAAATGTCAATTCAGTGCATTAAAAATTATTTTAATGTGTGCAATAATCAAATCCACATGTGTGTATGATGACATTATGCATGAGTATAAAATGCATATTTTTCTAAATCTCTCTTTGATCTCACATGTACCAAATTTTAGGGTTCTAAGCCTTAGTATGAGAACGGGATGTTACATTTCTCCCCTACTTAATAAATTTCATCCTTGAAATTCTTATCTGTTTAATCAGACAGGCAGGGGTATGTTTCGTCTTATGCTTCTCCGTTCCCCATTTAACTTCATCACCCAAATAATTTCTTTCAAATGATCATAGTCAATGGATTTAATTAATCCTTCAATTCCTTATTCATATATCACATTATGTTAACCTTTTCCTCAATATATCTTAGATTTCTCACAATTTTTTCTTCGTAAGCTATCAATACATCTTTGTCAAATCATATCATTATTTCTTAGCGTATTCACATATCACACATTATAATTATGAGACATCTTTATTGATAATACAACTCATAAGTTATTGGTCTTATGCTCTTTATAACTTTATATGGGCCAATACAATTTGAGCATAGTTTATCCTTTTTCCCTAATCTGAGCACACTTTTTTCTCAATCTAAGCACACCTTGGCAAGGTGATACTCTCAAAGACATTCCATCTTTTGCTTGATACTTCACATCTCTTTAGTGTTAATACACTAAACTCTGATGTCTATCACATTAAGTTCCATAACCTTGATGTTGACCCACCAATTTTATTTATCTTACTTGAATCATTTAGTTTCTGACATAGATCAATTTCACTAATCAATAGCATCTCAAATCGATTATGGCCTTTATTCATTTTTAGGCCCTTTTTAGTTCAATGTAAGGGCGAAGGACTCTTTCTGTCATATAATGCCTCATACAGTATTCTAATGATATCACTATGATAATGATTGTTATGCTATATATTGACCCCATGTTCCTGTGAACTCTAAATTATAAGCTTTAGGCATATCTCCAACAGCTAAAAATTGTTGGCAACTCATATATACAGTCACTTGTTTCTATATCCTTAGCCGTGAAATGTTGTTTCAGTTCATTCCTACTAGGATGTATAACTTAGGTTGTTATTTATACTTTCTCTAGTAATATCTTTGCTCAATCATCTTTATTGGGTTCACATACCCCTCATTTCAATCCCAAAGTAACATTCTTCCTATTTGGACTCAAAATTCAGATTCATTTTAACTTCCTTCATAAGATTCACAATTCTAGATCCTCAATTTGGGGTCTTGTTGATTCTTTCATATGAAACTGATCTTAAATTTCAATGCAGCTAATAACGCTTCATTTTGCCCCATATTCAACTCAATATTCTATACTCTTCATTGCAATAGATGTGGTAACCTCAATATCTAAATTTGTGCTACACTGTTATTGAATTTTCTATTCCATACATCCTATTACAACACTAGCTTTACTGAGAAATACTCATTTTTACATCAAAATCTTCCAGTAACTCTATCCATTATCTTAGTCTCATTTTCAATTCTTTCAAACTCAATAATTACTCCAAACTTTAATGATCTCTATAAATTCCAAAATATTTCTGTATATATGATGTCCACAAACTTTCAAGCAATCACCATTGTAGCAAGTTTCAATTTATATATATAATAACCAACTCATGAGACTTTAATATTTATTTGTCTCCACGCATATGAAATCACTTTATTATATTGCATTAGATTTTATCCTAATCTCTTATACAAACATCATTATATACTACAAAATCTCCAAATCTAAATGATATAATTATCATTGATGTTATACTTCCTCAAAATTCTCTTTACATTCATCAGTCATACGATTTACACGTTTTTCCTCAGACATATTTTTGTCAAAAAGCTAAGATTAGTAAAAACCCTTAACAACTTCTGGTAGTGTCCAATGTCTAACAAATTTTAGAAAATTTTGGATCTCTCATATATACCTTGGAGTTTCTCTATCCATAATTACCTCTATTTTCTTTAGGTCTTCTAATATGACATGTTCAGATATTATACAACTCAACATTTTATTCAATCTTGCTAAGATTTACTCCTATTGAACTTGGAAAATAATTGTTTCTATCTTCATGATATGTAAGATTTCCTCAAGTATTCAAAATATTCTTCTCCACTTTTCAAACACATTCGATATATCATCTATGATCATAGTCACTAATTGATACAATTTTGCTTGGATCACTTTAATCTTTAATACTATGATACGATCGGGCATTGTTAACTCGATTTGCCCATGATTAGTTTCTTGTAATTCTGTAGGTAACTAATTCCTTAATAAGGTAATATTATCTCATGGTATTTTCAATTTCACCAATTGACTCTCTTTTTTTTTAATGATTTTCTCAATTCATTCAATTTCCTCTGATTTCACATTGACTTATTCTAATATCTGTTCATTCATACTAGTTTCTCCACATACTTCAGTTTATTTGCAATCTTTACTTCCTGGGTTAGTAACACATTCATCAAATCTAATTTGTATCTCCCGAATATATTTACACAGAATATAATGTAGACCTATATTCTCCTCACACTAACAAGGATGTCACCTCAAATCCAAGAATCCAATCACATAGTTGGATACTTGACATCAAACAAAATGCACAAATTCTCAGTGGCATATTCTACATCTTATACTTGAATCTCCGTTAGGATTAGGACTCCAAAATTCACTTTTTGATTTATTACATATTCATTTCTACTGTATTCCTTCATTGATCATTCTTAAGTTGAATCATCTGATCAACTTAACCTAATTCAGGGAAATTCTTCTTTGAAATAAGATTTATTGCTACTTTCATCGATACCGCTCATGAAATTCTTATCAATCAATTGTCTTCACCATTACTTGTCAGCCATTCTTAGTACCTTAAGAAGATCAATTTAAGCTATTCATAATATCTCATTAAGATCAATTTATGCCATAACTTATATGATCAGAACATCCTTTTTAATGAGGCTCATTGAAGCATTAAGCAAATTATTTACTTTAGTACCTTCGTATACACCATCAAAATCATTACATCTTATCTAGAGATGTATTTAGGACAACTCAATAATTAGTAGTTTATGCTAAGGATACCTTGATCTCATTTGATTACAAACAACACTTCCCCTTTTGCGCCTGTCCTTAATCGTGGGGATTATGCCATGATCTTGTCCTTCTTCTTTTTCCTCAAATTCATCATGTATGGTAACTTTATTAACAATCTCAATTCATTCCCAATTGATCACTACAAGCACTTTCACGTCTTACTCTATCTCATCTTAAACTTTAAACTATAGGAACTATGATTAGCAATTATTCAATAAGTCACCGATTGCTTCCTATATCATCTCCACACATATAATACACATATGCTTAAAATTTTCACTTGTCATGGTGATCCCATTATAAGATGTGCACTCACACAGGCAAGTCAACTTAACCTTGACAACTTTTCCATCTACCATTATCATCAACTCACCTTCCAATTTCCATTATTTCATCATACCTACGTATGTTCACAATCAATTCGAAGTCATAGATGCATAATCATCCTGAAATTTCAATTTTGACCCTACTAACATATTCTTACACTGAGTCATACACTCTTATCACGATAATCAAACAACCATTCTAAGCCCAATTTCTACCTCTCAAGATCATAGAAAATTTTTTTTTCATCTAACTTTGTTTATACACTTTAAATCTTGTCTTTTCTACCATATATCCATTTTCCTTAATCAATCCACAACAATGTATTCACATCTATTTCACATTTAAGGATATATTACCACAGTACCATATATATTCACATTACATTCACCAATATAAGTGTGTTGAACCTTTATCCGTCATATCTAACCATATACTATTTCTCATTTCTATATATCCACAAACTTTCATTTTCTCACTTTTTAATAGATCATCATTCTTCTCACTATTTCTATTAGCTCAAACTCTTAACAAATGCTCATGTGTGTGACCCATGTAAATGCGACTCAAATTAAGGATCAGTTGTTGTTTCATGCTAATACATGTCTAAAATGCATGTAACTTGACACATATTTTGAAAAACACCCATTTAAGATACTAATTCTGGGCTCTGATACCAAATTGTAACACCTTACCCTCTCAAGACACGCACCCAACATCATGAGACCTATTTGAGTGCAAATCCCATAAGGGTGGCATGCTAGAATAGTCAACCACTTGAAAACTCAGTACAATTTTTTTCTCTCTTGTTATTACGACAATACACACATTTTGCAAAAATCAACATTTTCAAATATAAAGTTACAACGAGTACACAACTCATCAGAATTTCACTAGCCATTTGGGCCCACTACAAATACAAAATAATTGTAGTCATAATTTCATTACATTGCAAAATCATTTACAAACCTTTCCAATTTGGAAACTTATTACATTATGAAATCATTCATATACATATTGTACAGTATGTACGAATACACAATTTTATACAAAAATAAGAAAAATACAAATGCAGACACAAACTGATCCCGACCTCTACCTCTTACTTGAATGTAGTAGGTATACTCCCGTTTGCCCAATGGGGTACTCTTCTGAGCCTGAGTGAGTTTTGTGAACTCAGTGAGTAACCATCCTTGATGGCTCACTCAATCACAAAGCATATACAGATCATACCATCACTTAATTCACATCATTTCAATCATAATCAAATAGCATCACAAATCATTTTGATCACTGATTTGACAACTCACTTTCAGAGCAGTTACGCAGTACATTTTGTTCATTTGAAACATACATATCAATTTTCATATCAAATGCACGTGAGACTCACTTTCATTTATTTCTTTGTTGTGACCGAGTGCCTAAAACTATTCTGTATCAATTGTGGATATTAGGCTCATTGATAACTATCCTATATCCGTTGGGGATACCAGGCTCGTTAAACGTTGAGTCTAAGGCTCTAATGCGCATAACTGAGCTTAAAGCTCTTTTCATGATGGCTACTCTGGTCACAACGACCTTATCTTTCATGCATTCATGTAATGAAATGCATCAAACACATTTGCATATTCTCATTCAATCCCATTCGCATATCATCAGACCTTAGTCCAACATTCAACATTAAAGTTAAGAATCACATTTTCATTCATATGCAAATGCACAATTAGAACACATTTATCATCAAACCATGGTCCAGCATTTAACAATCAAATTATGTACACTTATTTTGGTAAAATTCATATACAAGTAGCACTTTAATATTCCTTTCATATATCACAATCATTGGATATTCATTGCCTGGAATTCAACAATTAAATCAAATTCATAATCATTCCATACATAATATAAACAAATAAGCAATAAAGTAAGACCATCTAGGTCTACTCATAGTACGCTCCAGATTAGCATTAGCTTCCATGATCTAGAAACGTCTGGATGTGGACGTTTTATCCTATATCATCATTATGCAAAACACATATTGCACACACATTATTAATTGCACAATCACGTAAACATTCAGTTTTGCACATATGTATGTGTGTAATGTATAATGAATACTCAATGACAATCATGGGTATATTTTCTAAATTCACATCGTATGATCATTCCCATTTCATAACTCATATATGTCTAATTGAACTTAGATTTACACTTCATTTGTACATGATCATTCTAAATTCTCCATTCAATCTTTACTCATTGTATGTGTGTAGCTCATTCATAAGCTTACACCTCAAGAACACTTGGTTACTCTATATCATAACTCAATTTCTCGTCATCTCTTTTTTAACATCATATGATCTCATAATATCCAATTCTCATTCATAATTAATCACTTAATACATATTACTCAACTTCCTTGAACATAACTACAATCATACGAACATCTTCATTCCCATTATACTCATGTATTTGATACTTTGATTTGATCCATTCATTCACTAAGTTTTAACCTCCATTTTTGGTTTAAACATATCATACATTAGCACATAAACCAAGGATAATTCTAGGTTCACTTTAAGACCCATTTAAGCCTCAGTTAGGGTCACTTGACCTGTGAATGTCCGTTAGGCGGACATCCATGTCTGTTAAACAGACTTTTATGGGTCACTTATATAAACTTGAAAATTTGACCCTCTAGATATCAAAATCTCTTCTCTAAGTCTTCATAAAAGTTGTAGTTATCGAAGTCCTCTTTAAAACCATACCTAAATGACCTCAATACGAGTTCTACAGAAAAAGTTAGGCCTCTTGTACCAAAGTATGTCCAATTGCTTTCTATGTTTTCCAGATTTCTAATTCTTAACTTACAACATTCAATTTCTCATGCTTAGTCTATCATTTCTAGTTCAATTCTCATCATTTATCCATTATTCTAACTCCATTTCAACTCAATATCTTCCATAACCAAATTATAGCCCATGATTGATCATAAACACTAATAACAGAACATACACATATTTATGCATTCATCATCAATTTTCTGCACATATTCAACTTCATTTCCACTTTCATTTCACTTCTAACTATCACCTTGATCCTTCACATTTCAAGACACCACATTAATCCCTTTCTTTATCTTTAGACTCATTTTACATCGTCACAAAAACACCCAAATAGATTCACATCAATTAATCAAGAAAACAGAACAAGAACCCATTATGTATCCAGTTTTTTCTGCACTTTTTCCTACACCTAGTACTCAACTTCAAGTCAAAATTAGAAACTCTTAGTGACATAATTTAAATTCGATGTCTTCATGAAAAATGTAGCCATATATCTCTAATTTAATGCAAATTAAGAATCATCTCAATTGAACAACTCTAGAGGAAGTTATGGCTAAAACACAAAGGCACACTCATAGGTCATATTGCTGCAACATTTTTCAGCTCAACTACCAATTTTGTTTCCAAATCTTACCTCAACACAACTCATACCAAGATCACCTTCTCTACCACAACACTCCTCATTCTCAACTCCATTTCAAATCAAATACATTCACAAATCAATTCATGATCCATATTTGATCATTATCCAAAAACAGAACATATTCAGTTTCCTATTCATAATTGATTTCCTACACTCATCCTAATACCATTATATGGATCTTCCAACTTCCAAAATATATCTATAACAAATCATGGGTCATTAATGATCACTTACAATTACAAAAACATGACCTTTACATAGATTTTTCACCATCCACATCGCACACATTCAACTCACAAAAATCAAGTTATCAATCCCACATTTCTCATCATTCTAGTTTCATTTAACAATACCCTTAACATTTAAAGCATAACTTACTTGGTTTAGCTTCCAAATCTTCAAAATCACCATTAAACCCTAACTCTTTCATCTCCACCATCATTAACTTTCATGGAGGAATAGGTTGGGTCTTTTAGTGAGAATGAAGGAGAGAGCAAGGTGGAAGAGTAGCATGAAAGATGAGATTTGAAGGGTTAAAACTCAAGAAGAAGAGAGGGAGAAGAGAGCTACGAAAATGATGGAGGGAGTCAAATAAAACACCAACGGATTTTAAGGGAGAGAGCATCGTGGAAGCCAACAAAAAAAAGGGGGGGAGGCTTTTAATTAAAAAGGGTAGTGGGCTTAAGGCATTGTCTGGCAATTGATGTTTATCACTTGTCACATGTCCAATTTCTAAAACATTTAACTAGTCCCATCAATTTCAATTTCTACTTCAATTGTTCCCCAAATTTCAATGGCACTTGACAATAAATCCTAAAGTCATTTGTCAAAATTTCCATTGCCATTGGACAGTAATTTCTACTATCATTTAACAATTGTTTTGCCACTTGGCAATTTTCCTAGCTAAAATACTCAACAATTTGTAGAAATTTCTCTAAAAATTTCCGAAAATTCTAAATCAATTTATACACTCTCCAAATCAATTTTCAACATATAAAAATAACATTTCTCAATATACTCACATTTATAAACAATTATACTCGAAAATTGTTAATGAATGCATGTACAATTATTTTTGTATTCAAAGATTCAGTATTCATGTATATTTGCATCTTATGTGATACATGAGCATGAGATGTGTTTTCTTAATTTTTCAGTAATCTCTCACATTTATTATTTTAGCCTTAATATGGGTAATGGGATGTTATAACTCTCTCCTCCTTAAAAGAAATTTCGTCCTCGAAATTAATATCTGATTGATCAGTAAGGTAGGGGTATTGTTTCCTTGTATGATCCTCAATTTCCCATATAACTTCACCACTCGTATACTTTCTTCCAAATGACCACAGTTGATATACTCAGTAGGTCTCTTAATCACTTGTTTAGACATCAAAATATCTTGGCTATTTCATCAATATATATTTCAGATTACTCACAACTTTCCCTTCGTAAGCTGTCAATACATCTCTGTCAAATCATATCATTATTTCTTAACATACTCACATATCACATCTTATAATTATAAGACATCTCTATGGATAATAACACTCATAAGTTATTAGTCCTATTCTCTCAATAACTTCATGCGGACCAATACAATTCAAACTTATTTTATCCTTTTATTTTTTTTCCAAATCTGAGCATATCTTGATCTTTATCTAACCACACCTTGGCAAGGTGATACTCTTAGAAGTATTTCATCTTTCACTTAATATTTTACATCTCTTTGGTGTTAATACACTCAACTCTTATGTCTATCTCGTTATGTTCCATAACCTTGAAGTTGATCCATCAAATTCATTTATTTGACTTGAATCACTTAGTTTCAGACACATATTCATTTTACTAATCAATAGTATCTCCAATCAATTATGGCTTTTATCCATTTTTAGGCCCTTTTTATTTCAATGTAAGGGTGAATGACTCTTTTTGTCATTTTGTGTCTTAGAGAGTATTATAATGATATCATTATGATAATGATTGTTATGCTCAAAGTCACCTAAAACTATACATTGATCTCATATTCCTATGAACTCCAAAATATAAGCTTTAAGCGTACCTCCACCATTTAGGACTGTTAGTAATTCAAACATCCAGTCACTTGTTTCTACTTACTTAGCAGTTAAATACTATTTCGGTGTATTCCTACTAGGATCTATACCTTAGGTTGATATTTGTGCTTCATTTAATAATCTCTTTGCTCAATCATCTTTTTCGGGTACACATACTTCTTATTTCATTCATACAGTATCAATTTTCAATCAAACTCAAATTCGAATTCATTTTCAATTTCTCAGTAAGGTTCACAAATTCTAAATCCTCAACTTGGGCTTTACTAATCTTTTCATGTGAAACTGATCTTACATTCAATAGCTAATAGTACTTTGATTTGTCAAAAATTGAACTCCGACATTTTATGCTTTTTATTGCACTAGAATTGGTGACCTCAATATCAAAATTTGTGACACACTGTTATGAAATTTTCTATTTAATGCATCAGATTACAACACTAGCTTTATTGAGAAATACTCATTTATACAACAAAATCTTCTAGTCACTCTATCCATTGTCTCAGTCTCATTTTCAATTCTTTCAAACTCAATAATTACTCCAAATTTTAATGACCTCTATAAATTCCTAAACGTTTATGTATATATGATACCCCCAAACTTTCAAGCAATCACTATTGTAGCAACCTTCAATTTATATATCCAATAACCAACTCATGAGACTTTAATATTTATTTTTCTCCACGTATATGGAATCACTTTATTAAGCTGCATTGGATTTTATCCTAATCTCTTAAACAAACATCATTGTATATTACAAAATCTCCAATCCATATGATATAATTAACATCGGTGTTATAATTCCTTAAAATTCTCTTTACATTCACCAGTCATACGATTTACACATTTTTCCTCAAACATTTTTGTCAAAAGGGTTAGAATTAGTAAAAATCCCATAACAGTCTCTGGTAGTATCCAACATACAACTAGTTCTAAAGAACTCTGAATCTCGCATATATTCCTTGTAGTTTCTCACTTTATCATCACCTCTACTTTCTCTTGGGTCACTCAATATGCCATGTTCAGATACTAAACGACCCAACATTTTATTTAATCAAGCTAAGATTCACTCTTATTGAACATTTGAATACATTCAATATATCATCTATGATCATAGCCACTAACTGATCCAACTTTGTTTGGATTGTTTTAATCTTTAATACCATAATATTGTTGGGGCATTTGTTAACTTCAACAAATATAACCCAAAACTCCTTGTGGCCATGATTTTTTAAAATAATTCTTTAAGTATCTAATTCCTCAATGAGGTAATATTATCTCATGTTATTTTTCGATTTTCCCAATTGACTTCTTCTCTCGAATGATTTTTTCCCAATTCATTCTATTTCCTCTAATTTCACATTGACTTATTCTAACATCTATTCATTCTTACTAGTTTCTCCACACATTTCAATTTATTTTCAATCTTAACTTCCTGTGTTTGTGACACATTCATCAGATCAAATTTGTATCTCCCGAACATATTTACACAAAATATTTCGTGGGCCTATATTCTCCTCATATTAGTAATTAATTTCTCCTCAAATTCAATAATCCAATTACATAGTTGGATACTTTACATCAAACACAATACATACATTCTTAGTAGCATATTCTTGTAGGAAAATCCCGGTGGGTACATCACATGTACCCGGTGCGGAAAATTTTTTTTTTTATCCCGGGACTTTCCCGAAATCCAGGATCGTTGTGTCTATATAACTAGGTCAAACCATAACGACCTACGTAGCCCGTCTCTAACGGTATCCACGCAGA
>JAOTIZ010000201.1:9916919-9927347 GCA_027123425.1 Erythroxylum panamense | reverse complement strand
TATATATTTTTAATTATTAAATCAAAATTTATTTGAAATTTATATATTTTAAAAATATATTTTAAATTTAATTATATATATTAATAATTATTAAATTAAAATTTTAATTAAATTTGTGATTATCATTTATTATTATAATTTTTAGAGACATGGCTAAAAATATATAGTACAATTATATAATATGACAATGTACTATTTCGTTATTTTTAAAAAAATTTAAGGATTATTTTATAAATTTAAAAAATTACTCGAAACGGTACTCGATATTAAGCGGTACCGATACAGTACCATGCTAGAACCCAATTCGATACCAAATTAAGTATGATATTTGTAATATTAGTTGAAGAGGAGGTAGGATTTTATAAAAGAGTTATCGCAGAGTTAAGAGAGAAAGAAATGTTAAATTTGCTAGTGTATTTTTTAAATTAAATTTATGAGGAAAGTAATATAAATATTAAGGAGAATACTGAGATTTAGAATCCAAATAAAGTACTATTATGAAAAAGTTTTGACTCTTTTATCTTCTCAAAAAAAAAAACCAAACTTGATAATATAGATTTTTGGAAAAAAGATTAGGGCACTGATATAGAGTTCACCATATGATATTGCTATCATCTTCATCCAGTCAAATATTTAGAATACAGTTTGTTCTTTAGATCAATTCTCCCACTTGTTGATGCTTACATTAAATCATAAATTATGGATTTCCTTATGTTGCCGTTGAACAAAATAATGTAGCATCTTCATTTCCTTGCACAAAACAACAAAAACCCTTTCTTGCAAGAAGGTAAAACTTGGTACTAAATCTAACGGAAAACTTGAGAGCTACAAATTAGACAAAGAACAAACCCCTTACATCTGTAATCTTGTACAAATCACAGAAACTCTTGTCGTGTTCTCACTGTTGGGCCATTAACCTTATAATTTCCAGAAACTACACCGTATTTTGTAATTGTACCCTATCATATGGCTATGTTGTTAAATCCTAGCCATGTTACCACCTAATCCAATACCTGCCAACAATAACTTACAATACACGCTCTTCAAGTTTTAAGCCACATTGCCATATTGCCACCCAATCTTACCTGCTAACTAAATTACACGTAAGTTGTTTGAAATAATTGTTCTTCTAAAATTTCAAGATGCAGATGAGTTGGTAAAAAAATCTTCTACCTTAAGTGAGATTGTGGATTCGAATCCTCCTCATGTATACAGTTATTTAAAATTTAAGGTTAAAACTTTATTTCTCGTAAGGGATCTACTCGATCCAAATATGTATTAATTTAAAAATAGATAATTTAAAAATATTTTTCTATAATTGAAACTCTTATAAAACACCCTGTAAATAATGAAAAAAAGGTTCTTCAAAAGTGTCGAAAACATTCTTTGTATTAGTTACGAGCAAGGACTATTATTGGACATCTCCAAACTACTCGTATCAACCAAATTTTTACATGTACTAGTTGTCGTTGTGTCGTTCAAAAAGATTGTCGTGGCCCACGATCACATCACGTCACGTCACCGTTTCGAACGAACTAATTTAAATGTCTCGTAGAAGTACAAAACTTCTATGTCCACTCCAAAACGTACAAGTTTCAGACAGCTCTCTTGTATTGGAAGTTTGGAACTAGTAAAATTGGTGGCTCTTAAATCTTAATAGAAAATGAAAAACACATGTAATTAGTAATAACAAAAACTGATTCCCAGCGACTGAGACATTTTTGCACACAGATAGAGGACAAGATCGGTCGGTGGAACAATATTGGCGCACACATTCTCATTAGCGCGTGGGTTACAACTCAAACGAACCATTTTACAGCAATGGCGAATGAATTAACGCGCCAGGAAGTGATGGATGGAAACTGTCCATTTTTGCAGGCGGTGACACACGTAAACAGTGTAACTAGCAACTGTTTGCAGATTGAATAAAATTAAAACAATGGTTTTTTTTCTTAAAAAGTCCCAGAATTCACTAACCTCTCAACTTTTTCTATTTTTTGGTGTTGATGGAAGCAGCAAAAGCGAATCTGGACTTATAGTCCTAACCCTAACTCTTGTTTTAGCAACTGTCGGTTGAGTGTAGAGACAAAGATACAAGGGAAGTTGAGTAGTGAGACGTTTCGCAGAGTAGGAAAGGAATTTTAGTTTCTGATCTGGGTTGGTTTTGCACGTTGACAGAGACGTTATTGAGCATGCCAAATCTCAAATCTTCAAGATCTCAACATCCTTGTCTTCAATTACTCTCATACGCAGAATTGAACCTGAAAGGCATTAGATGACAAATACCCATCTGTTCATTTTGCCTCAAAATCGAAGGAAACCTTAAATTTGATTGCGACCCAGACAGGCGTGGTGAGAAAGTTTTCATTTTGATGTATACCCATCTCGTTGTGTTCTTTCGGAACTGGGTGTTTAGTTTGTAAGCACCTTATGCTCAATTGCCAAGTTGATTATTCCCAAGAAGAAAGCAAGAAAATAGCTTGTGTATTAGTGTTATCACTAATATGGGAGCAGAGAAAAAATGGCTTTTTACTCTGTTCTCCGCAACTTTTCTCTCTCTGCTATTTCTCTTAGTCTACTCGATCTCTAGCTTCGGTTCTCCAAAACCTTTCCCTTCTGTGATTCGTCATGGCGCTCACTATCCGCCTTCTTTCGCCTACTACATCTCCGGTGGCCGTGGCGACGCCGATCGGATGCTCAGGCTATTGCTCGCAGTTTATCATCCGAGGAACCGTTACTTACTGCATTTGAATATTGATGCATCGGACGATGAAAGAAGCAAACTTATTCGGGCTGTTAATCAAGTGCCTGCAATCAGTACTTTTGCTAATGTCGATGTTATTGGAAAGCCTAGTCGGATTAATTACATGGGGTCATCTAACATTGCGTCAATTTTGCGTGCCGTTGCTATTTTGTTGAAGTTAGACGCAGGATGGAATTGGTTTGTGGTATTGAGTGCGACGGATTATCCTCTGCTGACTCAAGATGGTAGGTTGTTTTAATTCTATGAGATTTAAGTTTGTAAATTTTACTCGTTTCGTGTTATTTAAAAAGTAGAGTTTGATTGAGTAGAGAATCTATATTTTGTTCGCAGTCTTGGAGTTTTAAGTTGTAGTATTTCTATTGTTTGGATGCCTGTGAAGTATGTAATCCATCTTATACCGAAAACTTACCTGAGAATAGGGATTTCTGTTTTTTGTGCAAGACTTTAATCGAGTTCTCAATTTGAATAGTCTGTGTGTCATCCATTGATTTGTTCTACGTCTGCTTAATTATTTAGTTGTTGACTGTTTTTGTTATAATTTTCGTTCTTGATTAGAAATGGAAATCGTGATATGATGATTTGATCTAATTGCTTTACCTGAAAGGAGTTTAATGGTGTTTGGCAACACTGATACTATAAAATGCTCCAAGCTGCTTCTTTTTCTAAATATATTTTTCTTTTTTCCTTTTCATGTTTGCCATTGCTGATGCGTAGGGCTTATTGTTTTATGAGACAGTACATTGAGCTGTTCTTCTCTTGCTGCGTCTTATACCACCTCTTTTTTTTAGCTTTACTTGCTAAACAAGTCGTGTCATGAAATATTTGCACTCAATTTCTGAGTAAAAGTATATGAATAATTTGTGATCTATATCATAGGGAAAAAAGAAACCTTGATCTATATCATTTTGATATTATATGATTGTTAGGTTCTTTTGAAGTAAAAATCTCTCTTTTAATTTCTGGGTGGTTGGTTCTCTGCCCTACTGATTCATACCATACCCAGAAATGTTGTTATGGGCACAGTTACGAGGTATATGGTAGTTGATGATAACGCATTAACTGGATTTTTGATATTGCAAAGTCTTAATTGCATGGTGCATATGGCTGAAGATACTAAAGTAGGCGCATTCAGTTGCAAAAGACCTATTTCTTCTGCTGTTATCTGCAAAGTTTAAATACTTTGTTTCTGTGAGTTTTAGCTTTGATTCTTCTAGAATTGGTCTAAAGATCTGCAGGGAATTCCAAATTATCACACATTAAAAGCATATAGAAAAGAGTAAGTAGTGTGCTAACAGGTGCTTTCTTCAACTTAGAAGAAACATTTGGAATTCTTAGCCATTTAAAGCTTCCTTCAATTATTAGTAGAGCTCTTCTAGATCAATTGTGGATAGGTTAGGTTCTTTTAAGCACAGGATTGTTGATGTATGCTGTGCAAAGTTTTTCCATGATCATGTTGAACATGCCTTTGGTGAGACAGATTCATGCATTTCCTGCTTGAAAGAGAGCATTAGAGTACTGGGAAATGGGAACTTCTTTGTGTAAGTGTGGATAGTTATGCATTCATAGATAAGTGCATACTCATTTACTAAGACATTATCTGAGACCATGAGGCTCTACATATTGAAATGTGGCCGTATTGTTTGGCAATGTGGAGAGATGCTCTAAACTTTTTTTTTTCTTTATTGTTAAGCTTTTCTCAATATGAGAGTGCATTTAAAACAAACTGTTCTGTGATATATTTTTACACTTCATTTGAAATTGACTGAGGAATGAATTTTTTGCTTTCGATGTATGATGCCTAACTTTATAAGTTATTGTGTAGAGAAAGAAATTACATTGGCATTGCCATGCAAATCTGTTGGTTCTTGTTAGCTAAAATTTATCCATTGTCACTTTTGAGATAGGATTTCATTTAGGTTAGAACTATATTTTGTTTAGGCTTAGTTGGGGATTTCTTAACCAGTTATACTAAGGGTCCTTTCATTCTATATCTTGGATGAATGAATGCAAGAGATGGGAAAACTAAGGATACTAACTCTGATAAACTAGTGACAATTTTTTGGTAATATTTTGCATATTAATTCATACTTTTATACTGGAATGGCCTTTGATCTCTTCTCCATGTCCTGTGCATTTCATCAACATGACTTTTCTATTACCAAATTCATGCATTGTACAATCTGTAATGCTTGATTGTTAGTCGTTTTGCATTTCTCATGAATATATTTCATGATTTGCTTCTGCTTGCTGCTTCCAGATTTGTCCCATGTATTCTCCTCTGTCAGCAGAGACCTCAATTTCATAGATCATACTGGTGACCTCGGTTGGAAAGAGTATGTGACCCCCTCCACTAAATTTTTATTACAAATATATCTTGATGTCAATCAACATCTACCCATTGGTTTGACTGTGTTGTAGATCTCAAAGGTTCCATCCTATTGTAGTCGACCCAGCTCTCTATCTCGCCAGAAGGAGCCAAATTTTCCATGCTACGGAGAAGCGGCCGACTCCTGATGCTTTCAAAGTCTTCACAGGCAAAGTCCAATCCCAGCTTATGATATCTATGCACGTTTAAGGTTAATGAGTTGTGATTATCCTTTGCTATTATGCAAGTATAGATACAAATTTGTCTCTTTTGGTTCTAGGTTCTCCTTGGGTCATCTTGAGCCGTTCATTTCTTGAGTTTTGTATTCTTGGTTGGGATAACCTTCCCCGTGCCCTTCTAATGTACTTCAACAATGCGGTTTTATCTGAAGAAAGCTATTTCCACTCTGTGATCTGCAATGCACCAGAGTATAAGAACACGACAGTAAACAATGATCTAAGATATATGGTCTGGGATAATCCTCCAAAGATGGAACCGCTTTTTCTCAACATTTCTGATTATGATTTGATGGTTCAAAGCGGAGCTGCTTTTGCAAGACAGTTCGAGAAGGATGACCCGGTGCTGGACATGGTTGATGAGGAGATTCTTCAGCGTGGACGTAACAGAGCTGTCCCAGGTGCTTGGTGCGCTGGGCAAAGGAGCTGGTGGGTGGACCCTTGTTCTCAGTGGGGTGACGTCAATATTGTGAAGCCTGGCCTTCAGGCAAAGAAATTTGGAGAGACCATGTCAAATCTTCTTGATGATTGGAGTTCACAAAATAATCAGTGCAAATGAAAACACATTAGTTAAATGATTGTTTAGCATAGCATGAGGCTTGTTGCAATCTTTTTGCGTCTAAATTTTGTTGATCAGTGGACAGATGGACGCAATGCTCTTCACCCAATTTTCAGACGAGGTAGAGTTAGAAGATAACAGAAGAGTTGAGTTGGTGTTCTCATGTTCCATCCAATCATGCACTCTTCTTCTTGGCCCTGCTAATGGCATGCTGTTGTGTGCTCAACCATTCATGCTCTTGTTTGCCACTCTTCCAATGTTGTAACGGAATCTCATTCATTAAATTCTTATTTGTTGTATTTTCCTTTTCTGTAGACATGTTGGATGGGCGGGTGGTGAGAAAGTTAGTGGTCCCCTCTGAGAATTTGTTAATGTAGATGTGTTTGAGGTCAGATCATATAATCCATTGATACCAGTGGTTTAGAAACAAGCCTCGTAAAGCAATCAAGTATAAGAATGTTCCTTAAGGATCAAAAGAGAACTCCTTGTCTCACCAGAGTTTCCAGGAGTTCAGTTACAGTCTCACAGTGTGTGTCCAGACGTTCATACAGAAAGTCGGTTTTAGTAAATGAAAATTCCATAGTGAAAGATCTCCGTGACCTTTTCAAGATGCTTCTTAGTAATATTGCAACTCTTTTACGGCACTGTTTAACATTTTTAATTAGAGTATTCTGCTTAGGACACTCACTAGCTCACTTGATGCTAGGAATCAGTTCAGTAGTCCGTCTGCTTCGAAATTTGAAGCACAGTAACGTATATGAGCTACATCCAAACTGATTATTCCTTTTATCCTTTTTTTTATTCACATATTTGTAAGCTCCTCTAAATTTTTTTTGGTTATTCAGAAAGTATCTTAGCAGGGTCTTAATTATAGGAAGGTACTTTTAAGTTATCCATATTCAGATTAATCTTTGCACAAGCTAGGAAGGTACTTTTAAGTTATCCATATTCAGATTAATCTTTGTACAAGCTAGATAGGTTCTTTACAGAAGGTAAAATTTTGATCATAAATTTTAGATAGCTACATACATGAGGACGGTTTGGATCACCTTCTCATCTCCAAAAGTATATACGGGGAAATATGCTTCTAGGGCGGAATAGTTAAACCAGAAAAGGAAAATAAGACAGGTTACCGTTGGTGCTTCATTTCACCTTAAATCCCCATTCACCACCAGGACAAACGATCAAACGAATGTGTGGTCTCTACAGGTGATTGGCCTCTTGGCGCTAAAAAAAAAAAGAAAAAAAACAACGAACGTTGAGAGTTAAACTTAAAAGCTCACTGTTTTGGGAAGTCCAATTCTCTTCGAGATGGGTTTCTCTCTGCTCGCGAGCCTATCAAAAACACCCCAAAACCTCATATTCCTCAAATGTTCTACTCTCAATACTCCATCTATTCTCATCAGAACACTCGCCATTTCCCAAGAAGTTATCAAAACGCAAACTTGGCTTCTCAATGCAAGTGGGTCTCTATCATTTCCTCATGTTAGCTTTCAAAGACCATTCCATGTCCATTCAGTGGGATCCCAAGTCCTTAGCGATGCTCATAACCAAAATCCTGAACTTTTTACCCGTAAAATCATTGAAGACACAGAGAAAATCTGCAGCTTATTATCGACAAATTCCAAACATGGCATTGAGACATTGCTCGATCAGGCGTCCGTTGAAGTCTCTCCAGCTTTGGTGTCTCAGGTATTGAAGAGGCTAAGCAATGCAGGTGCTCTTGCATTGTCATTCTTCAAATGGGCGGAGAAGCAACAAGGGTTCAAGTATAGCACCGATAGCTACGACGGCTTGATTGAATCTCTGGCCAAGATCAAGCAGTTCAATCTTATATGGACATTAGTTGATGACATGAAGTGTAAAGGGTTATTAACAAAAACGACTTTTGCGTTGATTTCGAGAAGATATGCGAGGGCAAGGAAAGTTAAGGAAGCAATAAACGCGTTTGAGAAGATGGAAGTGTTTGGTTTGAAGATAGAGTCGTCCGATTGTAATCGATTAATTGATATTTTATGTAAATCTAGGCAGGCAGAGAAGGCACAAGAGGTGTTTGATAGAATGAAGAAGAGAAGGTTTGTTCCTGATGTAAAATCCTACACAATATTGTTGGAAGGGTGGGGTCAAGAGAGTGACATATCAAAGTTGAACGAGGTCTTCAGGGAAATGAAAGATGAAGGATTTGAGCCAGATGTTGTGACTTATGGTATTCTTGTCAATGCATATTGCAAGGCCGGAAAGTACGATGATGCGAAGAAATTGTTTCATGAGATGGAAGCAAGTAACTGCAAGCCGAATGCTTATAATTTCTGCACTTTGATTAATGGATTAGGTTCTGAGAAAAGGTTGAATGAGGCCCTTGAATTTTTTGAGAGATCAAAGGCTAGTGGATTTGCAATGGGAGTGCCCACATACAATGCTGTTGTTAGTGCTTACTGTTGGTCAAATAAGATGGATGATGCGTATAAGATGATTGAGGAGATGAGAAAATGTGGCATTGGTCCGAATTCAAGAACTTATGACATAATTCTTCATCATCTGATAAAGGCTGGCAGAACTACAGAGGCTTATTCTGTCTTTCAGAAAATGAGCCACATTGAGGGTTGTGAACCAACGTTGAGTACCTACGAGATTATAGTGAGGATGTTTTGCAGTGAAGATAGAGTGAATATGGCGGTAAAAGTTTGGAAAGAGATGAAGGCTAAGGGTGTCCTTCCTGGGATGCATATGTTCTGCACGCTGATCAACAATTTGTGCCTTGATAATAAATTAGACGAGGCTTGCGAGTATTTTCAGGAGATGCTGGATGTGGGAATTCGTCCTCCTGGACTGATGTTTAGCAATCTAAAACAAGCTCTTGTAGACAATGGCAAAAAAGATACTGCTTTGCTTTTGGCAAAGAAGATTGAGAACCTAAGGAGAACTCCTTTACTTAGTTGATTCCAATTAAGATGCTTAGTAAAATCATCCATTTAAACATCATTTGTGGTAGACAGCCACTGCAAGCTCATAGAATCTGGCGATTTTATGACCCTGACATGGCTTGTTTGATGGGTTCACTTCCTTGTGTGGCTCAACCAAGTCTGGTTTGCATGAATGAATGCGCTGATATGCTACTTCTTGGGTCTCAACATGATTCAAGATCTGAACTTTCTGATATGGCTCAATATGTGTCATTCTGCAGAGGGCTTACATGGATCCTATTCATGCATATCAATCCTTGTTGATCTGCAGAAATTCTACTTTGCTTTCCCAAGTGTGAATTCCTATCTGTTTCACTGTAACACTATATATTTTTGCTTGAAACGATGGAATGTTAAAGAACTTCTCTTGCCGATATCTAATATCACACATATCTTGTAAGATCTTCGGGGTCGAATTGTAGAACAAGTAGAGCACTTGCGAATTGTGCCCAAATATGCGTGTAATGATTTGAAAAAGATTGGAAATCTTTAAGCCAAGATTGTGGAGACCTGCAATTGGGTTCGTTCCACATTTAATTTTCTATAATTTTAAATTAAAATTTGTTTTTTTTACACGTTTATTACTACTAATGACAAAACACTAAATATAAATTAGTTTTATTAATTAAATTAAAATATCTAAATATGTTATGTACTATTCATTAATATTTAACATAAACTATAGTGTTTTTGTTGAGAATGAATAATTAAATAGATAAAAAGTTTGAACAAAAAATTAGTTTTTCAAAATAATAATTATTTATTTAAAATATAATTAATTAAAATTCGAAACTTATTTTTATTAAATTTTCAATTTTTTAGATATCTGAAAAGTTTTAAAAATATCAAGAACAGTTATTGGTAAAAAATTCAATTTGAAACTAATTTTATTTTAAAATATATTAAATTAAATTTAAAATAGTTTAAAAATAAATTAGAATATTTATTGTATTATATTTATGATTATTTTATATTAATAAATAGTATTAAATAATTTACATAATAATATTCCATTAACAATGAAATTAAATTTGTATAATTAGAACCACTTTTTATAATTTTCATTAATTATAGAAATAGAAAAATAAATAAAAACTGAATCAAATAGATTTTTTTATTAAATTCGAAAATGAAAATACAAAATCAAGAGTAAAACTGAATTTCATAGGATTGAAGTTATGTAACCATATATTAAAAAATAATGTCATAACTCATAACTAATATAGTATGCGATCATGCTCGATGACTTTTTTATCACTCTTTATAATTTTTGAAAAAAAATTAAAAATTCATAATAACAAACTTTGAACGAAGTCAACTGGTATAGAAAGCACCTAAACCAAAAGTAGACAATAGACTTATAAAGAGACTAGGCTGGAGACAACATACATAGAACAGATCTTAAATTAAAGGGCATTACATATTGGGAAGCTCCTAAAGTGAGAAAAGGTCATGGTTCTGCCAGATTCTGGCGGAACGGAACGTTGCTGTTTTGATCCATGAGTTGGCTGCTTTCTGCGATGACTCCAACGTTGAGATCC
>JAOTIZ010000201.1:9871253-9887307 GCA_027123425.1 Erythroxylum panamense | reverse complement strand
GATCCCCGACTGATCCTCGAAGAAGAAATGGTGACACCCGGAAGATGTAGTATCAAAAAAATAACCCCAACAGTGAAGCGGTCTGCCTGAAAGGTCAGCCAGTCGGCACATATGTTGCTTTCTCGATAGACATGCCGATGAACAACAGACCAATTTCTTGAAAGTAGCTCGTGGATGCCCATAACTATAGAGTTGGCGACCTGGGTCCGGTGAGCGGTGGAGGTGAGTAGATTATGCACTGCAAGCGAGTCCACCTCTAACTCGATGTGGCGGAAGCCGAGGCGCCAGGCGAAAGAGAGGCCTGTGAAAACTCTCCAAAGTTTAGCAGACATCGGAGCACACCAGCCTAGGTTCTAAGTGCTCCAAGCCAGTTGCTATCACTGTCGCGGAAGAGGCCACCAGTCGCGACTGTGCAGGTGTTGCGATTGCTAGCACTATCGGTGTTTAACTTGATCCTCCATATCTTGTTAATTTATTTGTGAGTCTAAGTCACCGCACAAGTCTAGTTGTTAACACCGTTGGCATGTTTAAGTTAGTTTGGTCAAAAACCAGAGAAATATTTCGTGTACCAAATCATGAAAGTCCTGTTTGTCAATTCTACGCAATGCATCAGCTTGTAACTGACTTTATTAACGGTATCAGTAATTAGCTTACTGCAAGGTATATTAGTTAATTTGACTCAAATAATATCAACTTTTTATTTAAAATAAAATAGTAAAATTAACTATTTAATATTAATTATTTATCTATAAAATAATTTATGAGGGTATGATTTAAAAATTTTTATAAGGACATAAGTATTATATCTTATTATTTCTTTAAATATTTTCATAAAAATTTAAACAATAATAATATATGACAACTTTAATAGTTTTTTAGCATAATCATTTTTTCATTCTCTTAACTTTTCAGTTATCGGAGAAAAATATTTTTTATAAGAATATTTTCAAAAAAATAACGAATTGAGTTCAACACGTCAATATAATCGGTTAATTATTAAACATAATTATCAATAATTTGATATAATCAAATTGCAAAATACTTCTCAATCCTACCAATTATTTACCGAAGAATGCCAAACGATGCTGCATTATTCTTCAGATGTAACTTCATGAATTTACTACCAAATGTTTTTTCTATTCTTCAATTTTTGCTTGGATACTAAGAGAGACGACAAGGTTGAGATTTAATTAGTTTCTTCTCTTTTAAGAATTCCAAGACTTGGGGCCACTTTTTCGCAGCTTCGGCATGTAGGAGAAGGGTCAGATTTGTGCTTGATGGCAATTAAGTTCATCTTCAGCAGTCGATGAACTGACTACATCAACAAAAATCCTCAAGTTTATCTACAGCAGTCGATGAACTGACTACATCAACAAAAATCCCATTTAAAGCAAAGTATTCTTGAAAAAATATTCACATACATACGATTACGGAGCGGTATAAATAAATAAAGGAAAAAGAGCACACATGTGACGAACAGAGCAGGGATAGAAGTCGGCCTGTCAAGTCGCTGTTCTTCTTTTATTGTTTTTCTCTACTCAGTATTTAACGTTAAATCACATCATTTCAGATTTCAGAGAAGCAGGGCATCCCCTCGGTTCTCCCTCTCGCTCTTCTTTACCACCCACTTTTTACTCTCTCTGACTTGTGATTCCCCATTTGCTTCTTTACTGTACCTTCTCTATCTCTCCCCAGTTGTCTTCAGCATTGGCATTTGGTTTTGGTTTTGGTTTTGGTTTCATATATAATATAATAGTACTTGTAAAAGAAAAACCCATGTGCATTTGTTTTGTTTGTTTTTGAAATCTGAAAGCAAAAGAGAAAAGAAAGACGAATCTATGTTTTCTTTTATAGTTTGTTTGTATAACTAGAAACCCGCATGTTATATCTCTTTTACCTTTACTTCACCCACTGCCTTGTTGTTAAGATATATAGTGTTGCTTTAACTTTTCTCTCATCTTTTCTAGCTGAGTTGTGTGTGTGTGTGTGAGGCTCTTTCATTCCAAACATCGCTACTGAAGAAATGACTAAAGATGAAGACTTTAAGCTACTCAAGATCCAGGTCCCTCTCTGCCTCTCTTTCAACCACATTCTTTCTGCCTTTTCTCTTAGACCACTTGTATCTTTTTATTTATTTTTCCGTAACTTGAGCAAAGTTTGTTTTTGGTCTTTTCCTTGAGAAACTTTCTTTTTGTTCTTGTTGCTTGCCTTCTTTCTCATTATTTTTGTCTACAGACCTGTGTTCTCAGAGTCAACATACATTGTGATGGGTGTAAACAGAAAGTCAAGAAACTGCTTCAAAGAATTGAAGGTATTAACTCCATTATCATGTTTTTTATGTTTGCATTGTTGTTCTTCCCTTGGATGAGACTTGCTATCTTCTCTTCTTTCTAGTACAATTGTGTCTGGTTGTAAAAATAGCGCAAAGAATTCTGTTAGTGTTGTATCGTCCATAATGTTACCTTCAGTAGCAGAAAGTTACAAATGAGATTCTAAAAACTTGTAAATTTCAGTTCGTCTGCTTTCCAAGCACAGAATTCTGAGTTCTGTTGTCCATGTCAGTTAAATTGGTCACCGTTCCTTGTAGTTCTATCGATACTTACTTGAACTTATCATGTTACGTTGCAAGATAAAATTTTCCTTTCCTTTTTATTTTAAGGAGAGGGGGTGAGGGAGGATCCCGTTATAAAAAGAATGGTTGTGTCGTAAGGAATTAGGTGCTTACCAACTATCAATCCAAGCTTTTTATTAATAATCCCTTTAATGTGACTGATAAAGTCAAGAGGACTCAAATACTTTTTATCTATCGGTGCCCACGTACGGAGTTCCAAGATTTGGAAATGAGCCTGGCCTTAATTCCAGTGAAGTTACCCTTTTGGCTTAGTATTTTATCTTGTGCCTAAATTGTCGTCTATGTTTTTAACTTTCATAAGTCCTGTTCCAGGGGTTTATCAAGTAAACATCGATGGCGAGCAACAGAAGGTTACAGTATCAGGAAGTGTAGACTCTGCAACTTTGATCAAGAAACTAGTCAGGGCTGGTAAACATGCAGAGCTTTGGTCCCAAAAGTCGAACCAGAACCAGAACCAGAAGCAGAACCAGAACCAGAACCAAAACCAAAACCAAAGCCAGAAGAGCAATTGCATCAAGGATGACAAGAGCGGCAAAAGTCAAAAGCAAGGGTTGATCAAAGGCCTTGAAGCGTTAAAGTACCAGCAGAAGTTCCCTGTTTTTAGCTCGGAAGAAGATGATGAATATTTTGATGATGATGAAGATGACGATGATGAGGATGAGATGAGGTTCCTGAGGGCGAACCAACTTGGTCTTCTCGGCCAACAGGCCATTAATGCTAACAACAATGCAAGGAAAAGTGTTGGACCCATTGCTGCCGTCGCCGCTGCTGCAACTGCCAACAATGGCAATAAAATGAACAACAATGTTGGAAATGGAAATGGGAATAATACTGGGAAGAAAGGAAACCCAAATCAGAATGTGGGAATGAAGTTTAATCAGGGTGGAATAGATGAGAAGACAATGGCTGCATTGAAAATGAACAATGGCCAACTAACCGGTGGAGAGGGAAAAAGAGGAAATGACATTGGTACTATGATGAGCCTAGCTGGTTTTCCAGCAAATGGAGCAAGTGTTGTTGGTAATGGTGCCGGTGGCTTAGGGGGGAATAATTCCCATGGGTTAGGAGGATATCAAGCTCAGCCAAGTAATGGGTGCCAAGCATCTTCTGCAGCAGGATTTCCTGGCAATGTATATTCCACAGGTCAATACCCATCATCCATGCTGATGAACATGAATGGCTATAACCATCCAGCATCATCAATGACCATGAACATGCAAAGCAGGCATGTCATGCAACAACCTCAACTTCAACCTCAAATAATGTATCATAGGTCTCCATTTATTCCACCTAGCACTGGCTATTATTATAATTATAGTCCTGCACCTCCTGCACCTTATCCTTACATCGAACAACCTAATCCCAGTGGTGATCACTCTGCAGCTACCCATATGTTCAGTGATGAGAACACAGGCAGCTGTTCAATAATGTAAAAGAGAATGTATGTAGAGGAAAAAAGCATGGTGTTTGACTTGTAAGTTGAGTTGGTGGATTTTGATAGTATTATTCTCTCGTGTGGTCTGAAGGAAGGAGTTGGATTTGGATGAGAGGTCCAAGTGAAACTTATTATTGTATTTGTGTAGTTGTTACGAGTATGTTTGTGTTAACTTTATTTGTCTCCTCTCCTTTGTTTTAACTTTTATTTAAGGATCGGGACAGACTTTGATAAAAGTTAACTAAATATAGTATGCATGTGAAATGCCCAAGTGTACACAACTGGTTTGTAGGTTGGTTGGGGTTTGAACGTGCATCTCACGTGCCCAAGTGTACACATCGGGTTTACTTGCACTGACAGGAAGACCAGCGTTTACAAAACCCGAAGTGAACAGAGTTGGAGCTGAGTGGTGGTAAGACTGCAAGCGTGGTGCGGTGAGAAATAGATAAGCATAATCGTGCCTGTCTCCCACTTCCCAATTCAATTGCCATACCCAACTGTTCAGTTCCCTACGACATAACCTGTAGAATATTAACAAGCGCAATGTTCGATGTTGCTAAAAGATCCAAATCCTAGCGACTAGCATCTCTATCCCGTAAGTTGGATTTGAGATGTAAGCGTTAAAATCAAAGTCATATATCCTTGTTCGCAATGCGAACGGCTAATTGTCGAAACGATTTTGGACAATTGAAGCCTATTGCGACAGAATATATCTATATATATGTGTTGCTTGAGAGAATCCAACATCTTGCTAAAGTGTCGACATTTCCTTCATTTCTCATATCTGAAATGCCCAGTTTTCAAATATCCATCAGAACAGATATTTCTAAGTTAATTATAGCAAATATTTCCAGCTATCACCTATGAATGCAACTACTTTCAGTTGACTGGAGTTGGGAGAATTTTTAATGACACTGAAAGTGAAATTATACTTCAGAAGCAATGAAGATACTAATATTCTGTTGATATACCCAACCCATTCTGCAAGGATTCTTTGCATAGACTATATACAACAATTTACTTCCTCAGTGAAACAAATAGTTCAAATTTTCACCATTTGCCCTTCTAATATGGTCAACTCTAGGACCACCAAGGCTCGGTTGTAGAAATAAACAGAATCGAGTAATGTAGCTGTACTACAAAATCACCAGGATAGGAATCACCAGACCTGAGGTACTCCTACTCCTGCTGCAATTAGGTTCTATGCCTCAACTCCCGCTCCTATTTTATTAGCTGCGTGTACTTTTACTAAACTCAAGAGTACTAGCAACATAGACTTAGTAGATTTTTTATTAAAAGCCAAACGTTAAGGATCTAATTCATCTCTGAAGTAAACGCTCAAGACCAATAGAAGAAAGCGTTATTATCATCATGATTTTACAAAAATAAGTTTTAAAACTTTTTTTTAAAAATTTTGTTGCTTTTTTATATATAGCAACAAATTATTATAATCGTTGCTTTATAATAAGGCATAGGTGCTATGGAATTTAGAGCAGCTTCTATTTATTATGTCAATTGGTTCGTGAAACTAATTCCCATATCTTCTTTCAATGTTCCTACTCTCAGGCTGTCTGGTCCAAATTCAACACTTGATGGAACTATGTTGCAATGAAAAGGAAAGGCCACTCATTGCCAAATGGGATTGAAATTGTGAAGAACATGAAGCGGGATGCTTGTGTCTTTAGAATTGCTTTCCTATGCTGCATATACGCTATTAAACTTCAGAGAGTCTTAATGTTAGCATTTGATAGATGTAAACATATCTTTTGTGTATATTCCTTAGTTGGCATGTATATCTTTATATAGGCAAGTGGATATTGTGTATATCGGTAGCTTGATCTTAGGAGCAAGTTTAGGGAAAATCTGTGTATATATTTTGCTGGCTTTTCTGATAAATGGAGACGAAAATTCTCTCATACTCTGTCTTGTCAGTTTACAAGTCTTGTGATAAGCTACCTACTCCTAGGCTTTACAAATCTATGAAAATTTGCGTTTGGGGATTCCGACTTTGTTATTCCAGTTCTGAATAGGTCTAAAATTCAACTTTGTTTTCCTGTCATCCCTTCCCATTTGCCTCTGCCTTCCCCATTCAACCATTGGTGCTCCTTCACATCAAGTAAGCTAAATCTAATTAAGACATTTGTGATGTCATCTAAAGGATGGTTGACTACCCAACATGTGGTGTGGAAAATTTGTTTTCACCTGATTTTTTGTTATTCTAGTTGTACATAGTTTTAAAGTTCAATCTTTTAGAGGATTGCACAAAGCAGTGGCAGTGACAATAATGTACCTTAAAGAGGAGACTGCCTCCCGAACTCTGATGACTGATGTGGTGTCAGCTCTCAGCTCCCTTGGTCCTGACGAGGATGTTACACCTATTTCTTTGCCGTCTTCACCATGATCAAAATCAAGTGAGAGAAAATGAAGATGAAAAACAGGAAAGCAGTAATGGAAACCATAGAATGGGGTGCAATTTCAAAGCAGTTGGCATCAAAGAGTGGAACAACTTTCATTATTGTAAAATTTCTTCATGATCATATACAGTTATTTACTGTGCCTCGTGAGGAGACATTGTTATACTCTTTTACTGCTTGTCAAAAAGACATAAGAAGCACATATGGATTTTGAGAAAGTGTACGAGGAGAAGCTAATCTATTACAAATGAAATAACAAATCATTCACTCTCTCTTTCTTTTTATGTTTTTCCTTAACCAAGAACTGAAGCTAAGTACAGTATGAAATTTTACAAACATTGTTCTTCTTTATTAGATAGTGGTAACAGTAATAACACACATTCCTGTACATAGTTCAATTCGTAGTTTCTCTATACGATTTGCCACTCCTCCTTTGGACGACAAGAATCTAAATAGGTTGTAAAATAGATTGACCTTCATCATATAACATATAAAGTTTTCGATTGATTAAGTTTTTATTTACATGATTTATAAAATATGTAAAATAATAATAATATATGGGGCTCTTCTATTGCTCTTTTTCTTTACCAATATGAAGTAACCATCACAAAATTTTCTTTTTAAGTAAATTAGACCAATCTTTTCTTCCTTTCATCCATTTTCTCTGCATTATTCGACACCAAGGATGCAGCTAGAATTATAATGAGTCGGATGACAAGGAGGACCTTAACAAGACTTGAGCAATTTTTTTTATTTTTAGGGTGCAATATGTGTAATACATGTTGGGGAAATTTTTTATACTTTAATCAGTGAAAAGATTTTATAATTTTTCTATTAGCTCAAAGTTTATGATTAACTATTTTGATGATAACTGTATAATATTTCAAAATTCAAATTGGATTTATTTCTTTGTATAATTAATAGTATAATTCTTAAAAGGAAATAAAATTATAAGAAAAACGTTTTCTTTCCTAGGAATCTTCATTATAAACTTATCTTATTATAAATAGTTTATTTGAAAGGATCCTACTTATGTAATTATCATAATGAGAATTCCTATACACGTATAAGTAATATTTCAAATATAATTATCATATTTGGTTAGTTTAGTGAACCTATTTTCTAACAAGTACCTACAAATTTATTTAAATATGTCCATACTTTAGTTTATGAGAATCGACTACTCTTTTCATAAGAAAGAACTATAAAATGATCTAATCTTTTTATTATATTAATGTATTGTCTTAATCAAGCAATAACTAAAAATATATAAAGGCATGTATTTTATCTTATACATTAATAAATTAAATAACACTACAATAAAACATATTATTAGCTATGAATTTTTTGCAGACGATTTGGAAATCGTGGCAACATGTCGACTTTTGACAATGATTTATACATTCGTCACAAAAATTAGAGCTTTTGTTAATATTCTAAAGTATCGTCGCTAAATGAATTTCTTTAGCAACGATTTCCGTGAATCGTAGGGGAAAGCACATTTTTTTGCGACGATTTTTGTATTTTGTCACCAATAGTCGAGCGTTTGGCCACGATAATTTCAAACGTCGCAAAAAAAAGCTTACTTTTTGCAATGAAATATATAATTCGTCACCAAAGTAGGACTTTTGGTGACAAAATATGAAAATCGTCACCAAAAGTAGATATTAAAGAATTTAAAATTAATAATGTTAATTTGATATTTGTTTTAATGGTAAATGTACTTAATAATCCTAAGGTTAATTATAATTAACATCTATATATAATTTTTCATAATATTTCATTTGCCTTCTTTACAAATTTGTTTAAATATTTAGTTAGTGCATTAAAACTCTAAAAATTATCTTTTTAGATATAAATAGGTAAACATACCTAAAATTTTAATATTAATAAGATAAAATATAATAAATTTAAGTTGAGTGCTATTCTTAAATATAAAAATTGTAAAATGTTTTCAAAGTTTTAAACATATTGTTGAAAAACATACGCATGGTAGGCAATTTAAATATTGGAAAGTAAAATTTTTTTTGGATATAAAAAAATATACATACCTAAAATTTTAATGTTAATAAGATCAAAATATCATAAATTTAAGTTGACTACTATTTTTAATCATCAATATTTATGAACAATAAAATAATAATACATATAAATATTGGGATATGGTAAGTAATATAATATAATGATATATATATATATATGGTAAGTGGTACAAGATGTTAATTAGGAGTTTAACAATTCTTATAGACAGAATAATAAATAAAGTTCCATCCCTAATATTCCATTGAAAAGGAAAAGAAATAATTGTTTTTTATAGATTCTAAGTGATATTAGACTTAGTAGAAAAGATAAAGAGGTTTCTAATGTATAGATTCATAAGAAATCTCCTTGCACGTTCCAAGCCATCAATTGAAATAGTTAAAGATTGTCCCTCAGGGTCTGGTGAATTCACACCCTGTTCTAACAAGTTCTTCGCTTTAACTAAATTTGCAGAAGACACAGTGAACGATTTCCCAAATATAGTATGCAAAATGGTATTACATGAACTACACATACTAAGCATTTCAACTAATGAGCAAAGAGAATAGAACAATCAAAGCTAAATCAAATGGTATTAGGAAGTCCAATTCGAACACATGCATACCCGACTAATAAACTCCATGATCTTCATGATGAACATATATAGTTTTTGCAATCGACCACTACTCTGAAACAATCAATTTCCCTAATCCTATACAAACCATTGGGAGATCACCATCACCTCCATTTCCATTTATGTTCTCTTGAAGATTCGAGGAAGTTTAACATAACATATAGTATATACAATCAGATGTTCATATAATAGTTTCATAACAGAAAATGAGATATTGATATTAAAGAAAGAGAGGTAGTTTGGATGATACTAAAAATATTAAAGAAGAAGATCGACTATGGAAGGCAATGGGTGTTTGATGAGGGGATTTGTTCTGCATTGATTTGTTCTTCATCTTAGACAATTTTGCCACATTCCTCCCAATAGAGCTCATTTCCACCATCAGAAATTAGTTTCCACGTTGACATTCCACGATGAATTAATGTTAACAGTTTAATTATGAAAAATCAATAGAAGAATTCTTATTTGAATCTTCCAACATTTTGCCAATGTTAATTTTGTGATCTATCAAGTGAGAATACTTTATATGATAACGTTGAGAATGTTAAGTGTGTATGTACTATGTTTAGGGGATGCATAAACATCCCTTGCAGCTCTGAAATATGATTGCTTCTATTTACATAAACATCCCTTATAAAATCCTCTAATAAAAATAGTTGTGTAATTGTGATTTAGCTTTAAATTATCTTAATAATTGGCTTGTTAGTTTTGAGCCACTCCATTATATATATGTTTTCAAACGTGTATATGCTAAGAATAAAAGTAATAGGTCATTAGTTTAAAGTTTTAATTGCTATGTCTAACACAGAAACACAATTGACCATATTTTTGGTTTTGACCATTTGACTTTTAATTGTTATATGTAGCCTTCATTCAAGCATTTCATCAAACAGTTAGGAGGCTTTCCTCAAACAAGCATGGAAGGCAAAAAAAAATGACGACCTATACACATCCAATATAGAAACACAAGAAACCATCTTCTGAACATAAACATAAACAAAAACAAAAACCCATACACTGTAAGCAGAACACAAACCTCACAATAAACTCCTAAATGTGGGAGTAAAATAGAGCATAGGAAGGAGGGTTCGCAAATAGAAAAGAAGCACAATACCAATATAGGTAATGACACTTCTTCGATGGTGAAGACTACAACACAGGAGACAACCGTTACCCGTGTTAAGGCTAAAATACTATTTATAAGAGGTTAATGAGAAATTAGAAAGGGTATTTTATGCTTATGCATAATATGGCATACACATACACGAGAATATTGATTTTTGCACATTAATATGATTGTAAATGCATTCATTAACATTTTCTAGGTAAAATTGATTTATAAATGGGAATTGTGGATTTTAATTGTCTTGAAAATTAAATTGGAGTGTATTAAAATTGATTTGGTACTTTTGGTGATATTTCGGGTATTTTGAAAATTTGAAGTATTTTTGACTAGAAAAAGTGTAGAAATATAGACCATTTACAGTGTGACACGTGGACTAATGAATCAGTGACAAATGACCTACATGTAATGGTGATACATGGCTGTGAATGATGAAATACATGTAGTTATGTTTTTACTAAGGAAAAGAATGTAGCTCTTTTGATTTTGGTTTGGAAAATTACTGTAGCTGTTCTTCACCACACCGAAAACACCGAGCTATTCATGTTTGAGAAATTGGTTATTAATTATTACATCAAAGTAAGAGTTTTAGTCTATAGAGAGTGTTTGGTTTTTGTTTATCCTTGGTTTTCTTCATCCACCAAGAATTCCATTGCTGAAAATTTGAGTTGAACCAAGTAAGTTATGTTTTGAGTTTTTGTGATAGCATGGATGATTTTTAAGATGTTTGAATTGGAATGAATTGATTATGATAAATGAAGTAAAAATGGAAAGTGTAAAAAATTGGAGTTAACTGAAAAGAAAAGCAGAAAAATGTGTAATACTTTGTTTTGTTTTTGTGAAATACGTATATGGGTTGGTTTTCACTATTGATGTGCGTAAATTTGCGGGGTTTTTTTTCTATATGAACTGAAGTGAGTATAATGATAAGGAATGAGGACTAGGTGAGATCTTGATATAGAGAGGATTTAAAGGAACTGAAAGTGTTGATGAAGATGGAAGAAAGATACAGGAAATGAAAAATGCAGAAAATGAAAATATGCGTGAATGATATGCGATTTTGATATAAATCTTAGATTTTTTATTTATTTGTGTTGGTTGAATTGAGATAGAAGTAGAAAATATGGTTTATGCATTAGATGTATTAGTTGTAAAGTGTAGGAATAAAAAATCTGCAAAAAAAATGGAAGAGATGGAAAAACTGCAGTTTCAGTGAAGAAGAAGAGATGCACGATTGTGACTTTCATGGCTATTGAAGAGAGACAGTTCTGAACATCCTTTGTTCTTTTTGTTATAACTTCTTCTCCTGGCATCCAAATTACATGAGACTTAAACCAATAGACTCATAACACATTGTTCTTCATCTCCACCAAAATATATGAACATATAAATCCATTCAAAAAAGATTGAGTGATAAATTTAGGACAAAAATGGTGAGTGTTCTGCAATATTGTTAAACTGGAATGATTTCACTAATCATGCTTCAACATTTTGATTATTTTTATTTGTAGATTTTTAAATGATATTATTCTTGATTTAAATTGAACTAGAGACATTTGGCTACAATTTTTTAAGAAGAATTGAATTTGAATTCTATTATTAAGGGTCTTGAAATTTATCTTGAAATTGAGTTTTGACTTAGGCTATAGAACTATCCATGACAGAAATCATGCCCTATTGTTATTGAATAAATTGTATTGATGTAGGTCAAATCAGACAAAGTTTTCTTCACAAACTTTGTATCTTATTATCTTAGCTTTCAATTGGTATAAAGTTTGTAATTTTTGGATATTGTAATTGAGAGATATGAGATGTAAAACTTTGAGTGCATGATCATGAACTAGGCAAAATTTCAAACATACTCAGTCTGTAGTGTATTGAGTTTAACTTATAGAATATTGAATCAAATTGTATGATCTTAGTATCATTAGAAACTTAAGACATGGGAGAACAATTTTCTAGAAGGAATTTTTATCAAATTACTTGACTTTCCTGATGAGAATAATCATGCAAAGTAGACCCCAAAATATGTTTTTAGACAAATCTAGATTGATCAAATGAGTATTGATATACGAATGAATATTGTGACAAGAACAATGATAAGGAACACGGGATTGTCATGAACATGGATTGTACGTATTTTGTATACATATACGTGCATAAATGAGTACGTGTATCAGTGTGCAAAATAGTGATATGTGTATGTATTGTGTGATATAGAGGAGCAAATTGAGCACCACCATCCAGACATTGCCAAGACTTCAAGGCAATAGCTATCTAAAGCGTACGATGAGTAACCTAAATGGTCTTACTTAATATTTGTCTATAATATATTATGTTTTGAATGTGAATTGTTTGTACTAATTTCGGACATGAAGGTATGGCGATTCTGATTTATGAATGTGATATTGAAGTATTCCTTGAATGTGAATTTGGTGAAATAAATGTTTCTCAACATGTTTGTTGAATGTCGGACTAAGGTCCGGTGATAAATAAAAATGGGACTATAAATGTGTTTGAACAGGATTGCGAATGGGAATGTTTGAAACAATTAATGATTGAATATGAATGTGATGCATTTCATACACTAATGCATAATTAGATAATGATAGTTATGACATGAGTAGCCACTGAATATGAGCTTAAAGCTCTGGAATATGGTATAAAGCTAAAGGCTCGATATGTACAATGAGCTCTGTATCTGCAACGGGTAAGGGACAATATCAATGAGCCCGATATCCATATTAGATACGGGACAGTTTAGGCACTTAGTCACAACAAAGTAATAATTGAAAGTGGGTCACACGAATATTACATATACACTTGTTGAGTGGGTTTGAATGATTGAATTATAATGTGGACTTGTATTTGTATGAAAATGGGTATATGAAGTAAATGATATGTGGTGCAAATTGCTAAAGAAAAAGATGTGAATTATGTGTTTACATGTGTTTATATGTGATATGAATTAAGTAAACGAACGAGGATGGTTATATCACTGAGTTCACAAAACTCATCAAAATTACAACGTTGATATTTCAAGAACAAGAGAGGACATTAGTGACAGAGAGACTCTACAAGAAGCTTAATTCTTGTACTTTTATAAAGAAATAACTCAAAGGTCAGTCATCTGTGACTGAAGGATTTAATGAGACTTTTTGATTAATTCCTCTTTCATGTAGCATGTGTTGTATTAGGTTTGAATCATTGTACATATTTGGAAGTTACTGAAAAACTACAATGTATATATACGATTTTTATGAAATGAAATGAGGATTCAATTTTAAAATTTGGTGATTTTTATGTAAAATAGATGATGTCATGATTAAGTTGGATATGTGTTTGCTCTAACATGTTATTGTTATAGGTTATGTTCTGGAATATCCTTAGGATGTTCTGGTATGTACCCTATGATAGTGGGATGTTACATTTTTGGTTTCCAAGCATGATTTGGCATCCATAGGGACATATAGGAATGTTAAACATAAAATACAGTGAGAAATGCAAATGGTAATTAGAGTTTTTGTCTATAATAGGTCATCTTACATAGGTGATCAGGAAGGACACTCAGCTAACCTAGGATTGACAAGAGCCAGTAGAGAGCCTTCTGTATCTCGACCTGAGGTAATGCCTCCAAAAGTTCCTGAGAGAAGGGATAGGAGGTATGATAGGCTACAAAAGCAGGAGGCTGTGGACTTCTACGAAAGTACATATCATGTAGAGGCCAAGGGATGTTTAGAGAGGGATGAGCGAGTATTTGATTAGATGGACTGTGAGTCAGACGAAAAGTTCGACTAAGCAGTTTCCTTACTGCAAAGCCCAGTTTATCAATGGTGGAAAACTGTTCCAGACAGTGCCACAAGGCCTTACAATCTGAATTGGGGAGGCTTTCTCAGGGTCTTCAGGGAGAACTATATGCCCAAGATTTACCTGGACAGAAAGATGAAGGAATTTATGGATCTAAAACAGGGCAAAATATCAGTGGCATATTATGAGATCATATTTAATGAGCTGATGGGGTATGCTTCTGCCTTGATTCCTATTAAGGAAGACAAGTGCAAGAGACTTGAAGACAGATTGAATATGGAAATTCAGACAAGGCTAGCAATAACCAATCTAAGCAGTTTTACTGAGCTCAGAGTAGCCTAGATCTGAATAGAACAATTACTAAGAGATGATCAGGGAGAACATAGACAAGAGTCTAAAATGAGAGGCCCAGTGAAGTTCAGAGTGGTTCTGGTAGGAAGTTCAGTAAGCGCTAGAATAAACCTTTTTGACCACCGATTGGATCAGGATAGTCGGGGTTCAAATAGAGGGGTATCTTTATATAGTATGGTAGTGGAAGAGGTACAGTGTCAGGACAGTTTCCTAATTGTTAGCATTATGGGAAGAAACACAGTGGTGAGTGCTGGAGATTATCTAGAGCTTGCTTTAGATGCAGCTCTTTTGATCATCAGGTTAAAGATTGTCCTCCTACTATTGGATCCCAGTCTGGTATGAGAGGAGGATCAGTAAGTGACACTACTGTTCAGCAGAGCCGAGCTAGTGGGGCTAGACAGAGAGGCCAAGACAGACATAGAGTGAGTTCTGAAAGTCTTTCTGTTATGACTGAAGTTCGAAGCAACAGACCCCAGTCTCAGGCTTAAGTGTATGCTATGATCAGACAAGAGGCTCAAGATTCTCCTAATGTCATTGCAGGTGCGTTGCTTATCTTTGATTATGAAGCATTTGTATTGTTAGATCCTGAATCTACGCATTCTTTTCTCGTACCTCATCTGACATTTAAGTTGCATTGTGATAAAGAACAGTTCAAACATGGATTAGAGGTGAGTACACCGATAAGTAGTACCACAGTAATAGGAGAAGTCTACAAAGGATGTTTGATTAGAATTGATCAGGCAGAATTAGAGGCATACTTGATCACATTACAGTTAAGGGAGATATATTACCCTAGGCATGGATTGGCTCACTGCTCATAGGGCTATCATGAACTGCTCTACTAAGGAGGTAGTATGAGAATCTCCTAATCAGCTGAGAGCAGTTTTTAGAGGCATTAATCAAGCAATGCTAGCCAGGCTGATCTCATTCATGAGTGCTTTGAGGTCGATGCATGGAGGCTGTGAGGCTTATCTGGCCCATGTTATTGATACATAAGCTGAACATAATGTACAAGACATTCCTGTTGTTAAGGAATTCTTGGATGTGTTTCACGTAGAGTTACTTGGCTTACCTCCAAATCGGGAAACAGAATATACAATTGATTTAGTTCTAGGTGCTGCTCCAATATCTATTTCCCTATATAGGATGACACTTATGGAACTAAAGGAGTTGAAGGCTCAGCTACAGGAGTTGCTAGAAAAAGGTTTTATTAGACCCAGTGTTTCACGCTGGGGAGCTCCAGTCTTATTTGTAAAGAAGAAGGATGGAACGTTGAGATTGTGCAACAATTACAGGCAATTGAATTAGGTCACAGTGAAGAACAAGTATCTATTGCCTAAAATTGATACTTTGTTTGGTCAGTTATAGGGAGCTTAGGTGTTCACTAAATTGGACTTGAGATCTGGGTACTATCAATTTGAGATAGCACAGGCTGATGTACCAAAGAGTACAATTAGGAGAAGGTATGGACATTTTGAATTCTTAGTAATGTCGTTTAGGTTAACTAATGCCCAGCTATGTAACACCCCATTCCCATCTGACGTATGCACGTGAGCCCATCGGATACACGTGTACATGCCTGACAGAAATGACATGTTAACTATCTCATCTTCACTGTATATAACATGGCATATAAACT
>JAOTIZ010000201.1:9860556-9870609 GCA_027123425.1 Erythroxylum panamense | reverse complement strand
AACAAGTAAGTTATGCATTAAATTTCATGGGTTTGGTTAAATGAAACTTAAATGAAGTTGAATATGGGTAGAAAGTTGTTGATGAATGATATAGGCAAGTGTTCTCTTTTAGGGTTAATGATCAAAGATAGATTTTGATATATTTGTCAATGATATTGGGTTGAAATGAGGTTGGAAATGAAGTAGAAGAGATGGTTTAGTGTTAAGATGGGTTATATATAAAAGGAGGGGGAGGGGGTGAAATGATGAAAAATGTAGCCAAAAATGTCTTCGGAGTCGGTTTTTGGACAAGTTCACTGCGGCGAAGTCCATTTTTCCTACACAGACATGTTTTGGTATTTTGAACATAACTTTTTGTGTAGTTATCCGAATGAGTTCGTTCTGTTTATGGACCTTCCAGACCATTTTGATGTGCTTATATGCTCATGATATGTTGACAAGATTGATGCATACATGTTTGCATTATTGAGAATTTGAGAAATATGTGTTTGTGATTTCAATGTGCATTTGTTAAAATGGAAGATAAGTATTTTAATGGTTTTGCTTGTTACTGGTTATAAAATTGTTACCCATGAGCTTTAAGCTCACCCCTCCCATTCTGTCTCTTCCTTAGGTGAAAAGCAAGCGATCGAGTAGTTAAGCGAGTCAAGGCTTCACTCCAATTAGACAGATTTTTGGATTTTTAAGCTAATTTTTGTAATCACAAGGCTTTAGCCGCATTTCAAGTTTTGCTAGTTCAAATGTATTTTGTATTTTTGGTTCTCAAACTCAACTGATGTATTCTGGCTTGAAATGCCATTAAACCTATGTAAAACATTTGTCTTTTGTTATAAATGAAATATATTTGAGATGTCTATGATTTTCTTGTCTTCGCAATGTATTTTGTTTTAAAAATGAGATTAAGATTTTGAGAACTTGCTTGTGGTTAGGTTCATAACCATTTTGTTTTTGGGTTGAATTGATGGATGTGGTTGAAGGAATTTATGTTTGCATTTAGTATGGTAGGTAGTTTTGGGTTGTGGGTTCTGCTACAGGGGTTTGCACCGCGGCGAAGCCAAGAGTTCGCCGCAGCGTAATTAACCCGAAGCTTTTCATTTTTATTGGCGTGGTGAGTTCGCTATGGCAAAAATAAAATTGCAGGTTCACCGCAGTGAAAGTTAAATCTCTCGTTGTGGCGTATTGCTTCTTACAATGGATGGTACTTTGACAGCGAGTGTTCAAAGCATATGATAGGTGAAAGAAGCTATTTGATGAATTATCAAAGTTGAATGGATGGTCATGTTACATTTGACGATGGGAAGAAAGCAACAATGATTAGTAGAGGTACTCTTTGTGTGGATGGATTGCCTCATTTCGAGTATTAGTCAGCTTTGTGATGATAGACTGTTAGTTTAGTTTACTAGTGATGAATGCTAGGTGTTATGTAACATCCCACTACCATAAAGTATATACCCAAACATCTAAGGACATTCATGTACATATTCTATGATAATGGTATGTTAGAGCAAAAACAAATCTAACTTGCACATGGCATCAACTAACTTAATTATAAGTCATGAAAAGGGTGGCATGCTAAAATAGTCGGTAAATCATCATAGACGTCAGATACGTGTCTTGCAAGAGTGGGGTGTTACATGTTAAAGCAATAAGGAGATTGTATAGTAAGCGAAAAAAGATCGATGGATAATTGTTACATGTTGGAAGATTATGAAGTTACTTAAGATGTTTTTAACTGTCATATGTGATAGTAAAAGGTCTATAAACATCTCCAAAAACCTAGTTCAATATTCAAGAACCAAATATATTGATTTGAAGTATCATTTCATTCAAGATCTTGTGGAGACTAAAGTTTGTAGTTCTTCACACACACACACACACACAGATAATAAAGAAGCAAAGAATACAATAATTTACATTGTTCGGCCAAGGAGATTACTTTTTTTTAATTACAACAAGAAAGATGATACAAGAAGAAACATAACTAAAACTATCGCATTTTATACAACCTTTAGCAAAGTACTTAAAGAGTTACGTGGAAGAAGTCTAATTACAATAAGACTCTATTTTCATATATGCCTGAAGCTAGTTAAATTTTATTTTACCATAATTTCAAGATAACTGAAGCTCTATTTTCACAAATGTTAATATCACTAAAATTCTATTTTATCAAAAATTAAGGTGATAAAAATTATATTTCATTAGAATTATTGCCTATCTCACATAAATACTCCTTGTTTACATTTTTAACTTTAAGTCATCCCTAAAAGTTAATGGAAAACAATTATTGAATATTTATTTTTTTTCTTTTGCTTCTTTGATTTCATGATTATGCTCTCTATATTCACAATGACCATTGATTTGATGATTTCATTGACAAATTGTTGTTGATACTTGTTTTGGATGATTTTGAATGTGATATCGACAAAAGAAAAAGCATACTGGAGGAAAAATTAAAGATGACAAAATTAGAAGTGTTTATATTTAGAAATTTAGAAATCAAGTATTCAATTTTTTTTAAATCTCATGTAGTTACTATTTTTTTAAATTTATATAAGTCGATTTAAGATATATAAACATTTACATAATATTTAGTGCAATCGTTACATTAATTAAAAATTTAAAAAGTGATTTCTTAATTTAAATTATATGATTTTTAAAATTTTAATTATTAAATTAAAACCTTTCAACCACGATTTTTAAATTAAAAATTAAAAAGTCAGAATTTTTAAAAAATTTACTACCTCAAATATTATCAGATGACCCTGGATTGATCTGCATTATTTAAAAGTTGTTTACCTGTGCAATTCGCAACAAGGTATCCTTTGTCAACCAGTCAACGTGAGCAGATACTTGGGGAATGAATTAGTATTAATAATAATTAGACTAAGTTCTTAACAACAATATGAAAGTAGGAAAGAAGCAGGTAAAGAACACGTAAAGTAGAGTTTTAAAAAAAAAGATAACGTAAAGTAGAAGATATTTTAACATCAACTTCTGTAGAAGTTGTCTCATTCTCAATTTCTAATTTAGGTCCCCTGAAACATACGTGTCTACGGTGTCTTTAAATCCCTGAGTAAATTACGGATGCTTAAACGCTTTGCTTACGTGGCGATATGCAAGAAACTAAGCTACAAAAGTGGAAATATAAAATTCATGCGCTAGAAGGAGGGCTTGAACCTCCGACCTTGTGGTTAACAGCCACACGCTCTAACCAACTGAGCTATTCCAGCTGACTTTCGATGGGATTTGCAACCGCTGAATATTTTTAAGTTGTATTTTCCTCAACATTATATCTTAGGCCTTATATGATGACGATGATGATGATGGTAAAAATATTGCTATCTAAAGTTTTTCTGACCTTATTAGATTTGAAAATATTAATGTTATTGTTATTAGAAACTCACATTTTCTTAGAACTTTAATTTTAAAAGAGAATGAAAAATGTTTGTTGTATTAAATATTCTAAAAAGTCAAACATACATACTATAAAATAGATTCCATGATTAATTATTATTTGTTTTTTTCTATTTTATTTTAAGATTTACTAGGTTAAAATTGTTGAAAGGGTCATTTAAAATTTGCATTAAATAAGTTAATGATTTTGCATAAATATTATTGGAAACTTTTTTTTGTTTGAAGAATATTAATACTATTGATCATATAAATTAGAACTTGTTAATATTTAAACTGTCAATAAGAAGAGGAGGTTGAAGGATGAGATTGAAATAATTTCGAGGTTGAAGGATGACGACTGAGATTTACTATGGTGTTGAAGAAAAAGAAAAAAGGAAAGCAAAATATTTTTTTAATTCCATAATTGATAAGGATAACTAGAGTCCATATTTATTGTAACCATTATTATCTGGTTTGTTACGTATTGTATATCTAGCTTGATGCTTATCCTACAAGATAGTCATTATCCAAACTTATCTTATAGTTTAGATAGACATTTTTTTTGATTTATCCTATAATTTTATAAACTTTTGTAAACTTTATATATGTATCTTATGCTCAACGTGAATGAAGTGTATTTGCTTTTCTAAATATCTTTCATATGGTATCGAAGCTTTTTATGGTATAATAACCTAAGAAGCTACAATATCTATCGAGGGAACTCTTGTGCCTCCTTTTATGTTTTTTATTCATCGACTACTTCTCATATTTCAGCTCGTCCAAATATCACACATCAGTTGTTTATCAAATTAAATTATACCAATTATCTCGTTTGGAAGGCACAACTTCTACTTGTTTTACATAGTTATGATTTAGCAAAATATGTTGATGGCACCTGCACGACACTAACTTAACAAATTAATGATTAACCAAATCCACCTTGTCTTGACTGGTATAAACAAGATTAATAAGTTCTTAGCTGGATTATTGGTTCTTTCAATGAGAGCTTTATTCCCCAAGTTGTTGGTGTTTCCAACTCTTATATGCCATGGCAAAAATTAGCCTTTACTTATGCTTCAAGTTTTAAGGCACAAGTACGAACCATCAAAGCAAAATTCTTTAAGCTATCAAAGGACCATAATGAATCTATTGTTTAGTGTACTCAAGGAATAAAAGGAATGTTTGATCAGTTGGCAACACTTAACAATCTTGTCATAGAGGATGATTTAGTTCAAGTTGTTAATAATGGCTTGGGTCCAATGTATAAACCCTTTGTTCGATCTCTTGAAAATTATTTAGATTTTACTTTTTATGATTTATATGGACTATTAGTTAGTGAAAAGGAGAATCTTGCTACAAAAATAGATGTGAAGCCACTTATACAACCTATAAGCCATGTGAATTCAACTGCCAGAGGATCTTCATCTTGTGGTAGAGGAAGAAATCAAATGATGACGTATGGTAGAGAATGTTCCAATGTTGGTAACTTTTTTGGTGGAAAATTTTGATCTCCATATAACCTTCCTCATAATTCTTACATAGCTGGAAATTCGGTAGATAATGTTCAGTTTCATAATTGTAACGGGTTTTGTCATATCTCTAGGCAATGTCCCTCAACAAATCTTAAAGCTACCAACCCATGGCAACAAAACTTAAACCAAGTCAAACCAACTTCTAATTTAGCAACATTAATTATGCAACCTTAATTTTGGATCCTGGACACTGGAGCAACTCATGATCTTACTTATGATTTAGAAAATCTTACTATTCATAATGAGCATCATGGTCTTAAAGCAGTCAAAATTGCCAATGGTAAATTCCTTCCCATCTCTCTTGTTTGTTCATCTTTTTGTCAATCTTTGTATAATTCTTTTCAACTTCATAATGTCTTATGCATTCCTTCTTCTTGTCAGAATTTATTATCTATTTCTACTTTTACTAATGCCAATAACGTTTCTGTTGAATTCTTTCCTAATTGTTTCATGATTAAGGATATACATTCGAAGGAGCTCCTTTATTTAGGCTAGAATGATAATGGTCTATTATACTCTATGCTCTTAGAACCCATTCGACAACCTTGTTGTCCAGTTGCTGCAATAACTTGCACTATAGAGTAGTGGCAGACACATTTAGGAGCACGCTTTTCAGCAAAATAAAAATCCTTTTATTTCTCCTAATAATTTGAGTCTTTTTTATGCTTGTAGTGTCAGTAAGAGTCATAAGTTACCTTTTTAGTCTCTCATTTTAAAACTAATGGTCCACTTGATTTAATTTGTTTTAATCTTTAGGGTCCATCTTGTGTTTCTTCCATGGATGGTAATCTATATTATGTACTATTTTATGATCATTATTCTATATATTGCTGGATTTATTTTATTAAGTATAAATCCAAGGTGCTTAACGTTTTTATCAAGTTTCGTCATAATGTTGATTTTTTTGACCAAAAATAAAAAAACTTTCAAACTGAGTGAGCAGGGGAATGTCAAGCTTTGCAATCATATTTACTTGAAAATGTAATAACTTAATGCAACTCCTATCCTAAAACTCTATAACAAAATGCATGTATGGAAAGAAAACATCGAAATATTATAGAGACTTGTTTGGCTTTATTTCAACATTCCTTCATTCCTACAGATTACTAGACTTATGCTTTTGATATTGCAGTTTACCTAATAAATCAGTTGCCTACACCTATTCTTTCTCATTCTAATACGTATCAAATTCTTTTTCAACAAAGTTCTATTTACATGATGATTTCCAATGTTCTGGATTCCTCAACAATCACTACTTTTTTTTTACTATCACGATTCACTCACTCTTCTACCTCACCACCATTACATAGTCCTTGCTAATGTAACTACCTTAACCAACACATCCACACCAACCACAAACCGTCCATCCACATTACCTACTCCTAACATAACATACATTGTTGATAAATCCTTACCTGTGCCATCTACATCACTAGATAACTCTTCTACAATATCATCTTAAATGGCTTTAATTTTTGGGTATGGAGGCAAAATGGACTTCAGATGCTTTGTTGCTCACTCAATCCAAATACATAAAAGATTTGTTAAACAACGTTCATATGAAGGATGCAAATAGTGTTGCTACACTAGCTTGTGACAAAGTACAATTGAATATTCTTGATGAGACTTCTTTTTTGGGCATTATTCTTTATCAAGGTATTATTGGAGGCTGGTAATTCCTTTGTTCTTGATATTTGTTATGCAATCAACAAAGTTTCTCAATTCATGCATCCACTTACTGATCAACACCAGACAACAGTTAAACAAATACATAAATAGCTTCTTAGCACTATTGATGATGGCATTTTGTTGAGACGCTCAACCTCTTTTCATATCTTAGCTTATAGTGACTCTAATTTGGGAGGTAGCGTTAATGATCGTAAGAGTAACACAACGTTTGCTATTTATGTTGGCAACAATTTAATATCATAGGGATCAAGGAAATAAAGAACAATGTCCAAATCATCTATCGAAATTGAGTATCATGCTGTTATTACTGCTGTAACAAAGTTACAATGGTACAACTGGTTATCCAAGAAATTGGTATTCCTTCAACTTCCTCTCCTATTTTGTGGTGCGATAATTTAAGTGATACTTATCTCACTACTACACCTATTTTTCATACATGATCTAAGCATTTGGAAATTAAATTTCATTATGTACAGGATAAATTTGCTAACAAAGAACTTCAAGTGCATTATATTATAACTATCAGTCAATTGGCCGATGCTTTAACCAAACCGTTATCAAAGCATCATTTTCATCATTTGAAGAAAAAGCTAACCATCTTGTCAAGACTTGTTCAACTTGCAAGAGGGTGACAAGGATAGCTAGATTCCATATCTAACCATTATTATTTAGTTTTTTACGTATTATATATCTAGTTTGATACTTATCATACAAGATAGATATTACCCAGATTTATCCTACAATTTAGATAGACATTACCTAGACTTATCCTATAGTTTTGTAAACTATATATATGTATCTTATGCTTAACATGAATCAAGTATATTTATCTTTCTAAATATCTTTTATAATAATCATGTTCTCAAGAAAAAATTTAATAATTGGAGTCAAGTGAAAAGAAAATAAATAAAGCTAAATGTGCCTCCAACATTAAACATAAAGTATTAAATGGTACTTTTTGCATTTTGTGGATAGTAGGGTAGTCTTTATTATATATATGAATCATAATTACAAATATCTATCAGATCTAGATCTTGTAAACGTTCTCTCCCATCTTCTAGTGTTACAAGCTTTTCAATTAGTTTATATTTTTTTTCCTAATTGAACCTTAACCAAACTATGTGTATATATTCTTTTGCTTGAATTAATTTCCCAGTAATTGCATTGTTGGTAGTTATGTAATAGTTGGATTAAGTTGGTTTATTGGTGATGGTATACCTTTTATTTATTATTAAAGTTGTAAAAGTATATAAAATCTAGTTATTTTGGGGATAAATTTAGTAGAAGTATATATGATCCAGTTATTTTAGGATATATTCAAATTTATGAATGATATGCTTACAAAATTGATCCCATATGAAGAAGTAACTTGATTATAGATAAAACTTTTTAAGGGTTTGCGTTTTGAGTTAGACCAACAAATGTCAGTTTTAGCCTCTTAACAAGTTATTTTAATTTACTTCTGTCAGCTATTTTTAAGGAAATACTCACTTAATCTCCCTTATCAAAACCAACATTATTAACTTAGAAACCAAATCGGCATAAAGTTCTAATTAATAGATCGAATAAACTCCACAAATTCTTAAACTAACATGTACTTAAGTAGGGTTAACTTTTTTCTTTGTAAATAAAAAGTTACTACTGATTATTGATATTCCTAGCTATAGTTTTATGTTTAAATCAAGATAATATCAGTAAAACTATCCTGATTTTCTTAGAAAAAGAGTCAAAATTATGGTAAGTTTGAAAAACTAAACTAACTAGTTCTCTAATTCTCAATGTTTGGTATTTTCAAGTATCATCCATTTCAGCAGAGAATAAGAAACAGTAGAGAAGGATATGCAGAGAGTATTTTACGTTCTTCATATTATTATTCTATGTTCTCATTGTGTGTACAGAGGAAATATATACACAGCGTTCTTTATGTGCAAAAGGAATAAAAAAATTCTAACAAACGTAAAACTAACTCTGAAATGAAGAAAACAAATTAAATAAACTAAAATCGAGTTGTTATTTGCGTGGGGTCCGGCAACACCCACCCATAAGCTGAGGAATGTTAAGAATCAAACATTCCCAGTTTGCGTATGAGATCCTTGTGATGAGGAGTGGGCAATGCCTTGGTTTAGATGCCTGTGAGTTACTTCTTAGTAAGTAAATAAGTTAAGTGAATAAGGCCTTCAAGAACCTTTTTTTCTAGTAAAATGACAATCCAACTCAATGTGCTTGGTCCTTTCATGGAAAACTGGATTTTTTACGATGTGAAGAGTGAATTGATTGTCACAATGAAAAGTAATGTGTTTTAAATTTTAGACCCCAAATAGGTTAATATTTGCACAAGCCAAGCAAATTCTAAAGCTGCATGCGCCATGGCTTTGTATTCTACTTCAGTAGATGACCAGGAAACAATGCTTTGCTTCTTTAATTTCCAACTAATGAGAGAATTACTAAGTAAGACTAAGTATCCCGTGACTGACTTTCTAGTGGTGGGACAAACAGCCCAACCTGAGTCACTAAAAGCTTGGAATTGTAAGCGATCTACTGCTTAGAGAAGAATACTTTGGTGAACAATACTTACAAGATAGCGTAGAACATGTTCCAAAACAAGAAGATGAGACTGTCTAGGTGCTTGCATGAATTGACTGAGAGTTTTCACAACAAAGGAGATGTCAGGCTTGGTGTGGGAGAGAAAGTTGAGTTTCCTAATTATTGTTCTGTAATGAGTAGTGTTTGAAAGAGTTCTCTAAAATCTGTTGAAAGTTTTAGATACAGAGGAAGTGGCATAGAGACTGAAGATTTGTCAAGAAAACTAGTATCTTTGAGAATTTCTAGAGCAAATGTTCGAGTTAAAACAATTCTAGTAGGCAAAGAGATAGGTTCAAGACTAAGAAAATAATAAAGCTCCCCTAAATCTTTAATGCCAAAAGTAGAATTCAACTAAGATTTGAGTTGATGAACCTCAGTAATGTTAGAGCCAGTGACTAAAATATCATAAACATAAATAGCAACAATAGTGAGGAGATCGGTAGCACACTTCAAAAATAGGGAATAATCATTTTTATACTATGCATAACCTAGTAACTTGAGAAAGATCATCAATTTGGCAAATCATTGTCATGAGGCTTGTTTAAGTTCATAAAGAGATTTTTGAAGCTTATAGGGGTTTGGGATACCTTTTGACATTTACATATAGATGTCTTCTTCTAAATCGCTATATAAAAAAGCATTATTCACATCTGGTTGAAAACTTTTCCGTGCTCTAGATGTTGCCACGACAACAACTGCTCAAATAGTAGATAGTTTAACTACAAGAGAGAAAGTTTAATGGTAATCTATTCTGTAGCGCCCCCTTACTGCAGGGTACTCACCGGGACGCCCGTGGGTCATTCCGACGCATATCCCACAATAAGGGAGAGCTACGAGCAGTCAGTCACTACAGTAC
>JAOTIZ010000201.1:9839570-9857547 GCA_027123425.1 Erythroxylum panamense | reverse complement strand
TGCTCACACGCACACACCAAAAATTGTTCTTTTGTTATGAATTGTACTTATATCAGATGCTTCAAGCATTAAAAATTTGAAAAATGAAACAAAGTAGAGAGGAATGGTTTGAGGTTATTGGGTTCATCTCGTTGGGTTTCAAAACAAAAGAGCTAAATGGAAATCATCAAAGAAAATTGAGTAGGATTACAAAACACTAAGAGCAAACTATGATAGCTTAGCATCTCATTTTGAGTCCTTAAAAAATGAGACGCAATCTCTACTTACTAATGTATCTATTTGCCTACCAAAACATCATAAAGAAAATGTAAAATAAATGACTTAGTTAGTAAACCCTACGGTGAGAAAGGAATTTGCAACAAATTGTAAATGCCCAATCCAACTATTGCTTCCAACTAGGAAACACCTATTTTAAGTATGAAGTAAAACAAGTTGTAGAATAAAAGTCTGACCCAAATGCGGGAAACCATCAAAGAGAGCATAGGCTGACAGATGATTGTTTTTTGCTTTTAGGGCTTTTTTTAAAGTGTCCTTTCTCATTTTCGTTTCCCTCCTAATTTTTGGTGATGATCCTTTTCTGACGGTTTGGAAAATCATTGCTAAAGTTGGTGGCAATTTTTGAAAGTGCCATGAACAGTTAACCCTTTGGCAACGATTTTTGAAAATCGACTCCACCCTTTGACGACGTTTTCCTATAACTTTAACCAAACCTTTGGTTACATTTCAAAGGACAATTTTTGAAAATCATCACCAAAGAAATCTATGAAAATCATTGCCAAAGAAATCTATGTGTGGTAACAATTTGGAACAACCTTTGGCAACGATTATGAAAATTGTCACCAAAAGCTTAATATATTGTGAAAATTTTATAAAAGTGTTGCAAAAGGCATAAGCATCACGAAAGGCTTTCTTTTAGTGATGATGTTTAAAATGTAGCCAAAGGGCTACCTTATTGTAGTGGTTTGATGAATTTCATCTTGAATCCCAATTTAAGGAAGTTTGTTTTGATGTTATTTGATGACATTTTAATCTATGATCAGTCACCAGAGCAATATTTTAGTCATATTCAATAGGTGTTGCAAATTCTAAGAGAGCATCAATTATTTATAAAGATGTCAAAATTTTCTTTTAGAGCAAGCCAAGTGGAGTAATTGGGATAGTTTATTAATTTTATCAAAAAAAATGTTAGCAAGCCCAAAGAAAGTGAATGCAATGCAAAATTATCCTATTCCTTATAATTTAAAGCAATTAATGGATTTTTTAAAGATTGGTTGGATATCATAGGTGCTTCCATAAAGGATACGAACAATTAAGTATGTCATTAACATCTTTATTAAATAAAATTGCGTTTAGGATGTTGATGATGCTTTTAATACACTTAAAGGTAGAATTGGTGTTCTTTAGTTTTGTCTTTATCTGAATTTAGTAAGGAGTCTAAGGTTAAAGCTAAAGCTATCAATTTAGCACAAGCTTGGCTCAGTTTGATCAAACTTCAAACTATATTTGAGTTTGTTTTTTAATTTTAGGCTTTGAGAGTTGAACTCGTGGGCTCGAACATAATTTTTTGGTCAGCTTGATTCGGCTTATTACCAACCCTTTAGACGAAAATAGGATGATGATGATGCGTTTAATACACTTAAAGCTGGAATTGGTGTTTTCTTTAGTCTTGTCTTTATCTAAATTTAATAAGGAATCTAAGGTTCAATCTAAAGATAACAATTTAGCACAAGCATGGCTTAGTTTGATCAAGCTTCAAACCAGACTCGAGTTTTTTCTTTAATTTTAGGCTTTGAGTTAAGTTGAACTCTTAGGCTCGAACATAATTTTTTTTGTCAGCCCGATCTGACTTATTGCCAACCCTAATTAAAGCAGATGCTAGTAGGAATGGCATGAGAGTTATTTTTATACAAGAAGGGCACTTTATTGCTTATGTTAGAAAGTAATTATCTGAAAGGTATTTTTATTTGTCTAGATATCAAAAGGAATTGTTGGCTTTATTAGTAATAATTAGGAAGTGGTCTCACTTTTCAAATGGTTTGAGCAAGTGGTAAGAGCCATGTGATGCAAACATACTATTAGAGCCTAAAGGATTTTTCTTGAATAAAAGATAATAACTCCTTTTCAATAGTCTTTATTACCTAAATTATTAGGACTTAATTTTGAAATCAAATATGAAAAAGGAGTGGTAACATTACTACTAATGGATTATCAAGAATATGCAGTGATAAATGTATAATATAGTATTTCTCATTTACAAAACACTTTATTATATAAATTTATAGAGAATTAGGAAGAAGATGTGACCTTATAGAGGGTGATACATAAAGGCAAGTTCAATAATTCAGCACAAATATGTTCTAGTAGCTTGCTAAAATGGAAGGGAATGAGCATTAATATGGAATTGAGAAATAAAATTATTACATTATCTTATAATATTGTTGTTAGAGGTTATTCAGGGAAATTGGAAACCTATAGAATTAGACATATGTATTTTTAATTGAAAAAGCATACAACGAAATGTTGGAGAGTTTATTCACAAATGTTACACTTGTCAAAGAAATAAGTATGAAATTATCGCTAGTCCAAGAATGTTACGACCACTTCCAATTTCATAATAAATATGCACTGATATTAGCCTTGACTTTATGGAAAATATGAAGCTTGTTTGGTGATAATTTTGTTTTAAGTATACACATTTTGAGCCTTAACAGATGAAGTTAGTCATTTATTGTTTGGCTATGCATAAAAGTTGTATTAAATGTTGTTGGTCATATTACTAATGGGGATATAATCTTTAATGGTATTTTTTGACAATAATGTTTTAAGATGCAAAACATCCTACTATTTTCAAAATAATGATCGAATATAAGTGCCCAACTAAATCATAGAAACATATTTAAAGTGTATGATTAGTAATTGTCCTAGTCAATGCAGAAAATGGTCAATCGTGTGGAGCGGTGGTTTAACATCTTTTTTCATTCATCCATGCACTACTTATCTTGCGAAGTTGTAAATAGAATTTCATCCATACGGTGGTATTTATCACAATCTTTTTGGAGATTGTAAGTTTATGATGGTGGATTATCCATTAAGAGAATATGGATGTGCTCCAAAAGTTATCAAGTTTAATATTAAGCAAGTTAAAAATAATATAAAGGAATTGAGAGACAAGAAGCACACAAATAGAGAGCATGGAGTGAATGACTTGATTTATATTAAAATTGAAAAAAAATTCAACAGTATAGGCAAAGAAGTGTAGGATATAGAATAAATCATAAGTTTTTGTCCTTCATTCTTTGATCTTTGCATGATTGTGCAAAGGGTTGACAAGGTAAGTTATCATTTGGAACTTCTGGATAATTCAAGAATTGATTACACTTTTTATGTTTGTTAACTTAAGAATCCTGTTTTAGATGTAAGGAAAGTGCAGTCAATTCTTCTTGCAATAGTGCAATCAATATTAATACATATAATAGCAATTTGTGATAAAGAGGTTAGTTAAACACAAAAACAAGATAATTGTATAAGTTTTGGTTCAATGGTTGCTTGAAAATTGTCATTGTTTGGTATGTTCAAATATCATATCTGTTTCAGTAGAGGACAATAGGCAGTGGAGAGGGATATACAAAGAGAATTTTGTGTACTTCATATTATTATTCTCTGTTCCCATTGATATGTATAGAGGATATATATATACAGTGTTCTTAAGCACAAAAGGAATAACAAACTTTTAACAAATGTGAAACTAATTCTGAAATCAAGAAAATGACTTAAACAAACGTTAAACAAACTAACGTTGAGTTATTATTTGTATAGGCCCTTGCAACACCCCCTCCCCACCACCCTGTGTCATAAGTTGAGAAATGTTGAGAATTAAGCATTCCCAACTTGTGCATGAGATCTTTATGGTGAGGAGTGGGCAATGCCTTAGGTTAAGATGTCTGCAAGTTGTTGTATGGTGGGTAAATAAAGTAAGTGAAGAAGGCCTTCAAGAACCTTTTCCCTAGTAAAATGACAATCGAACGCAATGTGATTGGTCCTTTTGTGGAAAATTGGATTTTTGGTAATGTGAAGAGTAAATTGATTGTCACAATGTAAAGCAATGGGTATTAAATTTAAGACCCCCAATTCGGTTAATAATTGCACAAGCCAAGTAATTTTTGAAGCTGTATGAGCTATGCCTTTGTAATTTGCTTCAACAGATCACCAAGAAATAGTGCTATACTTTTTTATTTCCAACCAATTGGAGAATTACAAAGTAAGACTAAGTATCCTGCGACTGACTTTCTAGTTATGGGGTAAGCAGCCCAATCTAAGTCACTAAAGGCTTAGAGTTGCAGGCAATCTGCTGCTCGAAGAAGGATACCTTGGTGAACAGTGCCATTAAGATAGTGTAGAACATGTTCCAGAGAGAGAAGATGAGGTTGTTTAGGTGTTTGCATGAGAGTTTACACAATAAAGGAGATGTCAGGCCTAGTATAAGAGAGAAGGTTGGGTTTCCTAATTATTATTCTGTAACAAGTAGTGTCTAAAAGAGGTTATCCAAAATCTATTGAAAGTTTGAGATTCAAAGGAAGACAAATGGAAACAGCAGACTTGTCGAGAAAACCAGTATATTTGAGAAGTTCTCGAGTAAATTTCTGTTCAGTTAGAACAATTCCAGTAGGCAAAGAGATAGTTTCAAGGCCTAAAAAATAATGTAGTTGCCCTAAATCTTTAATGTCAAAAGTAAAATCCAACTGAGATTTGAGCTGATGAGCCTCGGTAATGTCAGAGCCTGTGACTAAAATATCATCAACATAAACAACAGCAATAGTGAGGTGATCGATAGTGTGCTTCAGAAATAGGGAATAATCATTTTTGGACTGTGTATGACCTAGCAACTTGAGAAAGATCATCAATTTGGCAAACCACAGTTGTGAGACTTGTTTAAAGCCATAAAAGGATTTCTATAGCTTGCAAACTTTGTTGAGGGAGTTAAGAATACCCTTAGGCATTTGCATATACATATCTTCGTTCAAATTGCCATGTAAAAAAAGCATTATTTACATCTAGTTGAAAAATGTTCCATGCTCTAGACGTTACCACAACAATAACTACTCAAATAGTAGATAGTTTAACAACAGGAGAGAATGTTTCATGGTAATCGACCCCCTCCTTTTGGGTATCAATTCGGATTACTAACCGGGCCTTATATCGTTCAAGTGTACCATCAAATCAGAGCTTTACTTTGTACACCCATTTGCTTGAAATAACTTTTTTCCAGGGGAGGATTAGTAACCTGCCATTTTATTGAGGTGTTCCAACATAAGACGTTTGGTGAACAATGCCTTTATGAGCAAAATAAGTAAAAGCATCTCCTTTTGTGAGTTCTAAAACATTATCAGATCTAATCACGTTGAAATGAGCTTGAAAATGATTTTTAATATAAGAAAGAAACATTTCCAAAGTGGGGAAAGCATCACTTTTATGAGAAAGAAGAAAAGTCTAGGTACATCTAGAGTTATCATCCACAATAGTTAGAAAATATTTGTACCCATTGTAAATGGGATTATGATAGGGACTCTAAATATCAATATGTAACATGTCAAAAACATGAGAAGCAAGAGATGAACTAGAGGGAAAAGAACTTCTATAATGTTGTGCTTGAGGACATATTTGACAAATTTTATTGCTAACGTGGTAATAGAAGTGTCACATTTTCTGAAACAAGGAATTCGGGCTTATGATTGTTGAGGAGATCCATTAATTGACTGTAGAAAGTAGGTTGAAATGAAGATCTAGCACATGAAACACAGAAGTTAATGGACTCTCAACTTGACATCTCCAATATGTTCAACTCGTGCCTTAGTGCTATTAGGAATAATGATGTAACAAGGATAAGGAATAGGGGAATATGTAGTGAAAAAATTCAAATGAGGAGTAAGCTATCAATGATCCAAACTATATTAAGCCTTGAAGTCAAGAAACATAAACTTTTACCTACTAAAATGGTAGTATAAGCGTACATTTTTCTGAAACAATGAATTTTGGCTTGTGTTTGTTGAGGAGATTCATTAATTGACTGTAGAGATCACTAGGGAGAGAAATTTGATTGGAGCTTGGTGAGTTCTAAAGATTAATATTTTGAGAACCAGAAAATGATTCCATGATCTGAGCAGTAGCAGCTACTTGCTTGTTTGTGTTCTGCGACTCATTACATTTGTCAATTATATGATTTGGTTTCTTACAAAAGTTGCAAGACACGTTTCCTTTCTCAGAAGTTTGGAACCTTGAAGGACCTCCTCGTTGAAAAATCTACTTATACTGACCTCCAGCTTTTTTCTTTTGAGTCAGTAAGGTTGAGGGATCAAAACTCTTTTGTTGGGCAGATTCATAAGCTCTCTGCTAGCTTAGTAAGGCTGAGGACCCAAAGCTTAAGGTCTGAGAGATTGGTTGAATATTGTTTTGCCTTTTCTCCTGCAAGATCAGATTATATGCCTCATTTATGTGTGGCAAAGGCTTCATCATCAAAATGATGCCCTTTACATTCTTGTAATCCTTTTTTAATCCCAACAAGAATATCATGAGTTGTTGATTCAGTAAGAGTTTTGCAATTGTTGGTGCAGCTTTGCATTTGCAAGCAGGAATGATGATGAGCATAGTATATTCATCCCATAACTTCTTGAGTTTAGTGTAGTACTCAGAAAGATAAAGATTATCTTGATTACATGCTGTTATACTTTGTTTTATTATCATATTTTTGTGCCAATTCATCCCAAACTTGCTTTGCAATTGAACGATACAAAAGACTATCAAAAAATTCTTTACTGACAGAACTCAATAACCATGATATCACCATGCTATTACAACAAGTCCAATAGGGCAACAGAGGATAATCATAATAAGGTTTTGTACAGGTCCCATCGATAAAACCTAGTTTGTTTCTTCCTAAAAGAGAAATTTCACATAACTTTTTCCAATTCCTATAAATTTCTCTAGTAAGAATCTTGGTTGAGAGGTTATAGTCAGGATGATCAGCATTCGACAAGTAAAATGCATGAGATGGATAAAAAGTAATCAATGTCACAGGTATACTAGAATTTGTTATAGCAGACATCATTTTAGTTGAAAGAACAAAACAAAAAATCTATGAGTAATATTAGCATACATTGTATAAGCCAAAAAAAAATTGTAGTGGAATTTTTATTGAAAGTGTAATGTACACTAGATGATTGATGAAGCAAATCAATGAATAAAAAAGAAAGAAGAGCTAAATCAAAATCAAATTCTGCAACAAATTAATTTGATCAAAAGGAAGTACTCACAAAAAGAATGGTAGCTTTGATACTATGTCATTATTTAGTATCTTCAAATATCATATCTAATTCAGCAGAGAACAATAAGCAGTAGAGAGGGATATGCAGAGATAATTATTAGAGTGTCCGATATTGACTAAACATAAAAATATTAAAGATTTTATAAGTGGTAAGAGCTAACTATCCAAATGACTAGTTTTAGTCAGTTTGATAATAGTTGACCAAAGCCTAATTCTTTTTAATGGGCTCTACATTCTACCTATATTGAAAGTTCTAATATGGTATCAGAGCAGTTTTAGTCCGAATTATTAATTTTCCAATTGTCCGTCTAGATGTTCAATTCTAGCAGCCCGGTTCGATTATCGTTGCGTAGCTGTCAAGTGACAACTGTGTGTCCAGTCCCATTTGCACTTGAGGAAGAGTGTTAAAGTATCTCATATTGACTAAACATGAAAATATTAAATAGTTTATAAGTAGTAAGGAAAAACTATCCAAATGACTAGTTTTAGTCATTTTAGCAATGGTTGACCTAAGCTAAATTCTTGTTAACGGGCTCTATACTCTACCCATATTAAAAACTCTAATATGATATCATAGCAGGTTTATTCTGGATTATTAATTTTTCAGTTGTCCTTATGGATGTCTAGTCCTAACGGCTCGGTTCGATTACCCCTGTATTTATTTTAAATGATAACTGGATGTTCAATCTCAGTTGCATTTGAGGGGAAGTGTTAGAAAATCTCATATTGACTAAACATGAAAATCTTAGAAGATTTATAAATGGTAAGGGCCAATTATCCAAATATGAACTCAATTTACCTTATCACCGAGACCCAGTTGTGATCCATAATGGATTTTTCTTAAGTTATTTTCTTCACTTTTATTTTATAGGAATTGCTGTAGTGATTCTGGCTTCCTAAACAAGTTGGTGCTTGTTGATCCATTAACCCTTGGGTTGAAATCTTGTACCTCATGCCTTTGAGGAATTCAAAGTTTAAGAGACCTAGTTATCCCGTCACATTGTTTTGTATATCTTATCCTCCGATTTTTTGTATGTACTTTTCATACCAACTTTTATTTTCTCCTTTTATTATGTTTAGTGTTTACGAGCTACAGAAGTTATTGACTGACATGCTTACCCTCAGTTTCTACTTTCAGTTGATCGTGAGAGTCAAAATAATGTAACTTTTAACTTTGCCATTTTGTCTATAAATTATCTATGATCTGCACGTATTTCTTCAGGGACAAGAAGTCGGATGATGCTCCAACACAGAGAAAGTCCAATCTTTTACATATCATTAAGGGTGGAAAGGAATTTGGTTCAACCTAATTCATCGGCTCATTTTCTGAGCATTGTCTAATTGTCTTAACGAGTATTGACAGACCATCTTCTAATGCAAGAAATTTGTGAACTTGATTTCTCATTTCTGTTTGATTCAGAGGTTTTCCTTATCTTTGTCCTGTTAATAAACAATTCGAATTGCCTTGACTTTTACAAATTCAGTCACGGCGAGGCCCTTCTGGGATGAGCAGGACAAAAGAAAATAAGAAACACTCGGTCGTGCTCTCTTGCTGCACTTGTCCAAATGCCTGAAGGTAATTTTCCTAAATCGTTAAGGATAAATGCACACTGCATGTTTCAAATGCAAGATAAGGCATATTTGTTTCATTTCCAGAGGCAATGAATGAGACCCAAGATGACGCTGAGACACTTCAATAGATAGCTGCTCGACAGGGAGACAGACCTTGGGACCTTAGTGCAGATATACAAGAAACTCCCACGGGCGGGCACTCATCCATCTTTCTACTAAAATATATTCAAGGTCATTACCCTATTTTGCACCATTATTCATTCACGAAGATAAGGTTAAAGTAGACACTGGACTCTTGCCTCTAAAAGAAACAAAATGCATTCGAACTGGACACTACCATCAACACCTTAGCATTTTCCAAACATCTTACTCTTCTATTATGCACTTTGGATAAGATCACAAACCTTCTCCTTTGTCCAGTAAGACTATAAACCTCAAATTCAAAATCATCGATTAAAAGCCTTCTAATTTCACCCTGGACAAAAGAATTGATCACCGTAAACCATGTTTTTACCCTCAAGCCTCAACATCAAGCAAGAGAATGTGTTTATTCAGTCAGTACAGAGGAAAGCACCGATAAAGTGTGAATTCTTGCAAGTTTCATGAGAGTAAAGGTGCCATGGTAAAAATCAACAGTGCGACTCTTGCAAATAAGTTGACAAATTTTGGCACTCATGCTTCTTTATCTGGACCGTAACTGACAGTAGCTCCATCTTCAAGGGCTAGGATGGTACCTTGTATGTGTAAGGGTCAACTATAATCTTCCCATCAGCTAGCACTATAAACAAGAGAATCATCTCATTGTTTCCTTGTTTTGACGGATCATAAAAAGCTGAAACACATGTCAGATGTTGCATTTATTAGTTTCTGATAGAAAGATGAGTAAACAAACAATTATGCAGAAATCACGAAAACCCCAGATGTATGATGTTGGTTTGGCACATAATTTGAACAACAGAAAATGTACGATATACTTCATACAAGTATATTCACAAACAGAATTTCATTCACGTAAGAAATTGTCTTACAGAAAATACTGGAACCAATGGTTATCTCCTTCTAAGGAAATTGTCCAGTGACCGAACTGACAGAGGAATTGCGACTCCTCAAGGGCACTTTAAATCACTTTCTTAGTATTCTTACCACAATGTGAAGTTACTGACTAGAACACTGTCTGATGCTCCTAGTGGACACAAGTACAATCAATGTGGACCGTTAGGGGGTTGACCAAGATCAAACCATGATTCAATCCTCCAGCGGTGGTCGGGCCTACGACTGGGGCCCTTGGGGTTGGGGATTCAACCTTTTGGAACAAGTACAATCAATACATCGAAAACAAAACACAATCATATCATTCATTTAAGCGATCCAGTTCCTTCTCCCACTTGAGTCCAAACATCTGTCGGCCAAAAGGTACAATGAGATTATACCGGAAAACCTGCAAAAACAAAAGGCTTTTTCTAGAATCTTTCTGAAACGAATAACAAGAAGATCCATGTTACAGACTTACGACCTTATCATTAATATCACGCAACTGAACTTTCAAAACCTCTGAACTCTCTAACCACTCATGGTCATCTTCATCACACTTCATGTTCCAAGCCTTCTTAAGGGCAGATCGCCATTTAGCAACATTGGCTCTTATTTCTTTGTTAAGCTCAACCCATTCGGGAGCACACCCGTTTTTGGAGAGTATTCGATAGAGAGTATCGTCGGCTGGGTCAGCGTGAGGATTCGTGTCCAAGTTTAGAGGCTTACCTTTTCCCGCCAAGTTCTCGAACTGTCCCTCTTCCATAGAACGCCATATTCTATGTTCCACCACATTTGTAATATCAGTCTCTGACCTGCCCATAAATTACTGTTACTTAGCCACCGCCAGTTTCAATTCAATTAACATTTCCAGCTTCAAATTGACGATGATGATAATAGTACCTGACGATGTTGCGTTGGCCACGGAGTTCCGGTGGAAGCTTACGATCGTTGACAGCGTCTATAACGGATGATAAACGGTCCGTTATCCTTTTATCAGTGGGCTTCGAACAAGAAGACGAGGCACAACGAGGCCTAGAAGGTAGGTGGGGCATCAAGATTGATGAATTCCCAGCCGTGTACTTCCGAATCAGTCTCAGAGTTCTGGTCGCCATGCGTGACCCGAATTCTAGAGGATTTCCGGATCGTTTCCTCTCTGAAATTGTAGCTTTCGGTCTGTGTGTTCACGATCAACCACGTGGCTCATAATGAGAACAAGTTATTTGGTCGTGAAAAAAAGTTAATAAAGTGACAAAAAACTCTTATAATTGCACATTTTTTTTTAAAAAAAATCGTATCAATTCTTTACAATTTTGAATTAGTCTATAAAACTCGTTACATAAAATTTATTTTACATTATTTAATAGCTATAAATATATGATAAATAAGAGTTAACATTGACTAATAGAATAATACTAATGTTACGCAATTCGTATTGATTTAATCCAAATATATAATTCATGAACTCATAATTATAATTAAATCATTAAAATTAATTTAATCAAAATTAAACTTAACAAAAATTATATTTTTGCCTTCAATTCTAATAATATGTGTTTGAAACGTAACAAAGAAAGAAATTTTATGATTTATGGTAAATTGTATTAAAAATATGATTACACTTTCAATTGCATTATTCGAAAATAAGGATGACATCGAGCTAAATTATGAGTTTAGATTAATGAGTTGATCAACGAGTCAAATTCAGACTCAGACTCAGACTAACTTAAGTCTTTTTTATTTTCTTAAAATTTTAAATAGATCAAAGAAAAGATGGTAGTCATATATGTCAATTTAATGAAATTTTTTGAGGATCTATTTTCCTTTTCTTTTTTCTTTAAAAATAAAAGTAACGAAGAGTATATCATGAACTTAAAATCGCAAAAAGTTGGAAAATTATAGTATTTGGTTAGTAAAAGGAAGATTTTTGTACATTAATCATCAACTCAATTTAAAATGATGTTTTAAGATTATATTTATTTGTTTTAGCATTTTATTGTCAATGTTATATAGTAGTTTTCTTAAATAAATATTCTAAATTTCATAGGTACAAATGTGACATTGGAAGATTTTTTTTCTTTTTTTGAAATTAATGGTTTAGAGATTAATTTAACGGTATTAATATACAAATTTTCCTTATTATTAATGCAAAGTCGAGAATTTGAATAGCAGTTAAATTAATAGTTTTATGAATTATATTATTTGGATTAAATTTAAATAAACTATACTACATTAAACGTGTTCTATTAATTTATATGTGTTTTTATTTACCCCGTGAACATCAGCGTTAAATAATAATGTAACACAAGTGTTAAAAGATTTTTCAATAAATCAAAAATTATAAGAATTTTGTATAATAATTTTAAAGTAAGAAATAAAAATTTTAAATTACAAAAATTTTGCTCTCTTTAACTCAAAAGTTAATTGTATAGCATTTTTCTTTACGTAATACCATGTGCTTAAATTGACAAGAAATAGTTTTTTCTTTTTTTTTAGACCAACTTAATTAAAAATTTACTCTAATGTAAAAAGTAAAGGATTCTTCTATAATGAAGTGCGATAATGTTATTTACTGATACAAACTTCTTTTTTACTAACCTCCACTATATTGTAATTTAGCTTGATTTCAGTTTAATTTAGTTTGGTTTGATTAAAAGTTAATAGATTTAATCTGAGTTGATTAAGACAATGGCCCGAAACCACTTTTATATATAAACCTTATTTTAATCTCTTTTATCCTTCTTCTAAATCTTTAAATTTCCTCAAATTTTTTATATTCTTTTGAGTCTTTTTCATTTTACCAAATTCTTCGTTCTCTTCTTAATCTTCTCAACTTCTTAAGTTCTCCTTTGATCTTTTGGGTTCTCTTTCATCTTTCTTTTTATTTTGCCAAGTTCTTCCTTTTTTTAATCTTCTTGAATTCTCTAATTCTTGTTAGATATTTTTGTCCTTAGGGACAATTTTGTCTTTTTCCCATAGAGTTGGACAACATTAATTGTATTTTTTAGTTTTTAAATAAATTATCGGTTAAATTATGTAATTTGATTCAAATAAAATAATAAAGTAGCCCAATAAATGATCTAGATTAATGGGTCGAGGTCGGGTGAAAAATGGTTCCCAATTAGTATAGATCGGGTCCATATCGGCCTTGTGATAGGGAAGCCTGATATGGAAGCTATATAAAGGTTAAGGTCTCCTGCAGTTACCATATCAATCGTAAGTATAAGGAATCCCTGGCCCATTAGAGGAGATTACATATTGAGAAAACTGTGGAAAGACCTAGCCTGTGTCTCGGTAAGGACTTTCCACTGAAGGTCCTAGGAGGTTTGTGAATGTTTGGAGCTCGGAATCGGCATCAGAATCAGAAATGAAACCGAAATCAGGTATTCTACATTACCTTCATTTTTTAATCCTTCTATGTAGATCTGAGATACATATAAGATCTATACTACGAATTACATGTGGTATCAGAGTGGTTACGTAATCGGATTGTCAGAAACAAAGGTTTTTCGGGTTTTCATCTCATTTCTTAGTTTTTGATTCGCTTTTCAGTTTTGTTTTGCGTATATAATTATGTAAAAATGGAATACATAAGGCTAGCTACAAAAAAGGGTTAAAAACGGGTCGAATAGAGCAAAAAAGGGATCTCGAGATGACGAAAATCACCTCCGGTATCGAACGCTGCTATAGTAGCATACGGGGCATGTGTACAGTTGGCACGTGCTACACGCCACGTCACTCTAGCGAGTGACACATGCGTGACTCGTGACTCGCACTCCCACGAGCATGGGACGACATACGCGTGCTGGACACGCGCCCATATGGGTCGTCCATGTGGCACCAATGTGATGGAGACACATGGTGGCATATGTGTTGCAGGCGCTGTACAATATCCGCGCATCTATGCGTGGATAGTGCGTGACGCGCGCACGCACACTAACGTCTACTCTGCACCTCAACGTGACGTCAACTGTACGGTCTTAGCTACAATAAATTGAAAAAAAAACACACAAAAATTTCAGATTTCTTGTAAGGGTGTCTCAGGGTATTTTGGGTCAATTTTCGAGCCTGGAAAATTTATAAAGTAACTTTTTCTATTTTTCTGGATTTATTACATTAGTAATAAATTAAAGTTTAACTCTAGAAAAAGGAATTAAGGTATTCTAGATCCGATTTTAAGTAAATTTTCATGCTTTAGACATCGTATAAGGGATATACATGAGGTTCTTGTGTCTCGGGTCTTATGTTCATTGTTCAGGATTGCATGATAGTCGATTGGAAAAGGAATTAAGACATTCTTAAGTCATTTTTGAGTGAATTTTCATGCAATGAACTTGCCATAAGGGAGATTCATGAGGTTTTTGTATCTCAAGAGATCGGTTCAGTATCTGGGGACGTACGATAATCACTCTACTGAGAATTTTCTTTTACGAAAGTCTCAAATAAAGTTTTCAGAGAATGTCTTTAGTAGAGTGTGTGACAATGAGACTGTGCATTCAATTTTTTTTGCATTTATTGATATTACATTATCACATACCATATGCTCATAAAGAATGTGAGGATAACATAAAGATGTATCTCTTGTGTTTGTGAACTTTTTGAGTGCTGATGAGAATGTAGTCACCAAAGTGATCTTTCAAGTCAGTATTTTGAATTGTTCTACTTGCAGGTTAGAGGATGTCTCTAATTTTATGTTTTGATATTCTACCCAAAGGTGTTGCCCTTACATAACATTTTGAGATATGCATAAAGGCATTAGATGGAGGAAAGTTATTGCTCAAGTGATCTATTCACCCAAAGGTAGTAATGTCATAAGAGTTGATAGTTTGTACTATGACTGCTTTTATGTGTGGAGGTCTAGTTGCATATATTTATTTAGCCCAAAGGTGTTTCATAATATGTGTGATCGGAGATTCAATAAAGATACTATTTAATGGCTTAGGTATTACTGTTGTCTTACATTAGTGCTGATTTAAAGATTATCATCTTAAAGTCACCTTTTCAGTCAACAAAATCAATGTCACCATTGAAATCCTGATCGGTTTTAATTCAAAGAAGTGGACGGAGGATGTATTGAATGTTATAGAGATAGTTGTGGTTGATATGACCATACGGACAGATAGCCCATCTCCATTTACATCTATGACCTTGAAAACTCACAAAGCAGCCTATAAATCCTGGGATCAGTCTAACAGATTAAAATTGATGAACATTAAGAGATCTATTCCTAACCATCTACAACGTGGACTTCCGGACACAAACATAGCGAAGGAGTTCTTGATAATGTCTCCTAGAGGTACACAGTCTAATCTAGTATTGAGATAAGTGCCTTGATTAAAGAATTATTCTTTATAAGGTATATAGGAGAAAAGGGGAGTGATGAAGTATATATAAAAAATAATTCATCTTCATAGTTGTTGAAGATATTGAGACTTCAATGCTTTGATTGCCCATTGCGTTGCTGAGGAGGAGAAACTCAAGTTTGCTACTCCTACAGCCCTCAAAGCAGCTAAAGGGAAGATAAAGATGAAGCCCATTAAGATCAAAGGTAGAAATTTCAAATCTTCTCCATATGTTGAAGTTGGTCAAAGCAGAGCTAATAAAGGTCCTAGGGACATAAAGAAACTAGTAGTGTGAGGTTTAAAAGGAAAGACTGAGACCATCAGGCTACCCTTTGGCTAGTCAATTTATAATTATGGTTTGCGATAGTCGCATTAAATATATGGTGGCTATTTAGTGGAACATCTGATCAAGGTGTTTCTATAATGTAGTGGTTCATATCTAGGATAAAACCAAATAAAGAAAAGTAGGAATTGATAAGTTACAGCAATGAAAAAGTGGGAGTATTGTCTATAGGGGATGTATGTACTGAACTTTGTTATAAGATTCATTTAGGCTTTACACGACCCATTTTATATGTGATCTTTTGATCAATTTTAGACAAAGAAGGTTGACGTTTTGCATTTAATACTTCTATTGTACAGTTGTTGTTTAATGCAAAACATAATGGTATGACTTTCTTGTCATATGGTTTGTATAGAATGTGTCTTACCTCAAATTAGATAAATGCTTTTTCGTATCTTGCTAAATGATATATAAAGGACCCTAATGAATGAGAAGACATAAATGGTGAAGCATAAAAGTCTAAGCCACATTTTCAGAGCTAGGATTGAGAGATTGATCAAGGAAAGCATTTCTCAGTTCTAGATTTTGATGATCTGAAAACATGTGTTGACTGTTACAGGGGTAAGTTGACTAATAAAAATATTGAGGTCAACTCATGCTTCTGACTTGTTGAGTCTGATACATAAAGATATCGATAGACTTTATACAATTGCATAGTACAACTCTAAATATGTTCTGACATTTGTTGATGATTATTCCCATTATAGTTATGTGTTCTTGCTTAAAGACTGAAGGTTGAGAACCAATTGGAAAAATTCGTCAAGATAATCATATTTGATCATGGAGGAGAATACCATGGCAAACATGGTGTTTCAGGACTTTAAGAGGTCTATTTTCCAGATATTTGGAATCAGTTAGAATAGTTACTTAGTTCACTATACCGAATAGTTCTGAGCAAAATGGTGTGTTACCGAAAGGCATAACAACACCCTAAATGACTTGACGAAGTCAATGTTGAGTAGGACTAATCTACTTAATTACCTTAAAGTTTGGAAACATAGCCTCGCACACATTGGTGCATGGGGTTGCCCTACTGAGGTAGTATAATTCTTATAAAGAAACATTGCATACTCGTTCTCCTCATCGCTATTTAGTAGAATATCTTGACCACTTTAAGACTACAACTTTTGCTATAGAGAAGGAGGGACCGAAATAGTAGAATCACAAACAACTAAGTTTTTGGAATACCATATCTATGATGATGGTGGGCCTTTTGACCCTTCAGATGATAGCAGGGCAGATACTACAGTTATCACGTACCTGCTACTCATACGGTTAGATCTGGTCAATCTAGGTCATTGTACCTTGCCTGTACAAGAACAGGAACTCATACCTATAGACATAGAGGTTCTTAGGGGTATAAGATCTAATATAGTTAAGTAAATCCAGTAGAGTGAGATGATCTGCTATCCCATTTGATTACATAGTCTATTAGGTGTACAAGACTATGTTATTAGACATGTTATGAATCCAGTTACTGTTACAGAAGTTATTTCTGGACCTAATGCGGATGTGTGGTAGGATGCGATGAATGATGAGATGCAAGCCATGGAGTATAGTAAGGTCTGGGAGCTAGTTGATTTGCATCAGGAACTACAAACCTGTCAGTTATAAATGAAGTTTTTGAACCTAAAGGATTTCAGGATAAAGTTCAGCGGTTTATGGACTCGCTCCGTTGCCTAATGATTCACTCAAAAAGAAAGGTAGACTTTATGTTACCTTTTCTTTTATATCCTCGTAGGACACATTTTGAGTTATTAAGGCAATTGTAGCTCATGATGATAAAGAGTTATATAAAATGGTTGTCAAAATCACTTTCCTGAATAAAGACCTTTATAAAGTGATCTATATGGTACAACCTAAAAGATTTCATGATTCAGATGGAACTGACTTGGTTTATGAGTTATGCAGATCAATATGTGGTTTACAACAAACCACCTAAAAGTAATACCTTGCATTTGATGAGCTTGTGGTCTCTTTCGGCTTCATGGAAAATAAAGTTAGAAAGATGCTTGAACTATGTGGTTAAGGGGAGCAAAGTTATCTTCTTATTACTACATTTGGGTGATATATTGCTCACGTTAAGTTACTTAACCATCTGTATGAGGTTAAGAAACTTTTGGTCAAGAATTTTGACATGAAGGACCTTGGTGTAGCATCTTCTGTCCTAGGTATTCAAATTCATTAGGACAAATCTCAACACTTATCAAGCCTCTCATAGAATGCATACATTGAGTATGTGTTACAAAGGTTTAATACAATTAATAGTAAACCTGTTGTAGAACCTGTCTCTCAAAGTGAGAGATAATCTTTGGTACAATATCCAAAGAATAAAGTAAAGAGAGAGGTTATGAGAAATGTTTCATATTCTAG
>JAOTIZ010000201.1:9812153-9830798 GCA_027123425.1 Erythroxylum panamense | reverse complement strand
CCACCATGCCAAAGCGGACAATATCGAAGGGTGGAAGTGCATTCCCAGAGGGCTCTCCTCCCCCTAAGACGCGTCCACTGAATACTGTTCACTGTTTAAGCGCTCAGTCACAACTCAGAATAAAAGAATGGAAAATAATGGGAAAAGATTATGTGTACAACTTTTATGTGTATGGATTAAATTGTGGACTAAGAAAAAGGGTTAAATGCTCATAATTATGTGATGACTGATTTGCGAAATTTCTGAGTTCTGCGATTGCATGAGAGCTTGAAAATTGTTATATGATGATACTGAATGTGTAATTGACTGAAACTGTGAATTGCTTGCGATATGCATGAATTGGGTGAACCATCGATGATGGTTTCTCGCTGAGTTCGCAAACTCACCCAACATTGCAATTATTTTTCAGAATTTGAAGAGTACCCCGTTAGACAAACGGGAGTATGGCTACTGCATACGTGTCAGAGATTGAGGTCGGGATCAGTTCACGTCTGCATTAGTATTATTTTGTTTTTGTATAAATTTATATTTCCGCAAATTAGTACTTTTATCTCAGTGGGTCCCAATTGGCTAAAGCCGTATTTGTAATATGATTTCTGAAAGTGTTCAATATTGTTGCGGGCCTTTTTATGACTGGAATTGTGATATGATTGAAAATGATTTCGAACTAAAGTGGACCCAATCGTTTATTGAATTCTGCGCTTAAGATGATTTAAAAAATGTTTAAAAATGTCTTTCTGCGTTCTGGACTGTAATTGAGTGCTCTAGCATACCACTCTCGTGAGGCACGGGCTCGGATATCACCCTCGATGTCGAATTTGGGTCTTGTGGGAGTGGGATGCTACAACCTTAACCCTTTTGAAGACTTCTTTGAAAGGCCTTATTGGCTAAAAAATTTTAAGACTTCTTAATCCTTCTATTTGGCTGTTTACCAAAAACTCTTCCTTACTTACACCATCCTACAGGTTTTTGTAGCGGGTGGTGACAAAGCTTTCAAACCCAATCCTTCTAATATAGCCTTAGATTTTAAGTTATATCTTTCTTATCTTTAGAGCCTACAACTCAGACTTTCTTTTGAAATTCACGATATTATGGATTTTTTGGATTACCTAGTGGGAGTCCCCTTTAAAGCCAACGCTATCAATGATAAATTTCTTTAGGAAATATTCGAGAATTATTGCATTTTGAAATTTAAAATCTTCATGTCCAATATTACTAATACAAAAGCCCTCCACCTTTGGTGGTAGAAGAGCCTTCAAAGTTTAGTTCGTTGTCCAAATTCTACCATCCTTAAAGGTACTCTTTTGAATAAAAGAACATTTAATTTGTGACATATACCACTAAAATTAGTTGCTACAAATTTTAGATTTTTAGATATTGAAGTTAGAGAAGAAGGAAAATATAGTTCTTATAAGGAAGTGATTGTGGTTGCTAACCCTATTGTGAAGAAAAAAACTCAAAGAAAAGTCTTTTTCTGCTTCAAGCTTTAAGAAGGACAAAACACCAATTCCCAAGAGACCTACTAGAAAGTTAACTCGTTCGACCATCAAACTGCTTGAAGAAACTAAAATCACAAAATTTATGACTAAAGACATTACCCTACAGAATATAATTCTTCCACTTTTGAGCAGTATAAATTCCTTTCATTGTTGATAAGAATATGCCAAATGCTTGACACATTATTTCATGTCTTGTAGGTAGGAGACATTCAGATGGTAGCGACATCTTTATAAGAAGTCTTTGATTTAAGCTTCTTAAATGTTTGTATTAACACTACCTCCATTTTTATGCCAATAATTAGTTTTGAGGAGCTGTCAAGAGTTAAGGATTCTCTAAAACTATCTATGCAACATGAGCTTCAATTGTTGATTGAAATTTAGAACAATTCCTCCCTAAGCATGTTGTCTTATATTTGCTCTATAACCCCGTTATCTACTATTGGAGGAATCCTGAGCAAAACTAAGGAATTTTTCTCTTCTTTCTAGAATTCATACCACAATCAAATTATTTATTTTGAAAAAATAAGCCTCTCAGAGAAGCACCAAATTAATTGTGATGCAAAAAAGGATAAAGGTAAAATAACTCCTGGTGTAAATTTACAATATGAAGAATGGATTCAAGTCTTTAGATAATCAAGCTACTGAGCATGAAAGATAAACCAAATTTGATTAGAGATAAGCAAGAAGCTCTAAAGCAACATGGTAAGTGGCTTAACCATAAATTTAATGAGATCAAGCAAATAACTAAAGAGCAAGGGAAGTCGTTAATGTTGTAAAAGGATGAAGTTGACCTTTAGAAGCAAAAAGTTCAATATGCTAAAGAGGACCAAGTTTTCATATCAAATAGTGGGGCGAGATCTTATATTTTAATTTAGATCAACTTTAAATTTCTTTACTTTCTACAATTAATTTATTAACAATTAGTCAGCTTTTGTGGATTTGAAATTTATTGTTTAAATGTTTATTTTGGTTTTTTGTTATTTGAATTGGAGAATTTTACTCTTGTTCATTTATTTATGAACTTTCTCAAACGATAGGTATATAAGGTTTCAAATATTTCCCATTAACAAAATGTCTATAAGGTTCACCTTCTAAGTTAGATAACCTATGAGCGTTACCTTTTAAAATTGTATGAATTCAAAATGACCCTTCCTAATTTTGTTACCTTCTCTTTTTGCATAATCATGTTATTCATCTAAGTTTTAATTCCATCATCATTACATCTAAATACTCAAATGTTTCCAAATAAGTCTTAGTCACTCTTAAGGATGGAACCGTCACTTATATATAGATAACAACATTAGACCATAAGTTAGAATGAACAAGTTGACTCTTATAGTAGTGATGGAAGTTTGATACACCCTTAAGGTCTCAAACAAAATTTTATGTAATACTCCAGGATTCTCTTCTAATATATTTTAAAGATTTTAATGACTAATTTGGTTGAAACTTCAGCTTTACAATTAGCCCGAGTGAAATATAAAGTAAAATTCAGTAATTGTATGCCATAATCTATAGCAAAATCTTTGACTTCTTGACTAGTAAACATGGTTTTTAGGTCGCTTGTTATTAACTACAGAATCTCAAAATAATGAATAATCTATTCAATAATGAACTTTACTACATCAGTCTGGTCAACGTTCTTCATAGGTTAAGCCTCCACATATCTAATGAAATAATTTATTACCAATATATTAAAATTATGACATTAAAAAAAGGGTGGATACATTTTCCCAATAAGATCAAAGGCCTAACCTTTAAATGGTCATAGTTTAATTATATAGTGTAACTCAAAAGTACGAATTCATTGAACATTTCCATATTTTTGGCATTGTTGATAGCCTTCTTTCAATATTAAAGATCAGTAGTAACCATGAAATCTCATAAGTCATCTCATATTTATGTCAGATTGAGGTGCTTTATATATTCGCTCATGAACTTGTTTCATACTATTAATGCCTCTAACATCCCAAGGCGTCATGAAAAAGTCCATCATTGCCTTGTTGAAATAAGTCTCCTTCAATCAACATGTAAGTTAAGTGCTTATAGTTTAATTCTAAAAGGCACTTTCTTACCAGGCTTCTCTAAAAGGTCCTTGATTTTCTCCCTCCAGTCATGAGTGAATTTTTTTTACCAATGTTTAAAATCCTTAGGGAAATTCTCTTTATATAAATAGAAATATGGTATTTTCATTACATAATGATATATTTATGAACTAATTCTTCAGAAATTTTTATCCAAGATGCAATTTGGGAGAGCTCATTTGCCATGTAATTTTCTAGTCGAAGAATATATTAGAATTCTACTTTACCAAAGAATTCTAGTAATTGAATAGAAACAATATAATAAGGTGACAAAGTCAAACTAACACACTTATATTCTCCTGTTACATATTGTAACACTAGCTGAGAATCTACCATAATGAAAACTTCTTTAGTTCTAAGATCAACAAGAAGTTTTAGTTCAATCATCAAGCCTTCTTATTTAGCCTGATTGTTAGTGCACAGGAAGTCCACATTAAGAGAAAGAAAAGTGTTTGCTCCATTTGCTGCAGTTATAGTGATCCTAATACTAGCTAACTTCTTTGTACTAGAACTATTAAATTTTAGTTCCCGTGGTGTTTCTTTCATAATGCCCTACATCTTCTTAAACTTCTATCAAGTTGGCCATTGCCTAACCTTTTACTAACTTATGGGAGTAATACACCAAGTTAAAGTCTATAAGAGTTAGAAGCCATTTTCTAATGTTCAATGATATGATTGGTTTATTCAACATGTATTTATGAAGTCAGTTTGTGAAACCACATAAAGTTTATTTTGCAATAAATAATGCCTTAATTTTGAGCAAGAAAAATAATAGGAATATACTTCTATGTTGGAGTGAGAGTTCTAATCAAGTAATAAATAGCCTGCTCTTGGCTTGCCTCATTACTTTGGGCCAGTAAGCACCTAACAAATTCTTCTTTTGCAGCAGCATTAACACTAGAAGTTTAGTCAAGTATTCCTTGATCATATCAAATGTCATCTGATACCTTTCTTCTCAACAAAATTCCTTATAATTTTTTAGCTTCAAGAGGTCTAAGAATTCTTTTTTTATACTGATCAAATTAGTAATGAATCTTTTTATGTTGTTCACCTAACCTAAAAACCTTGGTGGAACATAGACTTAGTGCCTGTTTGGTTGAACTTTTGGAGGGTGAATAAATACTTTTTTCCTCCGCAAAAGTTTTTTTAAGAAAAATGAGTATTTGGCTGTAAAATAAAAAAGTACTTTTTATAGTAGATATAGCTTTTTTGGTAGCCAAAATACAGCTTTTTAAGAAGCTCAAATTTGAAGTTTCTAAAAAAAGTACTTTTTTATGTAGATTTTTCAGATCAATTAATGAGTCTATTTTTTAGTCTTTTTTATCATTATGTTTTATATATAATGTCCACAATATCTACAAACTCATCTTTATGTTTATTTTGAAATTTATATAATATTATTTGGCTTTTTATATGTTTTAATATTTATTTTTTATATTAGTTTTACTTATGTTATAATCCAAATAAAAGATTTGGTTAGATATATCTTCATTTATGTTTCATATGGTTTAAAGTTATATAATAATTAATATATTATATTTTGCATATTGTTTAATATACTTTAAATAATATTTATATGCATAAATAATTTTATTACAAAATAAAATAGAGTTAAAATTAATAAAAGTGCTTTTTATTTTTATGTTGTTAAACAATCTGCTGTATGAAGCTCTTAAAAAACCTTTTTTTAATTGATAACCAAACAGTCAACTGACTTTTTAAAAGCTCTTCTAAAAAAGTTCTACTGACAAAAACTCTACTGATATAAGTTAATCCAAACAAGCACGGAATATTAAACTAGAATTTCCTCTTTACTTTTGATATAAATAAGTCGAACTCTTCTTAGGTTATGGACAATAGATATATCAAAAAATTAAGCGTTAAATCCTAGTTTTTAAAATTAAGCCACAATACGAAATGGGGATGATAAAAAGTTCATAATTTATAACGTGAATAATATTAATACACAGCAAGAAAATTAAATTGGTAAAAATATAAAAATTAATATTGTTTGTGTTATGATTATTTTAGAGTAAATGACATATAAATTTCATTGTATCATTAGAGAAGCGTAAGATAAGTGATGCCAACAATTACGCTTCTCTTTTTGTTACATAAAAGCAAAGTGCCCATGAAGCACTAAAAAATCTAACATTTTTAATTGTTGAAAATGAAAAATAAACTAAAAAACTTATCTTTTTTACTTGTTAGGATTTACATTTATTTATTTTAGAATTTTTCATAATATTACAAATATAATAATACTGTCTACCTTTAAAGATTGAGTTGACATAAGTCTGGTATTTATAAAATATAACTAAAATTTCAACCTGGAATTAATTTTTCTCTGTAATAAATGTTATAATTTTCATTATTCGTTGTTATTTGATGATAAACAACAATTTTTAAAGAAAAAGTAGAAATCAAATTTGCATACATATCTAATTTAAGAGAAATTACATTAAAAATGTTTAAATCCTCATGAAGTGGTAGGCAAATCTATGAATGTTGAGGCTTTTTGTACCTTATTTGCTACCTTATAGTTGTACCTTATTTTAAATATATATATATAATTCAACTCGTACAATTCCCATATAAAAAATAACATGTCTAAAGTAAGTAGCTCTTTGGATGACACCGCTCTATATTAACTAGACTTATTCACGTGCAAAGGCATGGATTTTGAGAAATTTATTTTAATTATATTCAAAATATTCTGCTTGAATTGCATTATATAGTATCTGTCTCTGTGTGTTTTTATGGCACGTAATAGGTTTATGCCAATCAGTTTAGTATTTATTTAAATTAAAATTTCTTTTTGAATATATAAACTAATGTGCTTTATTTACCAAATTTATCAATATATATAATACATCATTGTTAATTATCTAAAGATGTATTTCAATTAATTCATCAAAATGTCATCTAGGATGCTAACTAATCACTTTATAATTATGAACGTATTTAAACACTAATTTTTACCGAAAAATGTCAATTATCTAATTTCTAAAAAGTTGGTTCTCTTTTAGCTAAAAATAATCTCTTTTACTAAAAATCAAACCAGAGAAATAATTTCTAAAATATGTCGATTATTTCTTTATACCCTTCAATCAATTAGATAGTTATAATTAAGTGAAAAAATAATTTAAAGGTATTTTTATCTTATATATATTTAAATGTATATGATGAATTCAATGAGATAATTATACATTACAAATGAAATTATGATGAGATTATAATTATAAGATTCATATTACATTTATGTATTATCCCTAGATTATTCTTATTCATTGTTCTATTAAAACTAGACATTAATAAAACATAAAAAAAACTACCATACATTATTTTTTATTATAAAGGAAGTAGTCGATCTTATAGATTAAAGTATGATGAAGATACTTAAATAAATATATAGGTGTTTGTTAAAGAATAAGTTCACTGAATTGACTCCATATGAGAAATCTATTTGGAACATTACTTGTATATTTATGAAAATTCTCATTCTAATAATTGTATAAGTGATTATTTGACTTGAAATCTTCAAAGTTATTATGCATAAGAATTGTTATGTTTTGATACATCTTATTACATATTCTAATTATGAGTAATTATCAAGATATGATTCATACCTCTAAATTAGTTAGGGAGAATATTTTATTGTTCTCTATTAGTATTGATTAAGGAAATCTTTGGCCAAGGTGGAATAACAGTTTATAAATAGTTTACAAATGTCATTAATTCAATCAGTAGCTAATGATAGAAAAGTAATATGATTGAACTCAAAATATTGTAGACATTAATTTCATATTCTATGTTTAATCGAAACATTGTATAATGAAATAACTGAATTATACAACAAAATAATGCATGAATAGGTTAGTCAAAAATCATTTTGATATTTCTAAATATTTGGGTGGTTATGATGTATTGCTAGACACCATTCTTGATCTATAAATACAAATTATTTAATTAGATAATTAAATATAAGTTAAAGGAGTTTAATTTATCTAATCCTAAATATGATTTAGGATTAGATTTATATCTATTACCAACATATTTGAGAAACTAATAGGTCACACATACAGTAGGGGTTAAAGAGAACAAAGACATTTTAATCAAGTTGAACTTGATTGTAGATTTTGAGAACTTTGTAATTAAATATGAGATATTTAATAAATAAGGATCAATAAGAAATAATAGATCTTATTTCGACATAATTGATAATTAATTAGAATTATTTGTAATTCTAATTAAAGTTTAACTGAAATTATAATTTAATTTCAGTTAAATTACTAAAATGTCCAAAACCTATTATAAATAGGATTAAGTTTTAATGGAGCTAGTACTCATTACCTTACCCTCTCAACAACAATTGCAGAGTCCTCTTAGTATGTTCTCTAGATATCGTTAGACGCTAGAAACTTTTGTGGCTGTGGTGGTTGAGATGATTTAATTTCAGAAACAGTTTGAAAGATACAACAATAAATAATCAAATTTCAAAATAAGGTACGAATTAAGATTCGTGCTTTATTATGATTAATGTGTTAATCATTTTAATTATTCTGTTCTATGTAGGATTGAATTCAAGCCCAATTTTCCAACAACTGCTACATTTATTAGAGATTTCGAAACTCGCCTCAAGACCTACGTGGTTGTGTTACCGTTGCAAGTTTATCCTCTTTAGTTACAGGCCTTAGTTGGATCAGCGGGTAAAGTCGAAGTATAAATATGAATGTTTTACTCCAAATTAGGTGGTCTTGAAAACATGTAAAGCAAGGAAAAAACTTTGTTTATAAGTTCAATTCTTGCAGAGGCTAATCCAATTCAGTGTCTATCGTAAGAGATGACACTTTTATATCCTCATAAATTGTATATCTAATATACATAAGGGTTAATTACCAAAAAATGTCCAAACTTTCATCAAATTTTTAATTATAGCCCGAACTTTAAAAAGTAACAATAAAATGCTCAAATTTTCAATTTTTTCAATTCTAACCCAAACTTCAAAAAGTAGCAATAAAATGTTCAAACTTTTTCTTTCAATTTTTGCCTATATTAATGTTTTTGTTAAGTTTGTTGATGTGGGTTACCATGTGTTTCAGAAACTTTAACTATTAATACACATCAGCCAAAATAATACAGCAAATGAAGATTAATGAAACAATGTCATTTAATCATATAATTAAAATGACGTTGTTGTTTAAAAATGACATAAATCAAAGTACGTAGTCCCGACGACCTTACGCTTTGATTTTAGTTTTTTCCTTCGTTTTCAGTTTATTTTCTTGATGTCCTCAACTTTCGATTTTCAAATTACGCAGCCTCAACACCCTCACACTAAGGGTATTAGGAGAGCGAACTAAAAATGAAGAACTTACTGGTATAGTATGTTATAACGCGAGAGTAGTTTAAGGTGTTAGAAGAGCAAACAGAAAACAAAGGGCTGAGAGTATCCAAAGAATAACAGATAACGTCGAGATAGAATTGAAGAAAATTGAAAGTTTGAGAATTTTATTATCACTTATTAAAGTTTGGGCTAGAATTAAAAAAATTGAAAGTTTAGGCATTTTATTGATACTTTTTAAAATTCTGTCTATAATTGAAAATTTGACGAAACTTTATGCTTTTTTGTAATTAACCCTATAATAAAAATTATTATAACATAAAATTATGATAAATCGTATTATAAAATTAGACAATAAAATAATTTTCATCACTAAAAATTAGAGAATAACCTCATGTCTACTTGTTAGTTGGAGTCTTGCCTTTGGTTGTTTTGCCCTTCTCTATAACCGATAATGCTTCAACAATATTCCAAGTATCAAACTTAGTAGGCTTGGCATATCGGTGCCTAACATGCCTAATAAGATAAATAATGGTTGGTCAATTTGATCAACCATACCTTCAATCTCCTACCTATTGATAAATAGAGGGAGTGCATCTCATTAGTAGAGGTGTGAGGCGAGAGAGAAAAGAAAATTAGATAAAATATTTTGTGTATTTTTATAGGTCTAGTTTTTCTTTTTAATTCTTCATTTTTTAGTAGTAAAATTCTTCTATCATTGGCCGTGATTTTTACCCTAATTTGGGAGTTTTGTAAACGTAAAATGTGTGTATTCATTACTATTCTTTCATTCTTATTTAGTTGTAAACCTGCTCTAATCTGATCAATTTTTACAACAAGTAGTATCAAAGCGTGGTGAAAAATTATGATGAATTTTTTGGCGTAATCCATTCAGAGTTTGGGTGAGCACAGTGAAAGTTGGTAAACAGTAACCACAAAAGGTGACAACTGTTCATACATTTGTTTATGCATTAAACTATGCAGTTACTGTAATTCAAGCATACAGTACTATTCACGTGTACGGTACTATTTATACATATGCATACGGTACTATCCAGATATACATAACTATTCATAGGTATGGGTACTATTCATACATACAGGTATTATTCATACATAAGGGTACTATTCACGTGAAATAGTCGAAGCCAAAATTCTGCTTGTGATAGAAGCAATGACAACAAAATTTGAGATTGAACAGTTCAATGGAAGTAATTTCTCATTGTGGAAGTTGAAGATGAAGGCTATCTTGAAAAAAGATAACTGTTTAGCAGCCATCATCAAAAGGTCAACAACATTCACAGATGATAATAAGTGGAATAAAATGGATGGGAACACTATTGCAAATCTTCATCTGGCACTAGCAGATGAGGTGTTGTCAAGTATAGAGTAGAAGAAGACGACAAAAGAGATTTGTGATCATCTCACAAAATTGTAAGAGGCCAAATCACTCCATAATAAAATTTTTCTGAAGAGGAAACTATGCATTTTCTGCATGACGAAATCCACTTCGATAACAGAGCACTTAAATACTTTAAATACTTTATTTTCCTAACTCACATCATTGGGATACACAATAGAGATAAGTGAACGTGCAGAACTTCTATTCCAATATCTACCAGATTCGTATGATCAACTCGTCATCAATTTAACAAACAACACAAACACTTTAGTCTTCGACAATAATGTAGTTGCTATTTTGGAAGAAGAGAGTCTGTACAAAAGTAAGAAAGACAAGCTGGCAAATTCATAACAAGTGGAGGCCTTGGTAGTGATAAAATAAAGATCAATGGAACATGACCCAAGTAGGAGTCATAGACATGGTAGATCAAAATCCAGGAGTAAGAAGAGTTTCAAGTACTACAATTGTGGCAAGAAAGGGCACCTAAAGAAGGAATGTTGGAATCTGAATAAGAAAGATTCTATTCCTTAAGGAAATGCAGCAAATACTTCAGATGGATTGTTGGAATCTGAATAAGAAAGATTCTATTCCTTAAGGAAATGCAGTAAATACTTCAGATGATAGAGGTGTAATGGTCTGTGAAGCGGCAACGACTATTGGAGGTAAAAGAAGATATGTTGATGTATGACTTCTCGATTCAGCAACCACTTTTCATATGACTTCTTGAAGAGAATGGTTCCATCAGTATGAATCTATCTCTAGGAGATTTGTGTACAGCTATAATGATCAAGGTCTGAAGATCATTAGTATCGGCACCATCAAGTTAAAGATGTATGATGGGAAAACTCAGACTATTGGAAAAGTGCGATATGTGGAGGGCTTGAAGAAGAATTTGTTGTCTATAGGATAACTAGATGATCTCAGTTTCAAATTTAAGATTCAAAACAAGATCATGAAAGTGATTAAATGAGTCCGAGTATTTATGAAAGTATAGAAGATTGTTGCAAATATGTACATGCTGAAGGGACTAACTTTGCAAGAAGGAGAGGCATCCGTTGCGGTGACTAGTCCAGATGACAAATCTGCAATAACGTGGCATAAAAAGCTTGGACATATGTCAAAACAAAGAATGAAGATACTTCCAGAAAAGAATCTACTTCCAGGTCTCACAAAGGTATCACTACCCTTCTGTGAGCATTGCATTGTAAGTAAGCAACATCGATTGAAGTTCAATACATCAAAGTTCAGAAGCAAAGAAATTCTAGAATTGATTCATTTTGATGTATGACAAGCACCAGTTATGTCCCTAGAAAGAGCAAATTTCTTTGTATCATTCAGTGATGATTATTCGAGAAGATGTTGGGTGTTTCCTATCAAGAGGAAGGCCGATGTATTTTCAACTTTCAAATTTTACAAAGCACGGGTGAAACTCGAATATGGTAAGAAGATCAAGTATTTGTGCTCAGATAATGGAGACAAATATACTGTTGGAAAGAACAAGAACAATATTGAGAACTGTAAGCTTAGATGAGAAATTTTGGGTAGAAGCAGTCAACACCGTCTGTTATATGGTGAATCGAGCTCCATCAACTGCAATTGAATTAAAGACACTGATGGAGATGTAGACTGGTAAACTAGTGGATTATTTCAAACTCCATATATTTGGAAGACTTACGTATGTGATGTTCAATGCCCAAGAAACTAAGAAGTTGAATCCAAAATTCAGAAGATGTATTTTCTTAGGATATATTGAAGGAGTAAAGGGGTATCGTTTGTGGGATCCCACTGCCCACAAAATTGTTATAAGCATATATATTATTTTCTTAGAAGATAATGATCAAGAGCAAACAGAAGATGTTAGCACTTTAAAAGAGAATTCAGAGACTCCAACAAAACAGGTAGAAAGGGAATTTGATTAAATTTATTCTTCTAAAGCTGCACTAGAGCATGAGGAGCAAGGACCAGTTAAATCTAATGTTTCAGATACTCGGAGATCAACTCGCACAAAAAGAGCACCGAGCTAGCACTTAAATATATTATGGAGAGCAATATTGCCTACTTTCTTTTAACTGAGGGCGAAGAGCCATCAACTCTTCAAGAAGCAATGAATAGTTTAGATGAATCTCAATGGATGGCAGTAATGCAGCAAGAAATTGAAGCTCTGCATAAAAATAAGATATAGGAGCTGGTATCACTACCACAAGGAAGAAAGCCTATTGGCAATAAAAGGGTTTACAAGATCAAGTGGAGTGGTGACGATCAAGTAGAGCGATATCATGCTCGATTGGTAGTAAAAGGATATGCTCAGAAGGAAGGAATTGACTTTAACGAAATATTTTTTCCTGTGGTTTGACTCACCACAATTCAGGTAGTCCTGGTGATGAGAGCTACATTTGACTTGCATCTTGAGCAATTAGATGTGAAAACTGCATTTCTTCATGGAGATCTTGAAGAAGAAATTTATATGCTCTAGCCATAAGGTTTTGAAGAAAAAGGAATATAGAACTTTGTTTTCAGGTTGAACAAATTTCTGTATGATTTAAAGCAGGTGCCGAGGTGTTGGTATAGAAGATTTGATTCCTTTATCATAAGCCTTGGATACAACAGACTGATTGCAGATCCTTGTGCATATTTAAATAGGTTTGAGAAAAATGATTTTATAGTCTTGCTGTTGTATATAGATGACATGTTGGTAGCAGGCCCAATAATGATCGTATCAAAGAATTAAAGGCACAGTTAGCTAGGGAATTTGAAATGAAGGACTTGGGATCAACAAATAAGATTCTAGGGATACAAATTACCGAGACATAAACAATAGGAAGATTTGACTTTTTCAGAAGAATTATTTGAAGAAGATCTTGCGTCGATTTAACATGCAATATTGTAAGTCAATTTATACCTATCTTCATGTTAATTTCAAGTTATTCTCAAGTATGAGCCCTTGCAATGAAGAAGAGAAGATGGAGATATCTCGAGTATCGTATGCGTTAGCAGTGGGAAGCTTAATGTTCACTATAATTTGTACAAGACTAGACATTGGGCATGCAATGGGAGTAGTTAGTCGATATATGGTGAATCCTAGTTGAGAGCATTGGAACACTGTTAAGAGGATTCTCAGATATATCAAGGGAATCTCAGATGTTGCATTATGTTATGGAGGATTAGATTTTATTGTCAGATGATATGTTGATGCTAATTATGTAGGATATATGTTTACACTAGCTAGAAGAGCTATGACTTGGGTTTCAAAACTACAGTTAGTTGTGGCTATGTCATCAACAGAAGCAGAATATATAACAGCTACACAAGTTGGTAAAGAAACAGTGTGGTTGAAAATGTTATTGGAAAAACTTGGGAATAAGCAAGAGAATATTTCTCTATATTATGACAGTCAGAGTGCTTTGCATCTTGCAAAGAATCTATCATTTCATTCAAAGACAAAGCACATTCGAGTTCAGTATCACTTTGTTCATGAGAAAGTGAAAGAACGGTGGACATGCAAAAAAATTCATACAATAGATAACCTAGCAAATTTTATGATAAAAGTAATCAATGCTGACAAGTTTATGTGGTGTTGATCCTCAAGTGTCATGACGGAGACGTAAGCAACATGAAACGGCAAGATAGAAAGAATTATGTGAAGATATGATTGATTCTCAATCAAATCTTCAAGTAAGAGAATTGTCAAACTTAGTAAGTTTGGCGTGTCTAATACGCTTAATAAGATAAATAGTGGTTGACCAATTTGGCCAACTATACCTTCAATCTGCCTATTTGACAAAGAGAGAGCATCCCATTAGCAGAGAAGAGAGATGTGAGGTGAGAGAGAAAAGAAAGAGAGACAAAAATATTCTGTGTATTTTTGTGGGTCTAGATTTTTTATAATTCTTCATTTTTAGTAGTAAAATTCTTCTATCATAGCCTGTAATTTTTACCTTAATTTGAAAGTTTTTCACGTAAAATCTGTGTGTTCATTACTATTTTATCAATCCTATTTAGCTGTAAATTTGCTTTAATCTGGTCAATTTTTACAACACTATGTGGGTAGATCTAACTGTCAAGAATTGAAGACAATGAAAAGTCAGCCTAGCTCCGCTCACATTACTCAAAGCTAGATAAGACTAGCAGAGCCTGTCGAATTGGAGTCGACGTGGGTAAGTGTTTTCCTTGCATGACTCAGCTCAGTCATTAGCATATTAAGAAGAGTACAAAATCCATAAACAGGTCGTTAACATGGACCAGATGCTACCAACTACACTAAGAATGACAGATACAGAGTACGTGTCTTCAGAAATTGTAATGATGACGACAGAGATAGATATAGTTACATAGGAGTATAGATTTTGACATGTATAGTGATTGATAATGAATGACTTAAACCAATGCCCCCACATGCCAGTCATTTTCTTTGTTTTCTTTTTCCGATAGTACATCTCTGTAATCCAAAGAATGGCGGTAGATATACTGTTTTTTGGAGCTTTAATTTATGCAGGATCCATATAGGAGATGGGAATAGTTTATAAATCAAGCTTTCCAAGTCTCCTATCAACCTGGAAATTTTGATAGAGGAAAGGTAGTATTCCATCTGTGGTTGTTAGCAAAACTATCAATACGGTTCTCTAAGAATGAACTTGAAGCATTTCACTGGATTAAATTATTTAAAAGTCAACTACAGTTCTTGTAATTAATTAATCTCAGGCGTATTAGGGGTATTCATTTTTTCAGCCAATATTTTGCATAACTTGATGACTAAGATCCTTAATTACTGGTGGCCTATTGGACAGGTGACTTGAAACAATTAATTGAACCATTCCCTAAATTTTGTATTTAATTGTACGTGTGTGTATATGCAAAAGGTGGCCACATTAATTATGCTTTTAGTTTTCTGTTTTATCTTTAAATTTAGAAAAAAATTTGTTTATTAAAATTTGTTTATTTTTTATTTTGATTTTGATTTCTTCGTGTTTTTAAAATTTAGGACAACAAAAAAAAGTTGTTTTTGTTTGTTGTTTCTATTTTTTATTTATCAATTTATTTAATTTTTGCAATTAAATTAAATTTTTAATTATCATTATTAATAAAAATATAATTGGATTGATATTTACAAATAAACAAGTTTTGCTTTTATTTGTTTGGTTTTATTTAAAATCTAAAAATTAAAATTAAAAAATAAAAAATAAACATTATAATAAAAAATAAAAGTGAAATCAACAATTCGAAACCGATAAAAAAAGGAACATGCAAACCAAAAAAGGTGGCCACATTAATTATGCTTTTAGTTTTCTGTTTTTATCTTTAAATTTAGAAAACAATTTTGTTTATTAAAATGTTTGGTTTTTATTTTTTATCTTGATTTCTTCGTGTTTTTAAAATTTACGACAACAAAAAAAAGTTGTTTTTATTTGTTGTTTCTATTTTTTTTATTTATCAATTTATTTAATTTTTGTAATTAAATTAAATGTGTAATTTTCATTATTAATAAAAATATAATTGGGTTGATATTTACAAATAAACAAGTTTTGTTTTTATTTAAAATCTAAAAATTAAAATTAAAAATTATAATAAAAAATAAAAGTGAAATCAACAATTCGAAACCGATAAAAAAAAGGAACATGCAAACCAAAATAATTTCGAAAGTGATATAATTTCATAGTAAATTATTAAAATATATGGTTAATGCGGTTTAACTGTGGCTACATTCTCTTACTTTAATGAGCTCAAAACCATATCAGTGCTTATGGGTCATACCGGACAGAAAACAATATTGATGTTAAAGTGGAAATAAAATTCGAATAGTACTATAACATTTTAAAATTTTAGTTAATATAGATCATACCAGTCGGTACACAAAATAATATATCATAATTGTAAATTAGGGAAAATTGAAATTTTGATAAAAATTTTATAATTTTTATTATTTGTAAAAATAAAATATTTTACTTTAACTTTAATAAATAAAACTACTAAGTTAAGTTTAAAATCTATTTTTTATTTTAGCTATAATAAAAATTATAATTTTAAAAGAAATGATTCAAAATAATATTCAATATTAACGTATGCAATAATATCTTGTATCAAAATCAAAATCAATACAAATGCTAATATAATATTTATAATTTTAATATTATTATATTTTAATGTGAGAATTCATATCACTAAAAAATAATAAAGAGTTATGTTTATATACTTGATATAAGAAACCTTTACATTTGCTTATGTCTTTACAAAACTTTTGTTCAAGAAATCTTATTCATTTGAATTATTAATTTTTGTTTTTGGCTTTACTTTCTTCCCATTTTTACAATTTATGAAATTTCAATTTTTAGTTTTATTTTTATAGTATAATTTATCATCAACTTGATATACTGTTTTTAAAATTATTTAATTATTAATTCCTAATAAAACTATAACTAATAGTATAATTTTTACAGCTTATTTTTTGAAGAATAAAATATTTTATTTTAATAATTTAATAAGTTACTTAAAGTTTTACTAATATTTATTAATAAATATTTTTTGAAGTATTAAATTAAAACTATTTACTTAATTATTATACAATTTATATATTTATTATCAGTAATAAACATTTTGTATATTGATATTAATAAAAATGCTATTTCCAAAAAAAATCAAGTCTTTTGTCCTTTGATAAAATAGAAAATCAAAATTTTTTTAAAAAAAGAAGAGAAGCCAAATTGAGCTTAAATTTTGAGATACTATGATGAAGAATTTAAGAGTTTCAATAGATGACCACTTGATGAATTATGTAGATTTATCTACTCTTTCATTAAGTAAACTAAAATAAAAAATTCAAATAAATAAATCTTTATGCACACTTGACCAACCTAATGAATACTATATCGATATTAATACCAGGATTGGTTATGATACGATATTATATTAGTATTGGTCAATATCAGATACCATTTTAAATAATTTTTTAAATTTATAAAATAGAACTTAGAATTTTTTTAAATTGTAAATAATTCTTCAATATATTGTATTGTAATTTATAATTTTACGTGTGTAAGGCAACTTTTAATAATTTGCACACATAACAAATTAATAATTATATATACACTATATTTTGTATATATATACCATCCATCGATCCAATAATATGTATTTATTAAAAAGATTACAGCGACTTAATTGATTTATCAAACTAAAAAAAATCCTTTCAAATTAAAACATTAACTTTTGGCAAGACTAACACATTTATTTTTATGAAATTTTTATCATTAAGTTTGGTATAAATATGTTCGCAAAAAATAACTGATGCTCATTATTCTATATAAAACAGGAAAAGAAAACTTATATTATTGGAGTTTAATTAGACCCAGCATGACCTAATTCTTTAACTTCTTTATAAAGTTTTCCACTTTATGAGTGCATGGTTGAGCTTGTCCTGAACGAGCTCCCTATTATAGCTGGTGGTTTCATGCTTTGCTCTTTGTTTTGTTTTGATACGCAACAACTGCCTTTTTCTAGCCACCTCTCGCTCCTTGCTTCTCTACTTCAGGCTCCCTCCCCATTTAAATCAACTTGCAATGTTACCATCTCCATTCCCGCAAAACATAGATGATATAATACCAAAAAGTGAGGCTGAAAATGGGAACAAGGCAAAAGAATTAAGCCGTCCCAATAATGCTAGCAATTCCAAAGACAACTTTACAAAAATTAAGGATAGCTTCCAAAGAGTAACTAGAAGTAGTTCAGAGGAAGAAGCTCTACTTCTCTCATTAAATTCATATCCTTACATAAAAACTAGGAGATTCAATAACGCTAAGAAACAACAAATAGTTTTTTATTTTGTAATGATGTTAATCCTTTTTTTGATGGCCCTCTTGAAAACTAGAATCAATGATTAGACTAAAGACAAAATGACTATTTAAAAGAGGCATTGAAGATTCACATCCAATCACCAATTTCATAATAATAGGAGGATTAACTTAAATTTCAATAAAAGATCAGCTCATCAATCTTCTAAGTAAGGATGAAATTTGAAAAGATTACGTTTAGCATAACCTTTTTTTGTTCTTTCAATCTAGCATTCCATGTATCTCGTCTCTGGAATTGACTAAGGAAGCAATCAAACTCCATGCAAAACTTGTAGCACCCTACTCCCGCGATGACCCGAACCCGACATCGATGGTGATATCCGAGTCCGTGCCCCGCGAGGGTGGTGTGCTAAAGCATTCAATCTTTCAAAAGCCCACATAATTTTTTTAAAAAAATCGATAACACAAAATGTGGAAATCGAAACTCAAATTGGGCCCACATTCATTCATAAACATTTTCACTTAACACAATTTT
>JAOTIZ010000201.1:9791900-9809776 GCA_027123425.1 Erythroxylum panamense | reverse complement strand
TAAACGATTAATGCGTATGATTTTATTATAAATTTGTATGTGTGAATCGCTTGTTGTGCAAATGTTAGGATCGGGTCAGACGGTTCGGGTCGCTCGTTGGGGCGCAGCCCAAGGGGCCACCTCGGGATTTGGGTTACGGGGCTCGGGCCCAACAAAATATGAAGTCATTGGCAACAGTATTGGACATCACCCAAGCCAATATCCATTTTAGAGTGCAATTATGCAAACAAACATGGAGGACAGGTGGGAAAGAACTTATCTGTACACACTGGAGGATCTATATAACCCACAGGAGCATGCAGAGAAACTTGTAAGTATTTAAACTTTACACTTATATTCTGATTTTTGTACTTTGATGTATGAAATTTGATTTTAATGTAATTTGATGTATGAAATTTAGAATGACAATATATATGCATTATCTAGAATGATAATGCTATAAATGTTTGGTGCCATTAACAGCTGTGTTGTTAATTAAATGTTTTTTTAATAGGGGTAAATATCATAAAAGTAGAGGAAACTCTACTGAAACTTTTGTAAATTATAGTTCACTTGTAACACTTTATTCTGATGTAGGAAAAGTCTATGGGTAAGAAGCCTACTGTATGTCAACTCTTTTTACATATCTACACTAAGAAGCATGATAGTGTGTCCTTCGTCAACACCCGATATAGAGAACTTAATGTATGTAAAATTTATTCTTTAATATTAATTCTTAAAATTATCATTTATTAACATAAAAATTATAAAGATAGAACCAAATATAAGAAAGCATTCAACGATAGTCTCAATACTCTGAAACTATTAATGAGAGTCAGACATATCTTGATGTAGTGGGTGGTAGGGATTGTCATAGAAGGATCTTCAACTTAGGTTCATTGCAAACACATGTTATTTGCAATCCTATACTTCCAGTATAACTACATCTAGTAGGTGGTTCGCATCTAATGATCAAAGAGTAGTTCAACTTGAGAGCACAGTAAAGAGGTTAATGGACTACATAGATCAATTCCGTAATGAGGTAGATGAATTGAAGGGGAGGAGCAATACCTCATTGTAATGGTCAGAGCATTCACCTCATTGTAGTAGTCAAAGCATTCACCTTCACCAACTACATAGCTTAGATGGATAAGTGAATGAAGATGTTTTGCTACTCTTAAATCATTTTGTTTGAATTCTTAATTTACAGTTATTTTCAAGATACTTATTGTTGTAGATAATAATTTTTTATTATCAATGAGGATAATTTTTACTTTATATTATCAATAAACTTACTGTTTAGAGAAATTAAATGTAGAAAAAATCAAAAAAAAATTAATACAAAACTCGAGAAGGAAATGATAAAGCATCATAGGTATATTTACTGACATAATGGCCATTTCTATTGGGAATTTTAGTAGCTAAATTTACTAACAAAATAAGATGTTATGTCAGTAAATTTACCAATGAATAAACAACCTTCAGCTACTAATTATTTCGACAGCTTTACAAAACTTTTCCCATTACTAAACTTACCAATGAAATTATAGTAGTCCATCGCTACCTTTAATGACGAGATTCCAAAATTTTGTCTCTAAATCTTACGATGGATTTGAAACGTTTCTTCGCAAATTTAGTGATGGAGTTGGAATATCCATCGCTACATTTTAACTATGGCTGCTTCTTCGACAACTCTTTCGGTCGATAATTGATTTTCTTCACCGAATTGATTTGAAAATGAAAAAACTTTATTTTTCATCAGTACTTTCCATTGTGAATACTAATATTTCTTGTAGTAAACCATTTGTTAGCCTGTACCCACCAATCTCATAAACTTGAATAATCCAGCATTACAATTGTTCTTAACAAAGCTTTAAAAATGGCTTGCAAAACCTTTAACCATTCATTTCAAAACGTCCTTGATGTATCTAAAACTGTTTGACATATGAAATAACATTTACTATATGAAGTTCAAGAAAAATAAAACAATTTATATTGTTAAATAAAAATAACAAATAAATCTTTACCCTTCTCATCTCATTGATTCTTAAGATCATGTCCCTAATCCCAAACTTAAAATTGTGACATTATAAAATACGTTAGATATCAAGCTACAGCTAGGTTTAGCAACAGGTTATAAATGGCTTAAGCTTGACCTAAAAATTTTAATATCAACTCAGCCTAAGGCTCAATCAAGACCAAAAATTTTAGACTGAGTTTGATCCTAATCAGGTTTAGGAAATCTAAAGGTTGATGGGGCTTATGTTTACAGCTCAAACTCGATATAATCGAGGTTGTGCAAGCTTGAAGCTAGATCAAACTAAACAAAGCCTAAAAACTAAAAAATGTTTTTACCCCATAGGCAAATACAAGTAAAGGTTTTGTTGATATCATCTTTCTAAAGGCATTTACAAAATTTGCAAATATTGAAAGGATAAACTAGATGCTTAACTCAGACTAGAATAATAAATATTTTATTACAAATTTCTAAAAGCAAGTCAACAACAAATTTTATTCAATTGATAAACATAGTTTATAGATCCTAAATCTACTTTAAATATAGAATAATGCAAAAATATCAAATGATGGACATGTCATTTTTAGAAAAGGCTTAATTCACGAAGTCAAATAATAGTACTTCTAATTAAGACCAACTTCATGGAGCTTTGAAAAAAATGATAAAATTGATGATTAAGGAATAGAAAGATATAAGCTTTTTAAAGACCTAGAAAAGAATATGAATCAATTCCATCACATCAGAGATAGTCTTAAAGGAAAAAAATTTATGAGAAAAGATAAACGATAAATAGATTGCAAACAATTAAAGTAGAGAAGTAAACATAGTAGAGTGATTAAAAAAAACTAAAAGGAAGAAGAAGACAAAGATAGCTAAAGTGGAAGTTAAAGTGGGTTGTTACCATTACTACCTACTCAAGTTGAAGTGATAAAAAGGATTGAGGTTTCATAGTGGCTAAGGGAAAAAAATTCAAAGAGACATAAATGAGAGGTGAGAGATGCAAAGAGCAACGTTATAAGGAAGGATATTTAATTATGAAATGATGTCGTTTTGTTATATAAATAAAATATTATTTCATGTATAGATAATGTTCAAATTTCTAGTAAGATCAAATTGTGAAAGCCTAAACCTGAGTCTAGCTCGTAACCTAATTTTTAATTAAAAAATTGATTTCAACCCAAAATCCAATCAACTCGAGTTGAGCTTAATAACTTTGGGTTAAACAAGCTCGAGTCTTTTTGCGGGAGACTACCACCTAATGTGAGAGCCAGATCCTTAGGCCCACTATTGAGCTAAGTTTAAATACATGCTAACATATCAATATCAAAATTTGTAGGTATGTATAATCTCATAATCTAATAACTCTCATAATCATAATAATTTAATTGTCTCATATATAATGCCAAGATGAATAAAATAATTTAATGAACATTCAAAATATACTAAAATAAAAGCATTACTCTAACTATCCACAATAAGATCCATTTAAAGTGACTTATAACTCACATCATTCTTTGTTTCAAAGCTCCTTCTTTATAGGATCCTCAGTTCAAAAATACATAAAAGTTGAGTAATGTTTACTAATTAGATAACAGTTATAATAAAACAAATAGAAAACAACATCCATTTTATTTTACATGAAAAAATCTTCAATTGTGCATATATGAGACTATTAATAGTACTTATCGAAGAAATTATGATGCATGTTTCTAAAAAATTCATAATATAATCATCATTATATTCACTTATCAACATTACCCTATACTTGTTTAGAGTATGCACTACATTATATGCCCGGTCTTATTAGATAGTACTATCTCATTTTGATTATGGGTAGTAGCACTTAGTCAATCAAATAATATATGTCCTCTTTTAGCACCTAATGGTTTGTGTCTAATCAAATATTATCTTACACATTCTAACATTAGAGGATAGGTCTCAATTAATAACCATATATATCACACATATCAAATGCAATGCAAGTCCACAAAATAAATATAAAAAAATAATTACATACACATAATGCTTAGATCACAATTGATATCTCTTTAACACTCAACCATAAATAATTTAATCATGTAAATTCATGCATATAATTAAATCATATTTAACAAAATAATTAATCTAAAAAGTCTTAGTTGACATATACTACCGTTTTCTTCAAAAATAACTTTAAATCTTCTTTAAAGTAAAAATAATAGCGTAAACACTTTCCAAAATGTATTAAAACCAAGAAGAACCACCAAAACATTACAAATGCCTTTGAAAATCTTGCTCCTAATTATTTTTGTCGCCCTTTCTCCTTTTCTTTATGTTCTTAAAACATTTTTCTTTAGAAACTATCAAAAATAAAAAGTTTATCATATTTTTGAAAATCAATTTATGGTAAATTTAGTCAACTCAGATCCTTAATTTAGTTTATTGTTGTATATTTTAGCATGACACTCTCTTGAGCTTTTACTAAAACATTTGCTCAAGCCCTTTCTTAAACATCTTCAAACAATAAACATGCTAAGATAATTCAAAACCAATATTTTTCAAATTTAGCAACCATCAATTAAGGGAAAAATACAAAAGGACAAAAAGTTTTAGACTTTTTACTAAAAATTTGAAGGGGTGTAGTAGTTTTGCAAAATCTTCGATTTACTGCAGTCGTTTCTAGCACAATCAAAAACAAAAAAAAATTAAATGCACAAATATAAATCAACACCAAAATTTGATAACGCAATTCGACACACCTTACCTATGTCTGTAAGGCTCTCACCTAGCTTAATTCTTTTACTAAAGACAATAGTTTTATACAAGATTTTACTAAGTCGACACCACTTAACCCTTGACACTATCCCTCGTCCTCACTAGCTGTGAAAGTAATTCACACCCAATAATATGACTACCTTGTACTAAGCTCAATAGATGATTTTCTCAATAACTATAAATGAATAACTCAAGTGATTAAACAAAATTCAACATAAATGACAAAACTTGAGAAAGGAAAGAAAACAACTTCCCGGGATCAGCTCTACTAAAATAAATCTGAAAGTTGTCACTACACATTATGGGTTGATTCACACAAATAGCAATATTAACTCACAACTGCATAGGAAAACATCAAGTAGGATAGACCACGTAGGCAAACCTTCACACAAAATCCAACAAAACCCACACCACAATTACCCTTAGAAAAAAACACACAATATGCAAAACAACCCAGCCATAAGCCATACAATAAAAAAAAATCAACTCCCAGTCATGAGCACTCTAAGATGTCGTAGCCACAAAGACATCAATTAACAAACTTTTCAGCCCAAGATGGAATTCTACCAACATATAATTGACCACATTAATGCTTTAATGCACTTTGTTTTATCACCAAAACAATCAAACCATAGCCCTACTTTTCACACCTGCGATCAACCCAAAATAAGTCAAGGACAAAGTCACACACACAAGGAGTCTAGACTTGGAGTCATATATGCAAGAAATCCAGACTTGGAATCATGTATGCAAGAAATCCAGACTTGGAGTCATGCATGCACATAACATGATCTGCAACATATTAGCTTAAATCAATCTATATACAATTCATGTATCACATACAACATCCTTACATATATATCAACAACATGTATACGTATATATACATATCCAAATATAGGCAGAAGCATAACCGAAATAACCATACCTCCAGCCATTACTATCTGACAAAAGCTTTATCAACTGATTATATCCCACTCCCAAAATGAAGTGTTTCTGAATCTTCTAACCTTCCAAACTCTCAAGTTAATGGTGTAAAGTTTTCTTAAAAATGAAATCCGAAGGTTAGAGACCCAAAAACCAACCCATAACTATCCATATATTACTCTGCCCATTACAGAGACAACAAATAGCAACAGACCATCACAACATTTCAGAAACGTTGTGATGATCGTGAATCATATAAACCATAAGAATATTCCAACATTCTTCCACTTGGTCCATATAATTCAACATTGACTTTATGTAGAAACAAAATATATAAATCATGGCATCAAGTCCTCTTATAATGAGTAATCCATGTATTAAATTATATTATGTCTCTACACACAATCGTTCAACTTAATGAATAAACCATATGTTTATTCTAGGTCCAAAATTAACGAAGATTCTCAATATAACAAAATGAATATCTATAGGTACAAACCATATGAGAAACATCACATTAAATAAGAGTTTTATTGAAAATAATGTACATTCAATGACATTATTTTATAGAACCTAGTCCCATTTGTACTACATGACCCTTAAACTACTTCGGTGGCATACCTTTAGTCAAAACATTCACAATCATCAACTCAGTGCTAATGTGCTCAATGATCATTTTCTTTTCCTTAACATGTTCTCTTATGGCTAAATACTTAATATCGATATTGCTTACTTCGACTTCCACTCTTGTTGTTTTTAGCCATAAAAATTGCAGTTACGTTGTCACAGTATAACTTTAACTGCTTAGAAATAGAGTCCACAACTTTAAGCTTAGATATAAAACTCTTCAACCATATACCATGCGAGATGGCCTCAAAACATGATACGAACTCAGCTTCCATAGTAAAAGTAGTAGTCAAGGTCTGCTTGACACTTCTCTAAGATACAGCTCCAGCAGCTAACATAAAAATATAACCTAAGGTTGATTTTCTTGAATCAATGCAGCCAGCAAAGTCTAAATTAGAGTACCCAACTACTTCTATATTCTTAATCTGTCTGTATATAAATATGTAATCCTTTGTTCCTTGAAGTTATCTCATCATTTTCTTTGTAGCCTTTTAGTGATCAATACCTGGATTACTCTAATAACTTCCTAATATTCCAACTACGAATGCAATGTCTGGTCTTATATAGACTTGAGCATACGTTAAGCTTTCAACAATTGAAGCATATGGAATGTTCTTCATATATTCCCATTCAAACCCATTTTTCAGGTATTGACTCAAATTGAATCTAACTAAAGGTTCAAACTAGATATGTGATGATTTACGATTTCTTCATTCATTTCCACCCAATGGAATACGTTTTTTTTATTGGATGAATCGACTTCGTGATCTTGTTGAATCATAAGAGAACCCTTCACTATGAATGCTACACTCGATGCACAATCAATCATCTGAAATCTTTCTAAAATTTTATTGATATAGGTCTCTTGAGACAATCCCAAAATGCCTTGAGTTCTTTCTTTTTGGATCTTAATGCCAATAACATAAGATGCCTCACTCATATCTTTCATATCAAAATTCTTTGAAAGAAATTGTTTCACCTCATATAGTAAACCCTTATCATTGGTTGCAAGTAAAATATCATCCACATATAGCACAAGATAACAAATCTTGCTCCCACTAACCTTCTGTTATATACAATGATCTATGAGGTTTTCTTGAAAACCAAATGAAGTAATGACTTTATGAAATTTTAATACCATTGACGAGATGCTTGTTTTAAGCCATATATGGATTTATTAAGCTTGCAGACCAATTGCTCACCATCACTAGAGGAGAATCCTTCTAGTTTTTTCAAGTAAACCTCTTTCTTTAGTTCACCATCGAGGAATGTCATTTTTACATCCATTTGATGTAACTCAAAGTCAAAATAGGCTACTAATGCCATAATTACTCGAAGAGAATCTTTCTTTGATATAGGAGAAAATTTCTCTATGTAATATATTCCTTCTTTTTGAGTAAATTCTTTAACAGCGAGTCTTGCTTTATATTGCTCAATGTTTCCTTGTGAGTCTTTCTTTGTTTTAAAATCTATTTACACCCAATGGGTTTTACACGATTAGGCAATGCAACAAGATCCTAGACTCTATTACATGCCACAGAATTCATCTCATCTTTCATGGCATTGTACCATAAGTCTAATTCTTTGGAACTTATGGTTGCAGACCATGTTTAGCTTTGATGTTAAAGTCTGATTCTTGTAAATAAACAATATAATCACTAGGGATACCTTATGGTCTTACTCTAGTAGATCTCCTTAATGTTGTTTCAACATTTTCCTCAGGAGCATGTTATGTAACTGATTGATCAATAATTTCTTATTGTTCCATAACAACAACTTGATCTATTGAATCGGCATCAATTGCTTTTGGAATTTCAACAATTGGTTGTTTAACACCTATTGGTGCTTGAGGGGTGTGAATGACAATCAATCTATCACTTGATCCACAGGGATGAACTTCGTGATGTTCCTTTTTTGAAATAACATCTCCAAATTGATCACTCCCACTGATTAAGTCAGTCTTAAGAAATTTTGTATTTCTTGATTCCATAATCCTAGTGTTATGAGATGGATAATAAAATCTAAACCCCTTGGATTTTTTAACATATCTAATGAAGTAACCACTCATGGTTCTCGGGTCTAGTTTCTTTTCTTGTGGATTATAAATTCTCACTTCAGAAGGGCATATCCAAACGCATATATGTCACAAACTTAGTTTCCAACCCTTAAATAACTCCAAAGGCGTCTTTGAGACAACCTTAGTTAGAACTCAGTTTAATATATACATAGCTATCTTTAGTGTTTCAGTCCATAAGAAATCAATGAGTTTTACATTACTCCGCATACTTCTCATCATGTCCATTAATGTTCGGTTTCTTCTTTTTGTCACACCATTCTGGTCTAGAGAACCAAGCATAGTGTGTTGGGCAACAATCCCATATTCTTGAAGAAAATTAACAAATGAACCAAGTGCTTATCCATTCTTTGTGTATCTACCATAATACTCTCCACCTCTATCTGATCCCACTATCTTAATTTGTTTTCCACATTGATTTTCTACTTCAACCTTAAAAACTTTAAAGGCATCCAAAGCTTCGTCCTTAGAACGAAGTAAGTAGAGATGCATATATCGTGAATAATCATCTATGAAGGTAATAAAGTATTTTAGACTATTTGCATCCAGCAGTAATATGCATAGAAGTATAAGTAGTGTCATTTCATAATTTAAGAGAATAAAGACCATCATTCAAAGCACCATGTCCAAGAACTTTGGATATATTGGATAATTGAAACCAGAATCTGTAAAATTAAAGGTAAAATCTAAGGGTACAAGTCTTTAAATAGAAATTAAATTTCGAGAAAATTTTGGAACATAAAAGGTATTTTCTAGATGTAAAATAAAACGACTACTTAACATCAAACTGCAAGTGCCAATGGCTTCCACATGTGAACTCATCTTGCCTTCTGAATAGATGTAGTGTTCACTTCTCACTGGTTTCCTTAGGTTGTGCATACCCTACAAGGTGATTGAAACATGGATTGTTGAACCAGAATCAATCCACCATGTGTTATGATTAACACTAACCATATTATATTCGTAACAAACAAATGAAAGGTAAGTACCTTTCATTTCGAGCCAGTTCTTAAATTTTAAGCATTCTTTCTCCATATGTCCCCTCCTTTTGCAGAAGAAACTCTTTGATGCTTTCTTTATCTCGAGTTAAGGAGGAATCTTGCCTTTTCCCTTATATTTGCCCTAATCCTTCTTTTTCTTTCCTTGAGTAGTCAAGCTCACTTTTTCACCCTCTTTTATAGCCAACTCCCTTCTTCTTGAGCACACATGATCAATAGCTCATTAATTGACCAATTATCCTTAAGTGTATTGTAAGAAAATTTAAAAGGGCCATATTGTTGGGGCAAAGTGTTCAAAATAAATGAACCAGAAAAGATTGTAACATTTTCACTTCTAAAGCTTCTAATTGAGTCGTTATGTACCTCATGTATATGATATGATCACGCACACCTTTTATCCCTATAAGCCTTATAGATGACAACTGCATTATCAAAGTGCTAGCAAGAGCCTTGTCTGGTGTAGCAAATTGCTCATCAATGGCTTTTAAAAGGTCTTTCACCTTAGTATGCTATTCAACGGAACCACAAATACTAGCAGGTATCTTAGTGTTTATGAACATCACAGAGAGACAATTGGATCGTCCCCATTTGTCATAAAGGCTAACTGCATTTGGAGTGCTAGTTTTAGTGATAGCAGGTGGTTCGTCTTCGTTATAACATAATCTATAACCTTCCAACCCAAATGAAGAAGCACTCTCTCCTTCCATACCTTATAATTATCACCTTTTAATTCGAGAATGTCACACTTAACTTCAAAGATAGTCGCAGGTAAAATAATTGCAAAAATTATTAAACATACATGCTCATTAACCAAAAATATGAGACCAAAATTTACTATGCTTTACCAATGTAAATCATGAGTGAATTCAGGAATCTAGTGACATAAAATTTTCTTGTGGGTTGAAATTTTACTCAGTTAGATTCATTTGATAAAACTATCAAATTATATTCCTTTTTTAATTCCTGTGGGTAAATCAAGAAATATAATTTGATATGTTATCCTAATTAATCATATACATATAACACAAATTCTTGTCGGTAAATTTTATTATATATATATGATTAACTACAACTAATGTTTATAGTGATCCTTAAACTTAAATGTATAATTTTAATCAATTGAAGATGATGTGGCTACTCCATCAATAATTAAAATTATATGAATCACCTCACATTACTTTAATCATAATTAAAACTAAATATTGCATCAAATAAGTAATAATGCTAATAAATCAAATAATCATGCACAAATTATTTAATCTACTTTTACATGTATAACGTTCATAAATTTATACATACAATTGCAATTAATTACATATATAATGTGCGCAAAAAGTTATTTAACAACTTTAATGTGCATAAAATCACATTATTTATTCTTGCATGTCTAATTTAATACAAATATTAATCATACAATTTTGAATGTATAATTATTAATATATTAGACATAAACATTAAAATAATTAATATTCACAAAAAATATTAATTCCAAAGAATGTTTTTATCATTAAAAATCACAAAATAAGTTAAGTGCTTAATTAATCTATTAAGGAACCAAACATTAACTTAATTAATTATTACGTAATTAATTAAGAATTAAAAAATTATTAAAAATGATCATCTTCAACCTTCAACTGGGTTGGCGTGATCCAATTCTAACCCAAACCAGAGGTTGCCTAGACGTGCTAGCAGCAGAGAAGAACTAGAATAAGGAATGGAACGACGATGCCACATGATAGGCGAACATGCAACGATTAGAACCAAAAATTGGTTGCATCTAAGGGGATGTTAACGGAAACAAACAACCATGCACTTGAAGGTAACAGGTGCACTTCTCCTCCAACCATTGTTGCAACATTCAAGACAACGTTCCTCACCTAAACCAAAATCCACCCAACGCCACCATGTAGGCAATCAAACATATAATTCATGCATACGGTAGACATGTCCCAAAACAAAATAAAAACAGAGCATGACAAAGGATATGCAGGTAGAGATATACAATGGGCTCTGATACCAAATATTAGCTTAAATGTGTGTGTGAGTGCGTGTGTGTGTGTGTGTGTGTATATATATATATACACATACACACACACACACAACCATACCTCCAGTCGTTGCCATACGAGAAAAACTTTATCCACTGATTAATCTCATTGCCAAAATGAAGTGTTTGTGACTATTCTAACCTCTCAAACTCTCAAGTTAATGGTGTAAACTTTTCTTAAAAATGAAAGTCGAATGTTAGAGATCCAAAAATTAACTCATAACTATCCATATATTGTTCAACCCATTATAGTGACAATAGAGAGCAACAAACCATCACAAGGTTTTGGAAATGTCCCAAAACCTTGTGATGGTTGTGAATCATATAGACCATAAGCATATTTCATCACAGCACGATATCCTTCAATCTATCGCCGTGATCCACACACACTTCCGTTAAAGATAGATTTATTTGTTACTTGAACTTTTATTTAAAAATTCAATTCAAATAAGAGGTATTACTTGATTACTAATAGGAATAAGTCAAATGTAACGTGTATAAACAAGATACGATAGTTATGATTGTCCTTGATCTTAGGTATAGTTATGATTGTCCTTGATCTTAGGTATCTTCAGCAGATTCGTCTATATCCTATACTTGTATTCTGTGTATATATATCTGTAGTCTCATCGTAATACACATGAATTCATTGATCCTCTTTAATTACACGTCATGTTAATTTGGATTTTACTCATTATCTTAAAGATCTAATAATAAAAAAATGTCAAAATTAAATAATGAAATATATAATAAATATCCTAATCTTTACTTTTATCTAATTATTTCTTTATTTAGAGACATGAATACCTTAAGAGCGGTCAAACTACGATGCTAAAACTGTGTTGTTGTGAACGTTAAATAAGATTGCTAATTTAGAATATAAATTGTTAGGTGGAGTCCAAGAAACGCGGCAAATTCGGGTTGTCATTTCAACGGCCACCTCGTGAGAAGGCAATGCCGCTTAAGACAAAAACAGCTGAGATAACTATAGATTGGTATATTATATTTACATTAGAAATGCTGTTTCGAAGTGACGAGACATAGGATGTTTCCAGTTTTAAGGGTACGCTTGGAATTAATGGGGATCCATTTTTTACTAGGGAAATAGTCAAATCAATAGACTGCCGTCCCTTGTTCTTATCCATCACACCCAAGGCTAAGACGTTGGGATCACGACGTCTGGTGGTGGGGTTGGTTAATATAATAATCCAAGAATTTTGTGCTGACCAAGGATTTGCCCAATAACCAAACAAAGCAAAGACAACTACATCTTGAAATAGACATGTACTCTCTTTCTTCACCTTAATTCTAATTTTTGTTTACTTTATACTCATTTTCTTTTTTTAAATCCTATGAAAATTAATATAAAAAGAAGAATTACCTTCTTTATCGACAATGGCTACCTTAGCCCAATTTGAATTGTCATCAAACCATCAGCAAAAGTTGGAGGTTTTGTCAGAATTTATAAATGTTAAATTAATACAGTTGTTGTTCTCACACGCAGTTGCCTTGCAATAATCATAAAATCAATTGACAATTTGACGTTCAGTGTTGCCAACATTGAACGATATTGCAATATATTGAAAAACAAACGTCTGCATTAAATAAAATAGAGCAGACAAGATGGTTTGAACGCAAAATTTAAGATAACGAAATATATAAAACCTAACAGAAGGTCAGCAAATTCAATTAAAATTTTCGAATTTAAGTGTAAATTATTTTTTGAGAAGACTCTTGTGGGGATCCAATTCACAACCTTAAATGTCTGACAATTTTAGTGGTTCCCACACTCTGCTAAATAACAAGACAGATATTGATTAGAAAGAAACCTTAAAAAGGGTGGCATAACTGCTTGATGTGTTTGTTTGTCTAATTATGTCGTTTTTATCATGTTCAAATTTTAGTTTTCGTTAATTACTTATATGTGGAATATATTGGTTCGATAGTTGTGGGAAGTCCAGCAAGTGATACAAATAATTGAACAAAAAAGTTTTCTTTTAAGGTAGGAAAAGCTCCGAATATTGGAACAAAGTAAAATTAGCTTACTAAGAATTTAAACGTTGAATAATTTCGGTCAAACCGAGTAAGAGCATCAGAAGTAGTCCATTAACTTAGTTTTTATACAACTCAGGTGAATCCCGATTGTCCAATAAGCATGGATGATCATGTCCAATATGCCAATCATTTCACAGCATGCATTAAAAATAAAGGAGTAAACTTTGATATTAGCCCGGTTTAGTAATTAGTAGATTGCATCAATTGTTAGTTGATTTTATCAACGGTTAGTTAACAGTGGATTACATCAGCTGATTTGAGGGTGAATAACATCAGCTATTTATTAAAGATGTTTGATAAAATTAACTATTTAGTATAAGCTATTTTGCGTAAAATGATTTATGAGGATATGATTTTTAAAAAAAATATAAGGATATGAGTATTATACCTTAGTGTTTTTTTTAATATTCTCACAAGAATTTATAATTTTAGATATTTAGTTTTTCAAAATATAAATTTATAACTCTAATAAAATAATAATAATAATAATAATAATAATAATAATAATAATAATAATAATAATAATAATAATCACCAAAAAAGAAACTAAAAATGTTGATTATCTCTGCAACATTGTTTTCTCCGAATTAACAAACCACAACATTATGTTTTTTCTTTGACAATTTTTACATATAAAAGTGAGTTTGGAAGTAACTATTACACATTAGTGATAACAGGATCGAATACAAAATTACAAATGCTTGGTGTATTGCGACAAGACATACCTTTAGTGGCCTTAGGTGGAGAGGAATGATCAACTTTTGGTGTATTATCTTAGCTAGGATCATAATCGACTTTTAGTGTATTAAAATCATCAGCTTCATCCAAAACGCTCCTAGTGAGGAGCTTGTTAAAAATTAGGTGATTCGGTTCAATCCGTCAACCCAATCGGTTGATTACCAAACGTATTCGTTAGCGGTTTAACATGGTCAAACAGCTAAAACTTGTCAATCTACCAAAAATGGGTGATAAGTCGTTTACCAAATAGGGTCATTGTTATCTTCTTATTATTTCTTAGACAACTATATAACGAGCCACTCTTGGCTTTCCTTTGTCTTGGTAGCATTCACTACTTTTATGTTATCACAAGTTTAAGAAACCTAACCTAACCAACAAAAAGAAATAGAGAAAAGAGAACAAATTTCCAAAGTTTACAAGCAACTAGAAAAGGGATTCATGCATTAAATTATTATATTTCATGTGTATCATGGTGAGAGAATAAAACAGTATTTTAGTATGTTAAAGTCTCCAACTGATATGTCCTTTTTAATCTGCTAAGAAAAATAATAATAAACCTAAGAAAAAGGTAAAGGGTGTCATGAAATTCATATAAAGAAGAAACGCTTATCGAGTTCTTAATAAATATTTGTTACAATATCTTATTAATTAATTTTGCACATCATTTGTAATTAGACATAGTTGGATATATATGAATATTATTATGATAGGTTATCCACCTTAGGTGGGATTCATGAAGCAAAAGGTTCCATTAGGGATAAAAATCCTAGTGAAGATAGGATTTATTTGAGATAATATCACCATATCTTAATAAGGATAATATGCAAATTTTTTAGTGATTTTGGAGCTATCTTTGGCAGCCTATTTCGATGACTTATGTTATCTAAGGCAGCTGTATTTTTCGATGATCTTATCCATCTTAGACAGCTGCGTTTTCTCCATCGGTTGTGTGAATTTTTCTAGGTAGCTAAGTTATTGTTTTTGTGAGGGAAAAACTAGTAAAAAATTAATCAATTTATGCAGCTGTGTTTCTTTGTTTTTGTGTGAGCAATTACATGCTCTATTGAGCTATTCTTGGCAGCTAGATTTCTGCATATGTGAGTGAATAATTGGACTATTGCTTAATCATTTCTGTGTGGAAAAATCGTGCAATAAAGTGGTAAATTGTGTAACTATATTTTTAGATGTTTCGGTGATGAAACACATGTTCATTTGATGATCTTTTTCTGGATGTTGTGCGTGGATCTCTTCAGTGATTTTTTCAAAGGTTCACAATAGAATTTTTGTTGAACGACTTCCCATAATTTCAAATTGATAAGGCTACACATATAGGCGAGTGTCTTTTATCTCAAGTGTTTTTATTTGTTTATTTCTTCATTGATTTAATCACTTAAGTTGTCTTATTCTCATCTTTATTATCAAACATTGTTCCAAAACTCCTATGTTGAGGTTAGCAAGAGATGATCGTGTTATTATGAGTAATATACTTTCATGGGATGTGAGTACGAGGAAATAGTATCAAGGGTTGAGTATCAACTCAATAACGCCTTTAGTAAAACTACTGTATCATAAGTGATAATTGATAAAACTGGGTGAGGGCTTCAGAGACATAGGTAAGTTATGCTGAACTGCATTACCAAACCTTGTTTGTTGTTTTATTCTGTGCATGTATAATTTTTCTTTTTGCATTTTTTTGAAATATGGATTGTTGCTGACACAATTGCTTTGCATAAAGCAATCGATAGAGACAGTTCAAAGCAACTGAGGCAGAACTGAATTTTGCAAAACCACATCCTTTTGGACTTTCAATGGGTATCAAAGCTTGGGTCACCTATTCAAAATTTGGTACATCAAGTTGGTGCAAATCTATTTTTTGCAACTATGGCTATGAGAGAAAGGGCATCAATCACTAGACCAACATTACTAGATGGTTCTAATTACCATTGGAAATCTAGAATGAAAGTATTTATTCAAGTACAAGGAACCAAAATATGGACTTTGGTGTTGAATGGATGGTCACATCCAATGACAATTAATGAAAAAAATAAAGTGGTACCTAAAGATCCATCTGAATGGACAAGGGCTGAAGAATAGAAAGCACTTGATAACTTTCTAACAATACATGTAATTTTTAGTGCTATAGATGATGGAAATTTCAGTATAATATCAACTTGTGAATCAGCAAAAGAAGCGTGTGATACATTACAAACAATAAATGAGGGATCAAAATCGGTAATGGCTCAAAACTTCAAATGTTGGCTACAAGATTTAAAGAGCTTAAGATAGAGAAAAGTGAAACTATTGGAGACTTCCATGAGAGATTGTATGACATTGCCAACCAAGCACATCAACTTGGGAAAAAATATTCAAATATGAAACTTGTCAAGAAGACATTGAGATCACTGCCTCCTAGATTTATACCAAAAATTGCAACCAATAAAGAAGCCCATGATATCGATGAATTATTTTTGGATAAGATAATTGAGATTTTTACCAACTTTGAGAGGAACTTGTTGAGAGATAAACGAGAGAAAAACAAAAGATTGGCATTACAATCTAAGGTTAGAAAATCCGTAAATGACTTAGGAATTAATCTGATGAAAATGAGGATATGAAGTTATTGACAATTTTAGCAAATGGTTTAAGAAGGTAAAGAAAGATAGATATGAGTTTAGGAGGCATAGTGGAAATTTATTAAACAACAATTTCAAATAATAAGAAAAAAACTCAAAGGGGTGAAAGAAAGGTAAAGAAAATACAATGTAATGAATGTTAAGCCTTCAAACATATACAAGCATAATGTGCTAACACTTTAAAGAAGAGAAAAGGAAAGTCTTATACGAGCACTTGGAGTGAGAATGAATATGAAAGTGAGTATGGTAGTGAAGAGGAAGTTGCGTTAGTTACTTTATACAACAGAAATCTAGTTGCTTGCTTAACAGCAACCAGAGAAGAAACTGACGGGAAAAACTTAGATGAATTGGTCCAAAATTAAAAAAAAAACATAGATGAATCAGTCCAAAATTTTATTTCAAATTATAACAATGATAACAGTGATTTAGAATATAAAAAGGAGGATATTTGCAAAGCTTATAAGTTAATGTATACAAAATGAATGCAAACGTGTAAGAAGAATGAGAACCTAAAGAAGGAAAATTCTACCATGAAGAATATCATTCAAGATCTTAAGAAGAAGTTATTATCTACAGTAGATGAACTTAATGAAATAAGGTTGAAGTTAGTCAATACTAGAAAAAGGAATAAGGATGTTAAATGGAAGTAGCAAAAAGCTAGAACAATTGTTGGAAAATTGGTAAGAACAAAGGGGACTTTCAAGGTGTTAGTTACAAAGGTGAATGTTCTAAGTTGAATAATGGGCAAAATGGTGAAGCTAAACTTGTTAAAGGAGAAACTTCAAAGAGGAATTGAAATTTTGTGCCTAAATTTCACTTTTTTGGGTAAACGGACACCCAAGATTGAACTATTACAAGCTATTAAAGATGATATTTCAGAGGGCTCAAAACTGAAAATCTAATTGTAACATCCCGTTACTGATAGCAAGGGTATTATGGTAATTGGGACGGACTGATAGGATTGCACTGCATCCATTGACTGAGCATGTTACTGGCCTCTAATTATAGAGGAACAGGCTTATTGCAT
>JAOTIZ010000201.1:9758916-9783054 GCA_027123425.1 Erythroxylum panamense | reverse complement strand
ATTTATACCCAGAAGTTGTCAATGAATGCATGTACTACTTTTTATGTGAAAACATTCCGTATTTATGTGCATATATGGTAACATGATGCATGAGCAAGAAAATGCATTGTCTTAATTTCTCTTTGAGCTCATAAATATTGAAAGTTTGGGTCCTAACCCTTAATATGGAGACGGGATGTTACAAAACTTTTAGATGATAATTGCAGACTTTAACTCCACTTTTCATCAAACAGAAGCCATAGGAAATATGATCCAGAAAAGTTACTCTAAAGACCTCAAGAGCTATATAAACTACATCCAAATGACATATCTAAGGATGGAGGGATCATTCTAGAATTAGAATAACAAACAAAAAGGTGATTGGTTATTTAGAAACAAGTTGGATAGAGTTTTGATGAATAAAAATTTGTTAAAGGAATTTTCTAATAGCAAAGCAAGTTTCAAGAAGAGAAATACCCTTTAAAATTTAATACTAATTCAAGACAAGTTCAATGTAAAGAAGAGAAAGAACCCTTTAAAATTTAATAGCTTCATTGTTGAAGTTGATTTTGAAAAGGCCATTAAAATAAGTATAACCTTAAATGTAAAAGGACACAAGCAATACATATACATGAGAACAATACAACAGCTCAAAAGAGAACTTAAACCATTAATAAGTCTAGATTATCAAACAATCAATTGGCCTTGAAAAACAAAAAAAAAGAAGTTGAATAAATTCAAAGTTCATTATACAATTCACCTAATAACAACCAAAATTTGCTTAATACTGAAAAATGTCTCGTAATAGTATAGTCAAGGAATTGATCCTTAATCAAACAAAGATCAAGGTATTATGGCTAAAATCAACTGATAAAAATACTATCTTTTTTCATAAGTCCCCACTTTTAAGGAGAAACACCAATTGAATCGTAGCTCTTCAGAACCAAGATGACACTTGATTAACCATAGAAACTGAGATTTACTAGAAAATTTTATCTTATTTCACAAAGCAAATGTTGAGCTAGAATTATTTTATAAACGAAGATTGTTATATGAGGTGAACAAGACCTATATATGTTTGATTCTCAAGGGTCAGCTAGAATTATTTTATAAACGAAGATTGTTATATGAGGTGAACAAGACCTATATATGTTTGATTCTCAAGGGTCAATCTTCTAGCTGTATAAGTGAATATAAACCTATATCCTACTACAATGTAATATATAAAATCAATACATATAAGTTAGCTAATAGGATAAAAACAATCATTAGCCAATTATTGATCCTTCATAGGGAGCATTTATTAAGGGTTGCTTTATTAGAGATAACATAAGGTTGGAATAAGAATTACACAAAAACTATAATAGGAAAGTATCTAGCAAGAATTATACTATCAAATTTGATTTCTAGAAGGCTTGTGATTTTTTAGATTGGACGTTTATCTTGAATACTATGCTTGCTTTTGGTTTTCCTTATGAGTGTGTTAATTGGATCGGCCAATGTACTACATTATTTTCTTATAGAGTAATGATTAATGGTAAGCCTACAAAACTCTTCCAAGGAGCAAGGGGATTAAGGCAGGGGACCCTCTTTCCCCTTACCTTTTCACCTTATGTATGGAAGAATTGATTAAATTAATAAAGCATAGAATTAGCTTAGAAAGGAAATTCAAATATCACTTGAAATGTAAATCCTAAAAAAATTAAAACTTTTCGTTTGCTGATGACCTGGCATTATTTTCTAAGGCACATCTAGACTCAATAAGCACCTTTATGACAACCTTAAACACCTTTAGGTACCTCTTTACTTTAGGCATCAATAAGAATATGAGCCAGCTTTCCATTTTTGTGAGTGCTAGGGGTATATGCAAGTTGTTTAGAATGTATCACTTGAATTGAAATCCTAAAAACCTCCAATCCACTACTTTGCTATATATATTTCCTCTAAAAGACTCTCCTTCAATAAATTCACTCCCTCGTTGTAAGGATAAGGAGGAGAATAGGAAGTTAGTGTAGTAGTGGCTTATCTTTAGTAGGAAGAGTTCAACTAGTTATCTCCATCATGAATAGTTTACCTATATATTGGTGTCCTTATATATGATTTCCAAAACCTATCATCAGAACCATAGAAAAGTTTTATTTGGGCAAGCAGTCGACTCAGTCTAATCCTAACAAAGGTTAAACATATTGAACTCTGTATGCCAAAGAAAAAGGGAGGTTTAGGTATACACTTTACTAAGGTTACCGTCTAGGTAGAATTCACAAAAAGGTTTTGGAGAGTACTGAAGGATAATATCTCATTACAAATAAGATGGATTCATCCTTAATACATAAAAGTGGTAGTTTTTGGAGTATTAAGCCAAAGTTTAACTTTTCATAGATTATGTGACACTTACATAAGCTTATAGAAAAATTAAGGATAAGAATCATTATAAATTAGGAGATGGATCTTCAACCTCATTCTAGTATGACAATTAGTCAGCCATTAGCCATTGTGTGAGATAAATTCCCTCATTTATGTCAAAAAACTTGATTCCAAAAAGTGTAATAGTTAAAGATGTAATAAGCTCAAATTTATCCATACTTTCAAGCTACCTTAATACAAAATTTCAACTTATCGAGTCATTTATATAGCTTTTAATGGAGGCATGATTCTTTCAGGGACTTCATAAATTATTCTTATAGGAATCAGTTAAGGGAGCTATCCCTTAAAGTGTTGTTAGACCTCTAAATCTCGATAGTGGTATCGTGCAGGCATTGGTAAGCCTTGACGAATATTTGACATGTGAAACAACGAAATAAGGCAATGACTTGTGAGGAGGCAAGGAGGAAAAGGGGAAATGTCAAGCACTAGCATGCATTGATGCACGTTGGCAAAAATCTTTGACGAAATGCAAGAATTGGATGTGGACTAAAAGAACACTTGAGATGGACATTGAGTGGAAGGTTAGTATGACATGAATATACAAGGGTTCTAAGGTGATTTAGCAAGTTAGATCAAGTATGATACTAGCTTTATTAAAGTTTAGGACCTTGTACGAGTTGACTTATCTAAGACTAAGTTCTTGAAGGGCTAAGGACTTAGAGTGTGATCACATGGACAGACCATAGCTAATGGAATTGACATAGAAAAGCATTGGGGGGACTAGTGTGCTATTGAATTTGATGACTCATCATCAATAGATAAAGATAAGATCTTAGATGATGTGGCAGATAAGATCACAGTGGATGAACATCAACTCCACGAGATAAAGATCATGTGGAAGGATCATCTGAAGATAGAGGAGATCTTAATGGATATAGATAGATCATTACTATATAGATTTAATCTTTTTCCTATTATTGTAATGTAGCTTAATCGTATTGGATATAGTCCTAATTGGATGGGGATGTGATTCTATTGGATTGTGTGATGTAATCTAATAAGGATAAGATGTAGTATTAGCTAGTAGAGTTCTATTAGAATTCTAACTTGTTCATCTAGATGTACCTATAAATAGCTCATTTGAACCTTGCTCTTCTTAGAGATAGTGAGTGTGAGAGACACAGAGAGAGGGAGATGTAAGAGAGCACTCCTTTCTACTTTGAGGGAAGTAATCAAGGTTAGCCACTGGCTGTATCTCTTTCTTATTCTTATTGTTACCATGAATATTTAGTTCTTTTGTAGTTTTCTTGCAAGAGCGAGAGTAAAGCACTGGGAGGGTCATGAGGCATTCGAGAACAAGTAGATTGGTTGACAGTCATGAGGAAAGGCTGAATCTTGCTTTAACAGATATAAATGAGATTGTCGTGCAAAGGGGTTGGCGCAACTATCGGATAAGTTGGTGCCTGAAGGAAAACCTTTGTATCAACTAGTATCAGATACAAATTTTAATATGGCAGGTGGCAGCAATTTGAAGGAGTGTGTCAGCTAAGTGAAGGCACTCATTGGGTCGATTTCTTAAGGGGAGGAAGAGGTGACATCTTATAATACTTGATTTGAGATGTTGGAGGCATGAATCCAACAGTTGCAGCATCAAATAGCGGAGTTAATGAAGGCACAAGAGGATTCTAGATTCGAGATCACAATCCGAATGCGTGTCATTGCAACTCAGGATGCTAGATATGTTGAAAGCACTTTAGTGAAGGTGCAAGAGCCACAAGTTCTCATAAGCAAACGGAGTGCCAAAGAGCTCAAAACTTTCTTCTGAGATATAGAGCAATGCTTTATGGAAGCAAAGGTTTGCATCTCAAAGAATGTGTCGAACATAACTATGTGTTCAGTGGAAGATGCAAAGTTATGGTAGAGAACGAAAACCTCCAATGACATCAGTGCAGTTAGGCCTCCCTTCGACATGTGGGAGAAGATGAAAAAGGAGTTAATAGATCAGTTCCTCCATAATAACACTTCATGGCTCACAAAGGAAGCTTTAAAGAGGTTGAAGCAAGATGGCTCGATGCGAGAGTATGTGAGGAAATTCAAATCTTTGATGTTGGATGTGCAGAATATGTCAGAGGATGACAAGTTGTTCAACTTCATAAGTGGCTTGCAAGGTTTGGCACAAATGGAGCTTCGTATGTAGAACGTGAAGGACCTCCCAAGCGTGATCTCAATTATAGATGCCTTAGTGGATATCGAAACTTCATCACCAATTCGAACTAACTACAAGGGCAAAAAGAATGGTGGGACACGAAATGGCACGGAGAAGGGCAAGGAGAAGCTAGGTGGATCTTCTCAAGGTAAGTCCAAGATATAATCAAAGTGAGATATTGCTTATTCCATTTATCGAGGGCCACACTTTGTTCATAAATGCCCAAGATGAAAGGCGGGTGAGGAACAAGTAAATACTATGATCGCGAAGGATCAAGAAGAAGGAGAGAAAGACTCAACAAAAGAAGTCTTCCTTAGTAGTTTTGCTATGTTGAGCGCAATGGATCTTATGAAGGAGCGTTCGAACAAAAGAAATGAGAAACCTGATAAAGAGGGAATATGGTAAGAGAGATGTGTCAATGATAAAGGAGTCTTCGAGGAAACCACATTTGGAGGAGCGTCCATATATTATTTCAATGACGATGTCGATTTCTTCTAATGGGGGTGGTTTGTTAGACCCCTAAGGCTCGATAGCGGTATCATGTCAGCATTGGCAAGTCTTGACCAATGTTTGACATGCAAAATAATGAAACAAGGAAACAAATTGTGAGGAGGAAAGGAGAAAAAGGGGAAATGTTAGGCACTGATATGCATTGATGAACATTGGTGGAAATCTTCGACGAGATGCAAGATTTGGATGTGAGACCAAAAGAAGGTTTGAGGTGGACATTCAACGGAAGGTTATCTGGATCATATACATGACAAGAATTTGCGAGAGTTTCATAGTGATTTAGTAAGTTAGATCAAACATGGTGTACGTTTTGGTAGAGTTTCAGATCTTGTACAAGCTGACTTGGCTAAGGCTAGGTTCTTGAAGGACTAGGGACTTAGTGTGTACTCAAATGGACAAACCATGGCTAAAAGAGTTCACATGAGAAAGCATTGGAAGGACCAGTGTGCTATTTGTTAATTTTTATCAACAAATTACCTAAAGACTTTAATTGTGCAGCCGATTTCTTGCCCTCATTTTATGTTTTGTAAGACCTAGCCACAAGGAGACTAATTGGAATGGGTGATTTCAAGCAATTACCTACTCACTTTGCTACTAACTCTCACGTTACAAACCTTTGGTGCCAACGTTTAGAGCATTTATCTTTTAAGTGTTTGTCTCTTGTTCTCGAATTTTTATCTTTATCTTTAAAAGATTTTGATAAATATTGTAATGTATGTCATTATGCCAAACCAATATCGAATTATTTTTTCTATCATATTAAATATAAAGTTCCTTTTGAACTAACATTTGATAACCACAAAAAACTGCTTTCTCTGGGGCTCATTTTTTCTTGACCATAGTTGATAATTATACTCGTGTAACTTGGGTTTTTCTCATGAACCATAAATCAGATATTTATCTTTTCTTAGCATCCTTTTATGCTATCCTTAAGACTTAATTTTATTATTTGATTAAAAGGGAACATAGTGCCAATGGCTTAGAATTTACATCCAATTATATTTAAAAAAGGTATTTTTATTTCAACAAAGTTGTGTTGAACAACAAAATAGGGTCATTGAAGTTGCTCGTGCTTTACAATTTAAAATGGGCTACTTAATCGTTTTTTGGAGGGGGGAGGGGATATGTTCTAATCGCAACTTGCTTGATCAATTATATCCTGACACATTTATTGTCCAATAAACCTCTAAATGAATTATTGTTTTCCTATCCACCATATTACATGCACTTATGAGTCTTTGGATGCCTCTGCTGTGCCTATGAGAATCAAACACCTTGATATAAGTTTGACGTACGTTTTAGACATTGCATATTTGTTGGTTATCCTCGAGGAAAAGAAGGGGCATTATATTTATGATCTTAAGCAAAAGAAAATTTTCAATTCCAGAGGTGTAATATTACAGGAAAAATATTTCTCTTTTTTAATTTAAATTCACAGTCAAGTGAACAATTTAGTCCTTTTATCTCATTCCTTTACTTGTTATAATTAAGCATTAAGTGAAATCACCCTTACATTACACTACTACACTAAATTTAATGTTGATTCAAGTGATAATCCTCCATAATGTGAATTTCTACCTAGCTTCTCTACCAATGAACTAGGCTACGCCCTCCTCCTCAACAAAAAAACACCTATAAAGAAATCGTCAGCCTCTAAAACTTCTTAATGATTATATGTGTATAGGATGATTCTAGCCTCTCATCACACTCTAAGGCAGTCACTTCAACTACAAAACACCTTATATCTCATTCATTATCTTATTCAAAATTTTCATCATCTCATACTACATTTTTATCTGCCATCTCTAGTCAAGTTATGCCTAATGCTTACACATAGCTTGTTCAAGGCCCACATTAGAGAGACACCATTGGTAAAGAGATCAAAGAGTTAGAGAAAAATAACACTTGGAGTATGGTACTTATTGGGAAAAAAAGCTTATTAGATTAAATTGGGTATAAAGAAATTAAATATCACACAAATTCTATAATTAAACATTATAATGTGTAATTAGTTGCCAAAGGATACTCGCAAGTTGAAGGCCTTGACTACAAATGAAGGCCTTAACTACATAAAGACAAAACTTACCACTATTAGATGCTTGCAATTGCTGCAATTAAAATGTGGGAACTTCATCAATTGAATGTAAATAATGCATTCCTTCGTAATGGCTAAAATAAAAAAAATATACATGTCTCCTTTGCTAGATTATTCAAAGTCGAGTGATAATTGAATATGTCACCTTGGAAAGTCAATTTATGGGTTAATTAAAGCAAACATCTTAATAATAGTTTGCTAAGTCCTCTGCTAATTTGATCCATTTCGGATTCGTTCAACCAAAAGTAGATAATTCTCTCTTCGTTTCACATTCAGGTGATTCTTTTTCTGCCGTATTTGTATATGTTGATGATTTAATCATTATAATCAACAATTCTTCTTACCGTTAAGCCTTGAAATGCAATCTTGACACTTGCTTTCATATTAAGGATTTTGGCCCCCTCAAATACTTTCTTAGAAATTAGGTTAATCAAACATCTAATAGCATTTCTTTATAACAAAGGAAATATACTATTGACATTTTTATAAAATCAGGCATGCTTCGTTGTAAACCATGTCATTTTCTAATGGAGTAACAACATCAACTTTCTCGGCAAAGGATTGTGAATAAAAGGTTTTTTTAGGTGTAAGTTAGATGGTCTAAAATAATTCACTCTTTGTGAACATTAATCTTAAATTAATTAAAAACAGTTGATTTACTCGATAAAGCCACTGAACAAATGTCTAGTAAACGTACAAAAACTCAAAAAGATAAATAAAATTGTTAATTATGGAAAATCACTATTTCACAAGTTAATAGAAAACTTAAATTTTATTTCCCTAATTATACATTTTTAAAGTTTTTTAACAATTAAAAATAGTTTCAAAAAGTTATTACAAATACATATTAATAGAACTTATATGCCTAACCTAATCCATGCCAATTGAAAGCTAATATGTCTTCTAACTTTATACTTAAGGCTTTTTTAAATTTGAACCAACTTTATAAAATTAATAATTAAAAAACATAGACCATTAATACTCAAGTTTAGGTTTAGCTGTAGCTTTGACAAATATGTTTTGAATTTTATTATTAATAAAAGATTGAGTCGAATCGATTCAAAATCAACAGATTAAACTAAATTTAATTGAATTCAAACTAGTTTAAATTCAATTCTTAGGCACAAGATAAGCTTGTGAATATAGGTGTGAATTAAATCTTTTTAATAAATTTTAGTTAGGCTTTACTTAATTGAGTTCGACCAAATTGACTTACAAATAGATTTATTAAAATTTAAATGTGAAAATACTTTAAATATGAAAATTTTAAATGTTAAATCAAACTATATATTAACATTATAATTAAGTTTTATAATAAATTTTGATTACTATATAATTGCTTATATTGATATCAAATTCAATTTGAATTCAGTCTGTTTATCACATATGGTAGAATTAATATATGATTTATTTTAAAAACGAGTCAGGGTGAAGGAGTTTATGTATCATATAGACTTGAGGTTGGGTATAAGAAAGTCGAATATTTCTCTAAACAAGATAAAAGATACGTGTTTTTCTCTACTGTAGTTTTACCCATTTCAAAATTTTATTATTATTTAGGTTTTAGAATCCCTTATATTAGTTATTTGTTAGTTGATTCATAATAACCCACCCATCAACCCTTTTACGTAATGTTGATTTTCCCCGTGGAATTATCATGTTAACATGTGGGCATAAACTCACTTGAAACCTATCCAATACGAGTATAATCTTAACCTAATTTTGCTCTTCATAAATTATTGACTTCAGCTCTAAAACTTCATTCAAATCCTACTAATATCTAAAATAAACCAATTTGTTTGAGTCACCCGAAAACAAAATCCAAATGTTTTACTTAAATGTTAGTTTTAAGGCTGATAGCAATTAAATATTTTTTCAAATTAGGAACTACAATTTATTTGTTATGTCAATGAAATTTATAACCATTAGTCTTTTAGCGTGTATTTGATAAATAGCTGAATATATATAATAGTTCCAAATTACATATTTTAAATAAATTATTTAATGAATTAATGATTTAAAGTTAAGTCTTAGATTTGATTAGTCTGCATTTACACACTTCAATATGTCTCATCTCTTAATCAACCATAATATTTTAAGATGTAATCCCTTTCATCGATAAATTTCAACCTGTCTTATCTTTTAACCAACTATCATCTTTAAAATTAAAGTGAATTGTAATCTCTTTTATTGCAAATCAACCTTCAACCTTTTTGATTAACTTAGCAATCTCTTATAGCCTCCTTTGCTGCAAATCAACCTATTGTACTAGGTTAAGAATTATATTGCCTTTGCCTTTTTTTTTATAAAAGAAAATAGCAAGCATTATTAGATTAACTTTATTAACATATTTATGCTTACCCTAAGGTCTTTGTTTAATGCAATAATTGGATAATTACATGCGTACAAATCTAACACCTATTGTGTTATGGCTTTTTTTTCATGTTAAACATTAGAGTGATATTAAATATTCATTTGATGCTATCAAGTTTAATATAACTAAATATAATAAGTTGTTGAAGTATACTACATATTGCATTTATTACACCTTTTGGATGATGATAATTCTATTTTCAATTATTTTAACAAGATTTATCGTTCAGCAGGCTCTGATCATCTAATAAGGCTTATGTCGTTTAGCAGGCTTCTATTATTTGACAGGCTCCTATTATTTTAAATTTTAATAGAATCCTATCTTTATATAAATTGAAAATAACTTAGATTCACTTCCTCTTGTGTGTGTTTGCTTTATCATTTGTTATTAGAGTGACGTTTCACATTTTGTGTTTTACAGCATGTGATAGATCATGACAAACAATTTGAGAAGTTTTGAAGGACAATCTGTCTCAAAACCTCCTTACTTCAATGAAAACAACTACTTATATTAGAAAGAGAGAATGACCATATATCTCCAATTTGTAAATATCGAAGTCTTACAAGCCATCAGAGTTGGAACTACACTTTCCATTACCGTTAACGTAGACGTATGGACTGATGTTGATAGAATAAATGCATAACTAAAGGCTAAAGTAAAACATCATCTGATATGTGCGTTATTTGTAGAAGAATATGAAAAGATATCCTACAACTCTACAGCAAAAGAAATATAGGATAAACTACAAGTCACCTTTGAAGGAACAAATGAGGCAAAGAAACATAAAATAAGTCTTTCAGTGCATCAATATGAAACTATTGGCATGAAACAAAAAACCATAGATGAATTCTTCGGACAGTTCAACAATATCATTATAGACTTAAAGAACTTAGGAAAGATATATCCTAATAATGATCTAGTAATGAAGATTCTAAAGCCACTACCAAAGGAATGGAGACCTAAGGTGATAGCTTTAGAAACTGCAAAGGATCTAAACATTGTTTCACTTAACTAGCTATGAGAAAACTTGATGATGCATGAAACTGAGCTTAGACAAGATAAAGGATCCTCCTACAGAAGAGGAATGACACTAAAAGCAGCCTGGTCAGATGAGGATTTTGAAAGCTTTGAAGAAGAAGAACCTGAAGAAGTCAACAACTTCCATCTTATGGCTAAATCAGGAGATGATGAGGCATATTATTCTAACTCTAATATTGAAGTTGATGAATTGAAAAATGCATATCATGAATTGTATGATTAGTACAAAAAGTTGATAGTGAAGTATTTCAAAGAAGTTGAGAAGTCCAAAAGTAATGATACATCTTTAAATAGTAAGGCTAAATCATTGGAATCTATGAACACAAATTTGGCGACCAAGAACTTCCTTTTCTGTTTTCAAATTCTTCTGCATGATTGCTCCAAATTGAAGAAATGCATTTTCAATATGAACTTTTCTACAAAACTCCATCTTTTCTTTCAAAGTAGTCGAAATGTGATATTTCATGTGTCTCTAACACCTATTATCAACTATACATTGATTTTCTCTTATCTCCATTTTGAAGCATATTTGCAAAAAGTATTATCTCATTTTAGGTACCCAAACTTTTTGGGGTGCTTTTAGCTTAGTAGCTTGACCTTTCGGTCTCCAAACTTTTTAGGGTCTTTTCAGGTTAGTAGCTCGACCTTTCGGTCTCCAAACATACACTTGATATGTGATTTTTGTTAACGATAGGCTCCTTACTAAGAAAGGAAAGGCTTTTTCTAATCAGTAAGAACTTATAAAGTGTACAGGTATTTTTTCGAAACCCTTCATTATTAGTTGAATTTTAAAAATATATTTGTTATTGTTTGTCATCATCAAAAAGGGGGATATTGTTATCTCAAGTTTTATTATTAATGATTTTGATGACAACCACATAATATTTCAAATTTTAAATTGGATTTATTTCCTTGTACAATTAATGGTCGAATTCTTAAAAGGAAATAAAATCAAAAGAGAAATGATTCCTTTCTTGTAAGAACCTTCCTAATTAACTTACCATATTTATTTCACAATATCTGAAAGAATCTTGTTATCATTGGACTTATTTTCTTTTATTGTTCATGGGTTAATCCTTAAAAGGAAATAAAATCATAAAAAATACGCTTCCTTTCTTACAAGAACCTTCTTTATGAACTTACCTTATTAGAAATTGTTTATTCGAAAGGATCTTACTAATTATAAAGGTTGTATATTAGCTCCCTGATTACTGAAAGATTTTTTGCAAAGATGGCATCGAAGTTATTCAGATTTAAATCTATCTAGTTGACTAAGGATGCAACTGAAGCAACGACTAGTTGAAGAAAACATCTACTTAAAAAAAAGTCACTACTTCTGCGAAGATATATCAGACTGTTAAATTACATCAATGGCATCAATACTCTTGAAAGTCATATTCTTATCAAATCTCTTGTGATTTAGAAAGTGAAAATTCTTTTTGAGAGAGATCATTGAAGCTCATATCAAGCAAATTACATTTTCATCTATTTAGAGCTTGTAGAGGCTAGCTAGATACTATTAATTTGGAAGGTTGGAGAACCTTAAAAAATATGTACTTGTGAGCTTGAAGGGGCTCGTCAAATTACTACTTGAGATTTTAGTGCAACACTCAAGTTGCATATTTAGTTGTTTTAAATTGTTTAACATGATTTATTGTTTAGCAGGCTCTGATCTTCTAACATGCTCTTATCAATTAGCAGGCTTCTATAATTTGAACATAATTTGGAAAATTTTTCAAGTCACACACAATTCACCCCCTCCCCCTCTTGCGTGTATTTGCTTTGTTAGATAACCTTTGTTTTATCCTTCTTTTATATTTTTTTTATTATTATGGTGTCATAAACAATTAACTGGATCAATTATATAAGAAGAACTAGTATTTCGTAAGATGCTAAAGTTGTAGTCATAGAGAGGGTGAAAAAAGTTGATAGTTCAAATTAAGAGACATATTATGTTAGTAACACACTCATTGGTAAATTTATTTACATATCCGTATGTTCTTTTAATTTGCCAATTCTGTTCAAGTTAAAGGGAATTGCTCAAACCAACCGTATTAGTTTATTAAGTGTAAATGTTAATTAGATGTATGGTAACAATTATATAAAATTCCCAAGATAAAAAATGGAAAAATTCCCGATGAACATGAGATAACAACTAGTAAAGCAATTGGATATCATTCGTGGTATACAAAAGTCAATTCTAAATATATTAAGAGAGCCTAATATTAGGATGCATAAGATAGTGATCAATTTGTCTACATAAACACATATATTACTTTTAAGTAGTTTTATGCTTGATTTTTTCTCCCATTTATTTCAATATCTAGTCTTAATAATGACAGTTTTCTCATCCACATCGAACCTACAACTTAAACTGTTCTTAAACACACTACAAACCAACTAAGTACCATCAACATTTGCATTCAAATATCTTTGTTGCAATTTTGAAACTTAGCATTAGTTTTTACAAGCTCATTAATAAAGTCAACACTTTTCTCAATTTGATATTCTTAAAAAAAGAACAAGTAAATTTCTCGTTAAAAATATTCACATTTACTTAATATTTTAGAAATAATATTTCACTTATCAAAAATTATACTTCTTTGTTTGATTGATCAAAAAGTATAAACCTTACCCAAATTAAGTACATCCATAAAATCTTTTCCTAGGAATACTTTGGGTTCATGAAGTTTATAAGACATTTTGACTCTGCAATGGCAGTAATGCATATATTTATAATTCTATTAACTCTTCATGGGATGACCTATAAGTTCTCCTTTCTCTTGTAAAACATCCATAACCTTTTAACTAATAGAGATTTATTCATGATACTAGCTTAGCTGATTCCAATTCCACCTTCCTCCTTAGGAAGACAACGAGGGAGCTCCATTTGATGCTAAGAGATTTAGTGTTATTGGTAAATCCTTTCTAAATGAAATCCTTTATTAGCATATCTATTCTCTTTAAAACTCTCTCAAGCATAGCTAATGAGAGAGCTAATAGTTATTAAAGTTGTTGAGGACTCTTACTGTAAGTTAGATCTTACCTCCATAGGATAAGCTTTTGTTACCCTATAAGTTATCCTTTTTTGTATGGAACATATCAGAGACTTTCAATTATGAGAATTCATGTTTTTAGTGGAGATGGGGACTCTTAGATATCTGAAAGGAAATGGCTCTATCTTTAATCTCTTTATGGAAGGAAGTATTGTTCCTTGGGAGCCTAGGACACAAGTACAAGATGGAGCTTTTGTGTTAATTAAAGAGAATAGAAAATAGAGTTGACTTAACCTTTTCCATTGTGATCACCTTGGTGAGGGTAAATACTTGATGAGGTGAAATAGAGCCTCTCAGGAAGTTATATAGTTCTTCAATAAGTTCCTTTACCTGATTATTTCTACTTAGTAGATTAGTAAAGTAGGATTGTGTAATTTCCTTGAGATTCTTCTGATCTTTGATTATAATCCTATAGGAATCTTTCAGAGCTAGAATTCTAGCCTTGTTCCTTCTTACATAGATAACATTGTGGAAAAACTTGGAATTCATGTCTCCTTCCTTTAGCCATATAATACTCGATTTTAGTCTTAAGTGTGAATTAAAAAGAATCTCCAATGAGTTGTATTAGTTTCTCAGCTTCCAGGCCTTTCTCTTCTTAAAGTGTAGGTCATTTAGGTTACTTTTAAGGTCCTTTTGAACTGAGTTGAGAGCCTCAAATGCTTCATTTTTGTTAATCTATATAGGATCCCCATTATGCCTTAGTAACACTTTACATTCATCCTTAAGTACCTTTAGAAACCTTACACACTTTTGTGTTAGTGCAACTACCTCCTATATTTAAAACTTTATTCACTACTTGCTCAAATATAGGATGCTCTAATAGTGTATTGAAAAATCTAAAGGAACTTTTCTCTTATAATCTTGCTAAGTTAACTCAATTTCAATCATGGAATGATATGACATTTAAAATTTTCCAAAGTGTGCAAAACTTTAAATAAAATTATTTAACCATTGATCATTTACTAGACATCTGTCTAACTTTCCCTACATAAATTTATCATCATTATGTTTATAGCTCCAAGTTTAAAAAAGCCCTAGTGTATCTAAGGTCCAGCAAACCAAGCTTAGAGGAGAGGCGGAGCAGTTCATAAAATCTGGCTTTAGAATGTAAATAACTATTATATGTTTTATATGGGGCAATTGTGCCCTTGAAATTATCCAAGGATATTAATGCTTGGAACTAGTGTAAACAACTGACCCTATAGTTTAGACCTCTGAAATTCCCAATTCCCTGTATAGATTATAGTTATAGCAATCATCTTGTTTAAAATAAGACCTACTTGAGTCTCTTGGATTAGAGCATCTTTCCCTTTTGTTCTAGGAGTTTCATTCTCTATGTAAGTTCCTTCTCCAATCTCATCATACTTTCATTGGAGGAATTCCCTTCTATTTGTCCAGTAGCCTCCTTAGTATTTTCCTAAAGAGAGGAATCACCTCCTAAATTCTCCCATTGTTGTTTGTCTTCATATTCTGCTACCTTAGTGTAGGTTTCATCAGCCATTGGTTTTGGCCTCCATATTTTTCCCATTCCTTTTTAAGGGTTTTCATGGGTAGTTTACCTTTGTGGAGTCCTTGATTAGGTTTCCTACACCATTAAGCTTTAAGATATGCATTGTATTATGAAGTTCCTTTTCAAATCTCATCTTAACACAAATTTTAGAAAATCCTATACTATTTAGATTTGTTGTGTTATCATCCAATGCTATGGGGCACCTTAGAACGTTATCTAGATAGCTCATCACTTCAGAGCGATTATATGAAAATCAACTCAAATAAGGATTGTTTATAACTCAGATCTGTCCAATGTAACTCCCAGTTGCCATTTTCTCAGTATCAAAGCCCTCCCTTGGATGTGTCATGGTCCCATTTCCAATTTCTCCATCACAGTTTCCTCAATGAAGAATCTAAATATGAAGAGACCATCCTCTCACTAGACAGTTCGTTAGACTAAGATTTTTTTTTGAATGTGTTTACCCACTAGTTCACCACTAGCAAAGCTAATCTTTTATCCAGGAAAACCTCCCACTAGTGCCACATTCCTTTTTTTTTTTTGGTTTAATATCTCAGGTGGAGGAGCCACTAAATCCTCACCAGAAGTGAAGGGAATATAATGTAGCTTTCCAAAGGAGTCATGATCTCACTACAAGAAAACAACCCTATTGCGAAGTTTTAAAAAACGTCACAAAAAAACATTACATAAGGTGGTGTAGGCAAAAGGTTTTCGTGACGTTTTATGAAAAACATCGTTGAAAACTCAGACATTCCACGACGTTTCGAAAAATGTCACTACAAGGTCCTTAAAACGTCATGGATTTTTTTAAAAAACATAGTGAAAACTAGCGAACAATCTGCAACGTTTTAAAAATGTCGCAGAATAGGTTACAAAAGAAATGTCGCAGATTGTAAGAAATTTATTTTTTGTAAATTTTCGATTTTATTTTAATAAATTTTCGATTTTAATAATTAATTTTTTATTTATCCAAAAATAATTTTAATTTAATAATTATTCAATTTTAATTTTAATTTTTTCTTTTTTATTTCAATTTTAATTAATAATTTTTCCTTTTTTATTAAATCCGATAATAGTTTTCAATTTTAATAATTATTTTTTTTTATTTTTTTTCAATATTTTGAAAAAAAATTTAATTTAATTATTATTTTTTAAATAACACATTTTTAAATCTTATTTATTTAGTAACTATTCAATATTATTTATGAAATTTATTTATTTAATAATTCTTCAATTTTTTGAGTATATCATTATTTTTAATAATTATTCATGTATAACAAGAATTTAATACATTTAATTTTAATTCCTAAACATGTCATAATACAGTAATTTATATAAACAATACGTCTTAAATGTTTAACATATCAATATGAATACATATCTAATCTAAATGAATATTATGTGTAGTACATAAAAGTTTCAAGACCTTTTTTTGTTGTTTGACTTCGATAGTTAATTGATCTTGCATTTCTTTAACTTTTTTAGTTAATTCATCGACTTAAGACTATAACCCCTAATTAACCTTCTTCGACTCCTCTAATTTGTCTTAAAGTCTCTTTCCGACCGAAGTCTTCCATTATGGTCGAGGCTCAATTCTCATGCCAACAACATAATCTGATCTAGTGTCCAAGACTTTGTTGAACACTTCATCCACTGTCATCAGATGACCTTGTTGTATTGAATGTGTCAATTTGTGACATTAATTCTTGAAAAAGTAAGAATTAATTATGTAAATAGTCTCATTTAAGAAATATTTGTAAATGAACTATGTACTTACCCATTTTTCTTTGCATTCGGTAGTTGCCCATTGACCTTTACTTTCATCATAATGAGTGTGATACCATAACTTCATCCGATCACACTCTTCTCCATCTTTGTCACTCTGTTGTATATAAATATATTAGTAGTAATATTTATTATAAATTTTGAAATGTCAATCAAAGAAAAATATAATTAAAAAGATAATAACTCACAATCTCATACCGTATTGCTACAAAGGCCTTGGAGCCAGAGTTTGGTCGACATATGACCTAATTCCTAGCCAATTTGGCTTTTTGACTTTTTTTTCTAATCGTACACGTAACAAAATCTATTATAACATCTATAAATCACAATTCATAAATACTAAAATATAATCAATTGTCAAAAAGTTTGTGAAATTAAGTTTTTTTATCAAATAAACTAACCTTTGTAGCTGATTGCTCCCAATATTCGCATAAATCCATCCACTCCGCCACTGTGACATTATGCGGCTTTAGGTATATAGAAAACATGTACAAATTAGATAGTTTTAAATTACTTACGTCTAACTTATCAAATGCAATGTCCAACTCCACATTAGTAAAATTTTTTTCCATTTTGTTCTTATAGGTAAGGAAGTTCAGGATACCACACCAATCTCACTCGATAATTTGGCAAATTATATGGAGTTGGTTGGTCGTCCTTCAGCAGGGGAGATCTCTATCTCCAATATTTTACCTATCACCTTATTAATTTTTGTCAGTCTGTGTCCTTTTATGACACCCCTTGTTTTCTTTGGATCAGTCGTGGATACTAAAATATCAAAGGAATAATTTATAATTAGCATATAACATACTCTTAATTGGTTAGATAAACAAAATAATTAAACTTAATAAATTTCACCAATGTGATGTGAAAGATCATACCTGCAGTGCTTGCAAAGGTACCACTAACACTAGGAAGATTAGTGTCATTTACTAGTGTCTCTGATTATTAGAAGATGGAGCCATCTCTTGAGAAGTTGATGGAGAACTAATATTGCGTCACATATTCAAAAGTTGTTCAAACTTATCTTTGGGATGAGTAATAAGTGCAAATGTGACATCTCTTAATGTTGGAGTTGGCTCACAACGTGCAAGTGTGTGATCTTCTAACTGTGTACGAGCAGATGGCTCATTAGCTACATTTCTAAGAAATTGACAGTACTGCAACTGTAGTTGTGTCAGTACTAAGCTGCTTGGTGCAGCTTTATTCTTCTTCTTGGGTAGACCAGGTCCCATGTTAATCACCTACATTCAATTCAATATTAGATTTCAAAGTAATATTCATCAACCATATTTAAAGAAAACAATAAAAATTGACAATCATACTAGTCATATGCATGTTCACTACTAAAAGATTATAAAACCTGAAAATGACATGATATAGATGAAGAAACTCGAAATGTGGTTTTAAAGACTACATATTCATCAGAGAAGAGCAAACAGTAAAAACTGATAACTATACTAGTCCAACAAATAAAAATACCGACTTTTTGCAGTATCTTATATCAAAAGTAGCTAATAGAAAAAATAAATTTCTATTTGAAACGGTCCAAGCAGAATCTCTATTTGAAATAGTCCAAGCCTGTCTATATCTTTATAACTCTATAGTACCTAAATGACATAATAACAGAAAGTTGCATCCTTCAATTTGTTTCCTAAAGAAATTATTCACTTTATCCTTCACTGAAACAGACAGAATTCACTCATGAATAATAGAAAAACAACCCATGCCAACTTTATGCAATGAACTATCCACACTTGCCCTAGTCATCCATAAGACCAACTCTTATTAAGGTCATTCATGTTTAAATCTGAAAAGCTATAACAACTGAAGCACATGAACCAAACTCTTGTCTTCCTAATTGGAATAAAATCCTAAGCTATAGTTTTTTTTGAAAATTTAAAATAGTATTTAGAAAATAACAAATACAAAAAAGTATTAGTCTTGAGTACAAAACTCGTCTAATAAGCTTTTGCACGTAGATAAGAACTAACCATCATTTATACAGAAAAATATTCTTCAACTAACATTACACTAATACAATTCCCTTTGAGAAATAAGTAAACAAAATTTTAAGCATTACCCCTCCTGATCTTAGGCTAAAGCTTGAAAAAGGGACTCAACACTTCAAAGCATCTTTTACTCTAGGTATAAATTAATTCTCTATGAAGAAGCAACTACATGTGTACAACCATTGGTCCACTAACTTCATTGTTTAGAATAGTTACTCCTTTATTTATTGAATGAGTTTGGTTAACATATATTTCTTAAAGCTAACCACCCCTTAAAAACATTAGGTAATCCTTTTTTTTAAAATCTATAAAGGCACAAACTAAATAGTATCATAAACATTGTCATGTTTCCTTAAAAGATGTTTATATCTAAATATAACAATTTTATAAACTCATCATAGTGGAGAATAGACTTATTAAAATGAAATAAATCCTTAATACATTTCCAGATATTAACAAAGAATTTAAATTTGAAGAAGAGACGCAAGAGTGATTTAGAGACCTCTTTGCATAAGGAGCATAATCTCAAGGCACATTAACCAAACTCTTATCTTCCTAATTGGAATAAAATCCCAAGCCACAGATGGTACATGAACCGTATAAAATATGGATTCTACACGCAATAAAAATATAATAAATCATATCCCAATTCAACCAGCTAGCATATCATCGTTAACAAGTCAATTCACAATGGAAATAAAGTAAGTAAAGAAATCTGCCAACATCAGACATCAATATTCTTCTTACTCTTCAGAACCTTATTTTCTATACTACGTCACTATATTCTTAGATCTTGTACTTCACTATACTGCATCAATATGCTTCTTACTCTTCAGAAATGAATGTACAGGACTTAGTCCAACAAAGAGACAAAGCTTGTACACAATACTATGAAGAAACTGAAAGACTAACTAGTTTTCAAGAGATGGAAATCAGAATAACAAGAGGGTTGCTGTATGCACAACACTTAGTCCAGCAAAGAGACAAAGCTTTTACACAATACCTTGTAGAAACTAAAAGACTAACTAGTTTTCAAGAGATGTAAATCAGAAAAACAACATATAAAACATTTAAGTGTTGAAGGTGTTGACTATGACATGCTCTCAATACAATGATTCAAAATTCTTGTTTCTCCTCCCCAATCAAACAGTTCAAATCCAACAAATATATATAGATATCTAACCAAAGTAAAAAGACAAATTGAATTATCTATAGATATCTAATGACTCTCACAACAGATGTACTTAATAATCATATTCCTTGTTATACTAATGATTTATTTCAAGTCTTTAAAAAAATTTGTCTATCTCTGAACTGTCATCGGGAATTACATTTTGATACATTTTACTTTCCTCCCCAAGTAAGAAAAGAGAAACAACCTATTTGTGAAAAAATCTACCTAAAAATATATCACATAGTGATTGAGCCCAAGTTTAATATATAATTGGCTACACATTCATGGTCGTTAATGCACTTTTTGACTCTTAATTCATGATCTTTGTGTTTAAATTAGTCTCTTACGGTGAGCTTATGTTTTATGCAATTTGTTAGTAAAATTGTACAAATTGACATTAATTGCATTATAATTTTTCCTTGGACAATTGATACTGCAAATTGTGGTTTTATATTGTAGGAGAAAGGAGTCAAAAAGGATCAGGAAAGTCAACACGGCATGAAGTCCTTAAGGCACGTCGCGGCGTGAACTGATCACCTCGCCGCGGCGAAATGGCGAAACGTAATTCCCACGTCGCGGCGCATCAACACATGATCATACGTCGCGACGTCAACAATTCAACATGTCACGGCGAGCAATCCAGGAAGCACGCCGCGGCCTCAAACTCTCCATGCCGCGACGAGGATTAATTCCCGCACGCCGTGACTCATCCAGTGCACGCCGCGGCGAGAAGATAGATAATTTGAGGCGTGGAAGAAGCTATATGCCATTATGTTTCTATTTGATGTTTGGTAAATTAAAAAACTATATTTCCATTGAAAATTTGATGCCTTGTTTGCATGGTTTAGAGTAATTTTGCAACCTTTTATTAACCATATGTCCAATTATCTATGCTTTTATTTTCTACATTGAGGACAATGTACAATTTTAAATATGAGGAAGGGATTTTTAAAGCTTTTTGTCATTCTTTTTATCAATTCTTATTAATTAATGTCCCTATTTAGTTAAAATATGTCCAAACTACCTTAAATTACTTAATTGAATTAGTATGCAAAAGGATGAAAGTTAAAATAAACTTATTTTTATAAGTCATATTTTTAGTAATCAATAAGATAATTTATTTGAGTGAAAATTACATATTATTTATACACACGAAAAAATTTTGTGATCTTTTGAGCCTAAGAGCAAATACATTACTATTTTAATCTCTTTTATTCTTTAATGTGTGTTATCATACATAGTAGGATGATTGTAGAACTTGTTTTTATTATCCCTATTGAGACCACATTATTAAATTAGAAGCATCCTTTTGTTTCAGCCTACTTTCTTAATTATTATCCTACCATATTTTATCCCTTAGGAGTAACCACTTTTGAGACTTAGCCTTTCCATTGATTATAACCGTATTGATAGCCTTTACCTTATTTTTCATGAAAGCTTTTTCGTTATTTTTGAACATTAAAAGATTTGCATTTACTTAATTGCTTGAAACATGAATTATATTGAAGAATTTTTTAAAAAAGGTTCCAATATTTCTTTTTGAGCATTGGCATATGGTGAATGCTTGAAAAATAAAAAATTATATATATATATATATATATATTTTTCAAGAATCAAAGATATAGATTTCATATCGTACCGGCCAGAAAATTATATAAATTAATGTCTTTAGTACTGGCTGTCGATACCAGCCAGTTCTAAATTTTTGTCTGGAACTAGTTAGTATTGGTTGTTATTTGAAATATCGATCAATACTGTAAACTTTTAAATCTCTAGGGACTAAATTGTAGAAAGAATTAAACAAAAACAAAATAAACCCGCGTATGCATACGACAGATTAGACCACCTATTTTCATTTCTCTCTTTCCTCTCTACCCATTTTCAATTTTTCATTATTCATTCTCCCTTCCCCCAACATTCACCGTAGTCAACCATCCACTACTACTACTCTACCACCCACAGCCACTACCATCGCACCATGCCATGCTTCACCATTAGACTTGCCTAATGTTACACGTTGGCCTCAACCTCTAGTCGGACCACCTGTCCAAGCTTGGTTTCTCCACCCATCCGCAACAGTCTACACCACTCTAACATTGCCATTTATTGCTACTACAATCTACGACCACCCTGCTACTCGCCAAAAAAATGAAAAGACTGCAAAAATCAAGATTTACATTTTTCAGATCTAGACTCGACTTGACCCGACCTAACCTAAATTACAATTTGTAATTTTTTGTGTGTTTTGAATTGCCTTTTTTCTATTCTGAATTGCAATTGCATTATGTTTTAGTTAAGTCATGTGTGTTTTATGAATAGTTTATAAAATATGCATTAGAAAATTTAGGTTTGAAAGTTAGAATTGTTTATGTGAGTTGTTCAATTTCAATGTAATTTATACATTGTGAATTTATAAAGAAATGAAATCAAAATAATATTGTGTATGAATCATGGAATAATATTTAAGTATTGTGAATTTTTGATTTATTAATTGTGTATAATTCAAGAATATGTCATATTATTTGTTATTTTAACAATCATAAAAATGATATCAAAATTAATGCATTAAGTTGTTAATTTGTTAATTAATTTATAAGAAACATACAATTTACTAATTATTGTTTGTATATAAAAAAGTATTTAACATATGATTAATAATTTAAGTATAAGATTTAATATATATAATTAATTCATTTAATATATGTGATTAAGTTAAGAAAATTAAATGTTTGCATTTTTATATTGTTTATTGTTTTCAGGAAATAAAATTACAAATATTAGTATTATCTTATGTGTAGAAAATACACATTTATCATCTTATCTTATGATTAGTTAAATATATAGTAGAAATTAGTATGCGAAATTATTAATTTAATTTAAAAATAAATTGAAGGAAGTTCAAGTACTTTTGATAATTCAACCACTTTATGAAGATTCAATGATCCAGCTTGGGCTCGTGTTGGATTGGTTCCCAAAATGAAGAACCATACCATTTTTTGTTTTGTAACAAGCATTTGAAACATGGAGGAATTACCAAATTAAAGAAGCATTTAGTTAGAGTCAAAGGTGATGTGGAACCTTGTAAAAAAGTTAGATATGATGTGAAATAAAAAATAAAGACTTTTTTTCAAGAGTATCAGCGTGAGAAAGATAGAAGGCAAAGATTGAATTACAAAATTGGTAGTGTGAGTTCATTTATTGGTGTTCAGGATGATAGTGGGAATGTTGAAGGTGGTAGTATTCCTAACCACCAAGAAGGGAATGTTGCACCTGATGTTAGGAAAAAAAGAAGATAGGTGTCTAATTTGTTTGCATTATAAATAACTCTTGGAGCTCAACCTTGACTCCATAATGCCTTACGATCTAGAGAAGCGGCTCATAATGTGGATAAGCTAATAGTTAAATGGTGGTGTAATTCAGGTATAGCATTCAATACTTCACAGTCTTATTATTATTAGTCTATAATAGATTTTATTGCCTTTATCGATCCAAGAGGTGATATATGCTTAATTGATTGTATAATTATTCCTTAATACTTAGTGATTAATGATATGAAATTGCTTAAGATACTCACTTTGACTTATATATGATTTTAGGCACAATTTGAAAGCGAAGGAGTTAAAGTGAGTCAAAAGCACTATATTTGGGCTATTTTTTGAATAATCGCGCTCACTTGTCTTCATAGAGCAAGAAGAAGAAGATTATAGAAAGAATAATACAAGAAAATGAAGAAAATGCCAAAAAGTTCTGACGGCCATGTTGGAATAAATGCACAGCTGTGAGCATCACTCACGGCTTTGTATGGTACTGCATGTGTAGCACCCCAACCCCGCAGGACCCGAACCCGATATCGTGAGTGATATCCGAGTCCGCGCCACACGAGATTGGTATGCTACTGTAAATTGATGTATGCTACTATAAATTGTTATATATTACTGTATTATGCTGTACGCCATGGGCGTAATGCATGATTTGAGTGAACCATCGATGATGGTTTCTCGCTGAGTTCGCAAACTCACCCAACATTGCAACTAT
>JAOTIZ010000201.1:9745464-9758816 GCA_027123425.1 Erythroxylum panamense | reverse complement strand
AAACTTCTCAAAATGATTTAATATCATTCTAACAAAACTACAATGCATGAACTACTTGACTTTTATGATGCATCAAAATCATATTGCTTTGCTAAAATCATCCACTGAGGTAATGAAATAATGCCCACTACATAAAGATCTTTGTTATATGGTCTCTATATATCTATACGCACCAATTGAAAAATATATATTGTCTGTATTTTACTAAAAGGAAAATGTAATCAATACTGCTTAATAAGATGAAATATAATATAAAAATTTTCTAAACCATCTGATTTATTATAAATACAACCAATATGTTGAAGTGCAATAGCAAAAGGATGTCCTAATCTTCAATGTTAGATCAAGTATATATAGACATTGAATTAACAAAATCATAATCAATCTCAAGATTATGTAAGGCCTATTGCTTGATAGTTTTCTTGTAAAATCAACACTTATCTAGGATGTATAATCTTCCTATCAACTTACCAATTGCTTGCATTTTCCTAATCTTCAGGTTCTATAAAATGCAATATAAAGCACAAAATCCAAAGTTTATTGAGGTTATGTTAGTAAGTTTGTTTACAGATAAAAAGTTGTATTTAAAGGTCATAACATGTAAGGCTTCAGTTAACACAACGTTTTTGTTTAATGTACATCACTGATGCGATGAACAAGTTTTAAAAGTCCATCTGGCAAATAAATAGGGTAAACTTATCAATCACAATTCTTCCATTCAACTTGTTGACGCCTTCAATATTTCTTCCTTAACTTCTACTCACATTATTTCTCACTCAAGCATATAATACTAAAAATTACGAAAACTATCCATAAACCACTCTGAACTTTCGTCGAACACTTCAAAGCCGTGATAGAGTTATCCCAAATCACATAAACAAATAATGTCTTCTTCCTTAACATACCGTCACACGATGCAAAGCCAAATGCATTGTGTTACAGATAATCAAAACAAACGAAAAAACACTCTAAAAATCAGATTAAATCGTCAAGTATTTCCGCTTAACAAAACCAACACAGTTAACATGACATTCATCATATAGCACAAATGTTGAATGACTTACCTCCACCAAAAGGCAGAAGCACTCCGACTGGAGAAGACAGAGGGACGTAAACGTCACCAAGGAGAAGACAACACAATAGCAGAAATTGCCTCGAGAAAGAGGGAAGGAGAAAGCACAACAGACACACTTATGTGGGACTGACGAAAAATTGATGTTTTTCATTTACACAGAAGATGAGACGACGTTATTTTGGGGGGCAGGAACACAACATCATTCTGGTGGGGCCGGAGAGGACTAGGGTAAGTTTTAAGAAAACCAAAACGACGTCATTTTGGGAGGCGATGAAACAACGTCGTTCTGGAGAGGGCGGAAGGGATTGGGGTAGGTTTTAAGAAAACCAAAATGTCATCGTTTTGGGAGGCGTTGAAACGATATCATTCTAGTTGGGGCGGAGGGGACTGGGGTAAGTTTTAAGAAAATCAAAACGACGTCGTTTTGGGGGGTGGAGACACGTCGTCGTTCTGGTGGGAGCGGAGGAGACTCGGGTAAGTTTTAAAAACCAAGCCTTCCGTGACGTTTTCTTCAACAAAACGTCGCGGTCACTATTTTGTGACGTTTCATTGAAAAAACGTCGCCAAAACACTTGACAAATATATTGGCTCTTTCTGTGATGTTTAAAAAAATGTCACGAAAAGCCTAAACAATTATTGTATGTTTTTGTTGTAGCGTATCCTACTACCTCATTCTATGCTATTTTATTGCTGGCAATCGCTACACCAAAGCTAACTTCTCCTTGACTCCTAGAAAAGGAGGAAAATCCTTGCCACTCAAGCCATCTACTCGGTTCACAGAGGGTGTAGTGGCCGAGGTAGAGGTAAGTGAGGAAGGCTCTGGTAAGGATCCTCACATTAATTCTATTAATGGCAAATTGTCAGGTCCTTAGTCTTAGATGGAAAAGAAGAGTATTGAGTGAGGAGAAGAGTTGAGGGGTAGAGAAATTATCTCACGTTGGTTTCACCTTCCACTTAGTGGTCAGTTGCTTTTCTTCTTCGTCTATTGATATAACTTATTTTTATTTTTTAATTTAATGATTTGAAATTGTCTTTTAAAATTTTATATATGTGAATCCACGTAGATACTTAAATTAGTATTTTAATTGAGTAAAAAATATAAAAGCTTTAAAAATTATAACAATCTTAAAAAATGTACATCTTTAATTTTACTTAAATACTTCTATTTATCTTTTATGTTTCTCCGTTTTTATTAATCATCTATTACAATTGCAACTATGAATGATGAAGTTGTGGTATTTTGTGTAGATCTGATTAAAAAGATGGTTTATTAATTTGTAAGAAAAATATGATTAGTATCATTAGGTATATCAATCTATAATTGTTAATTTATTGTTTTTGTTCAAATGATGTCCTAGTAACAAAAGTAATGTATGGGTTTTAACAAGGCATATAAGAATATCTCTATTTTGAATCCATACTTACCGGATTGAATCCAAACTCAGTATAATCTTCCATGTTAAATTTCATTCGGCTACATGTGTAACCGGATTGAATTATTAATTTTTTTAAGTGAAAACTTGAGAGCAGAAAATAATTGATGATCAGAGTTTTGGTTTAGATATTTCTTTGAACTTGAAAAGCAATAATGATAATATAAAAAAAAGAGTAAGTGCTATTCGGTGTCATTTCCCAATCATATAAAGGTATTTAGTTTTTATTAATTTATGGGGTCAACCAATTATAAATAAATATTTATTTCCGCTAATTAGAAATATGAAGTTAGAGATATGAAGACAAAGGTGAGGGACTGTTCGTTAGGATAAGATGCGTCATAGAGTAGTCACACGGACAAACGAGGCATTTTCACTTTTCAGCAGCTCAAAGCTATCAGTCAACGTGAAGGCATGTGATCTTGCCAACTTCTTTCATGCATCTTTTTAAAAGACTTCACAAGAAGAAAAATTGGGAATCCCACGAATTGACGTTCTCACGGGTACAGTCAGAAAACTCTTTATCTTAATTATCCACTATTTCCCTACATATAAATTCCAATATTTTGGAATTATTTATGGAACATGAGTACCAAATTAATTACTTGATGCTGAGACTCTGACTTATAATTATATGTAACAATAAGTTAGGGGAACACTACATATATAATATTTAAGATAGCAAGCTTTTAAAAAATTACTAACTTTGTTATCTTTGATCTCCAATTTATTAGCTCATTACAAGAACATTTTTCTTTTTTTATTTTTCCCCTAAACTTTAATTTTTTTTCTCCCTGCTGCATACTTGCATTAGCCATAGAAGTCATATCACCTGGATAATTACTTCTCCGACTATAATTTCGCTTTGGTGTTCTTTTTTCTTGGCGATGCTATAACTGTTATCGGAATCCAGTACATATAATTTACGTGCATAATTGAGATAAGATTTTTTGTCTAATTTTATGGTGTTTTATTGTATCCAATGAATCTTAGTCATTTATTTTTACGGGCTCTGCATTTATTTATGAGGGATCCACACGAAACTTATATAAATAAATGACTAAGATTCACTGGACACAATAACATACCATAAAATTGAACAGAGGATCTAGACTTTACATACCTGCCACATCACTTATATAATTGCTATAATAGTATGCAATTCTAATATATTAAAAGCTGACTACTTAAAATCAGAAAAAGGTAAATCAAACTACAGATTACAACAGAGGAATCGGAGCAAAAAGAGTTGACAGATAAACAGTTACACGGTGGGGTTAAACGGCAACTAACAAAAGCCCCCTGAAAAAGAATCCATTGTCAAAGCCCTCGCCACCTTCTCTCTCTCTCTCTCTCTCGTAACACAACACCCACGCAGTCACGCATGGCCAAACCACCGGTCCAAGTCAACCCTTTTCATGTTATCTATCAAAATTCGCCAAAAGCTTAATATATACCCTCCATTCCTCTTTTTCTCTGCCTCCCTTCCATCGTCTATTCATCTTCGACTTTGGATATTTCTTTACCCTTCTCTTTCTCCATCTCTCATGTTTAGGGATCCCAACTGAGACTTTTGAGTTTACCTCTTGAGAGCAGCTAATAAGGGGATCAATGAGAAAGCCTTGTTGTGATAAGCAAGACACAAACAAAGGAGCTTGGTCTAAGCAAGAGGACCAAAAGCTGATAGAATACATTCGAACGCACGGTGAAGGTTGTTGGCGTAAACTTCCTCAAGCTGCAGGTTTGTAATTGTAAAAGCAACATTTTTCCGTGCAGATTTCCATATGAATTATGAAATACCTCATCAAAAGTTCGCATACATAGAAATATTCCGAAGTTGAAGTGAAGAAATTTAAATTCGCGTGCCATGTTTCACAATTTTAATCAGGCCTACTTCGCTGCGGTAAAAGTTGCAGGCTGAGATGGATAAACTATCTGAGGCCTGACCTTAAAAGAGGCAACTTTACTGAAGATGAAGAAGATCTCATCATCAAGCTTCATGCACTCCTTGGAAACCGGTACGATATATATGCTTAAGCTCTCAGGAGCCTTGCAGTCCGAACAAATCTTTCCTAATCTTGTTTTGACTTTTCCTTTTTCCAGAAGTTTGGGAAGGTGTTAGTGAGTTTCAGCAATAGTTATCGAATTCAAAAGCCTCTTCTCCTCCGTTACTTGAATTCTAATACAACTTCTAAAAGAAATCTATTGAGGGAATAATATAATACATAAATAGATAATTTTCCTCTGTGAATACATTATCTTTCTTGCTTTTTCACAGATTAAAAGCAACAAAGAGGGTGTAACACAGTACTGCCAGATTCTAGTTAAGGTGCTCCAGAAGAAGACAGAGAGCAAATATACACCTTCCGTTCACCATCCACTGGTCCAAACACAACACAAGTTCTGAGAACTCCCACACTTACTCCCAAAAACGAAGTTCCCATACCTTCTTTTCACCGATAAAAATGAAAATAACTCCCACTGTGATCTAGAAATTAACAGATTAAGTAAAAAAGATGAGGTACATACGGGATTAGTTATTGCTTATCTCAAACATAAGTTTCACAGTGGAAACTTTTATTCTGTAATGTTTGTGACCATGTTTTCAGATGAATTTAAGTCATCGTACTGACCTAAATTTGCTTCTTCTTCTTCTTCTTTTTTTTTTTTCTCAGATGGTCCTTGATAGCAGGGAGATTACCTGGACGCACAGACAATGAAGTAAAAAATTATTGGAATTCTCATCTAAGAAAAAAGTTAATAAACCGGGGGATTGATCCAAATAATCATCGTGTAAGTCATTCCTTTCCTCGCCTTCAAGACTCTCAAAACTCTGCCAGTGCAACTTCATCTGGCTTCAAAACTCAACCCAAAGTAGAACAACACTTGGCGAAACCGAACGCCGATAATGATCAAGTATCTGATGCAGCTAGTTCCTTGGAGGATGGCCCATGTGGCTTATTGCCCGACCTAAACCTTGACGTCACAGTGACAGTTCCAGCTTCTTCTGCCATCGCTAATGTTGAAGAAAAACGGAAGGATAATGGGTCTACTTTGTTGAGGGGACTAGATTTGAATCCTCCTTCGACGCTGCTTCTTTTTCAGTAATCAATTGAGTCCATCAATGAGATAGAACATCAGAAAAGGATATTTAATCAGGTGGGATTAATATGACTCAATTAGATGCCATGCCCCTCACTGATCTCCATAATTGGAGAGGAAACGGGTCTCATGTATTTAAATCCATTATTTTTAGCCAAGCTAGTTTGTCACCTTCAAGACACTCAAGATTAGATTGTTTCAAGGAAGGCTATCCACTTTAGGAAGGTGATTAATCAGCAAACTTTCGACTATATTCCTCTCACTAGATACATACATTTGATTAGTTCAGCATACGTGTATTATTTATGAAGAAGAAATCATATGCAGGTTTTATATTTCTGTATGTCAATATAATTTTGTGCCCCATTGGAATACAATTTCTTACCTTATGCTTCAGCATTTTCCGTTTCTAATACCAGAATATAGGGAATATGTAGGCAATAATATGTATAGTCAATGAAATAAAAGTTGGGCGAAGTGAAAATTAACAAATTCCAAGGGAAAGGTATTTTGTCAGTAAGTAGATGTTTGAAATTCCATTCCCAATGCAGATGCAAGGTTTACCCTTTATGCACCAAAAATTGCAAAACATGCACAAAGAAAATAAGAAATATGACGTCAATGAACATCCAATGGCAAATTAAAAGCATTACATGATTATGTAAAACTAATATGATTAAAAAAACAGTATTTAATCTGAGTGTGGATTGTTTAAAGGTATATTTTTATAGTTGAGATCCGCCTAAAACACCTCGTGAACAACTAAAATAAAAAAAAACGATATTTAGTTAAGTGAAAATGATGAAACTTTTTCAATATGTTAAAAGAATTGTGGTTCCATGTTCAAACTGTACTTATTATAATAACAAAATTTTTACTTAATTATGCACATTAAGCCAAAATGATTGGGTACGAGAACCCTATCCCCCTGGATATGTCCTAAAGAATTCGATACTTACAAGGGCAATGATTCTATATGATCTTTACCATGTGGTCCAGTGACAAGAAGGTATGAATTCTTCCCCTATCTAGCTTGTCGGAAATTCTGATTGGCTCAAGGAGTATGGTAGAAATTGTTGCAAGTCTTTCTTTCAAATGTAAAAGAAAATGTTGAAATACTGTCATTGTCCATCCGAAGTCCAAGAATACTAGAAAAAGAAAAATACCAAATCCCAGTGGACGTTTCCGATTTGCAGTTACGGTATCACAGAAAACTGGTTATTCTGAGAGATTATGATAAGGCAGCTTTTTCAGAGTCGGTGGATATGAAGGATTGTTGAAATTGTAGTTACAACAGGTGAGATTATAGCCAGACTGCTCAAACCGGACATTCAACGAAACGAGTGGTGGGAAGCTCATTAGATTATTTATGATGCTACCTTCTGGTTTAATACTCAGGTTGGTAGTAGCTGCATGTGCTTCAAAAACCACCAACCAACAGAGATTCCAGGGCGTGTTTGACTCAGTTCTCTGACGAAACTTTCACCGGCAACTCATTGTCATCAGCGTTAATCCATCTACCATTCAATGGAAAAGGGACCTAATTAAATGATTACGTTCAAGGATAATCCTCAATTTTCTCCACAATCTTTTGTTTCGAAATACATATATGTTACCCTAAAAATGATGATACTCCATAGTTTGCATTCTCTTGTAATGCTTTAATTAACTCTCCAAAGCAAACCCTTTAAATATTAACTTGTGTCTGATACTACCGTTTGAATGAGTTGAGTTTCGATAAAGGAGGAACGTAATCGTTATTGATGTTATTATTGCTGGCGCAGTCAACACTGCATATAAAATCCTGATTCCAGGTTTTTCTTTTGTTTAGTTTAGAAGACTCGGACGAAAGAGAATGAAAGAAAATTTTGTCTCTTTTAACACCTCCAAGTTGTTCTCTTGTAGCCACTAAGATATACTTGATGAAGAGACAGTAATCCATTATTAAAAATGCTGATATGGATACAGAATATGATTGGTTACATTATTAGGCACTTTGTAGACTTAAATGTCAACGATATGGAAGTTCATGCAACCTAATGATAAAATACACTTGATATGAATATTATACATTGATCAATCTAATATTTGTACGACACTACAATAGAAGTCAGTGTTAGAGAAGAAATTTTTTATCGCAAAAGACAAAATAATCGTCACAAATACTAATTAGCGACGAAACATTTTAGTTGCATAAGTTGCCGCCAAATCCTAATGGAAAAAAACTATAGGGTACATTTTCACTAAATCATCGCTAAATATTTTTTGATACGAGATACAAAAGTAGCTAAAAGTGATAGGAGACAATATTAGAAATCATCGCCAAAAGGTTTTTGGTTTGCTTGCTTTTGGTGGCAAAAAGTTATTAGCTACTAAACTGATTTCATAGCTAAAATTTTTTGCAATATTTTTTGTGACGTAGCTTATTATTTTTAGTATAGCGAAAGCTTAACGTAGTCAAAATGTATTGGCGATGACTTGGCAAATGTAGCAAAAATTATTTTGCTGTGTTTTTTAAAACATAGTCAAAACTTATTAACGACAATTTGTAAAACGTAACCAGAGCTTTTTAACTATGTTTTGGAATTTTTTATCATATACATTTTTCATAAGTATTTTATCATGTTAATTATAATTATTGGTGACATTTTTAATTCATCTTATTGTATGTAATATTTAAATTTTTATGTAATTTATTATACTAAAATATAATAAAAATAATTAGAATTTATAAACAATTAAATATTATTAAATGTTATTTACAATTTTTTTCAAAAATACTAATGTATAAAATAAAAAATACAAATATTAGTTTAACGACTAAGAGTCGTTTTCATTGCCACTATTGCTTACATAATTTAGGTCAAGTATTTGTCTGATTATTTTTTCAAACTTAGCCAACTTTTTTTGTAGTATGTTGTAAGTTTTGTTCACAATGTTATAACTTTTCTTCATTACGTTCTAATTGAGCCTTGGGTAACTGGTTCTCCTTTTGAAGATGATCAACATGTGCTGGTGTTAATGAGGATAAAGCAGTTGTCTTAAGCCTAAACCTAAGACTTTTGATGTAGCCAGATCTTGTACCAAGCACCTTGTTGCAAATGTCATCTACATTGGGCTTATTTCCCTCAGACATTAATGTTTATAACAACTTCGTATCTTATTCTAAAATTTTTAAAAAAATCAAAATGAAATTAAAATATTATTAATTAGTACTACATAAATAAATAAACTTAAAATTGTAACAAATTTTTATACTTACGTAATTATTGTGTGATTGTTCAGACTTCCAACCTTCACCTTCCTTATAATTTGTCAGTTTGTGGAGTGTAATCCTATCATACGCTTCTCCATAGTTCCTTCTGTCTCTGTTTTATGGAAAAAAAATCAAAACACAATAAATAATATTATATGTATTGATATAATTATAATTTGTAAACAAAGAACTTACATATTCATTTTATACGATAACAAATGATTTGAAGCCTTGGTTGTAAGGAATTTTCATTTTTTCCTCTGTTAACCTTGGCGTTCTAACACTTTTCCTAAATAAAACACTTTTCCTAAATATAGAAAAGAAATATTCATTAAATTATGCATCAAGATTAATGGAAGCAAATGTGAAGAGAAAGAAAACATGCCTTAACTTTGGCAGAGGCCTAATAATCACACATATTGCTCTAATTTTCTTCAGACATCTATTTGAGAGCATGTCTTTGTGTCTCCTCATCTGAAGGAAAATTTTGTAATATTTACGTAGTTGATAACGACAATCCTTTACCCTTTGTTTTAAAAGTGAAGTGACACAATTTGAAACATCAGGATTGCTAATATCGATGATATTCAGCTTCATCAGTGATCAACAATTAAAATTGCAATTAATCTTTAAATAAGTCAAATAATATTTCATATAACTAAATAAATATAAATTTTACCGAAACTTTATCCAAAGCATTTTGTAGCAAGTTGCTTCCTTCAACTTTTTGGCATGCCTGAGGTAAGACAATTCAATTCTAATAATTACACCCAGCTCACTAAACAATTTTGTCAATTCAATCTTGTCTATAGGACCTATGAAAGTATACCAATGCCAAGAGAAATTTTGTGTCTTAAAGAAAGCATATTAGAGATAATCTTATACAAAATATTACAACATAATATATATCCAAAGTCTTCCATGGTTGAGGAATTTTATTCATTTGATATGAGGCATATAAGTGTCCTATTAAACGCATTAACTTACTTATTGAGAAGAGTTCTAGAATTATCTTTGTGATAGTATTCCCTAATATGCTCTAAGACTTTTAAAAAAGAAGGCATTTATGCTATAAATTCTAAGGGATTTATTGGCATCAACGTTGAACAAGGATCCTTCAATATCAATATTCATGAATGATAAGGAAATCAACCTATTAGTTAGTGATTAAATGAGGGATAAAGGTTTTGTTAACTTAAATATTACATCCATTTTCTTTGGAGCAACCTAAGGTGTTCTTGGAAAAATTTTAAGCTAGTTTTATTAGCTTCTTGTTCTCACACATAATTCCAAAGCTATCTTTATATTAATGTTGCTTATGCTAAGAATTGAAATATGGAAAAACTTAGTATTAATGTTAGCATATCTTGGCCTTTGTATTATAGATTTCTACCTTAAAAGGGATCTATAAGGGTAGAACTTTCACATAGTGTGTAGGGAGAATTTTTCTTATTACATAAGTATCCTCTCTACAAGATTTTAGATAAGTTTAGGGTTAATAACAACGGTAGACATTTATAGTAATCTTTTAATTATTCAAAGGCCTATTACTACTCTTAGGTCCACTCGACTTCCTTTACCTTTCATAAGGTTGTAAACAATTCTTCTAAGTTAGCAACATGATCTCCTCCCACATTTATTTTACAACTATATTATTGACATATGTTCCCATATTTATTCCTAGTTGTTTTTAAAAAATTAAGTTGACTAACATTTAGTATGTTGCTTACGTATTATTTAGGCTTAACACTAATTTATAATAGTAGATAACAAAGGTAAAAGCCAAATAATTTATTTTCTTAATTTGTTTCATTCATCTTGGTATAATTATATGTTAACTTGTCATTTATAAACTTAGGAATTGTTGACCTAAAGTAACATCCACTAATTGAGCAATCTTTGAAAATGAGAAGTTATCTTTTAAACATGCCTTGTTTATGTATGTGAAATCCATGCACATTCTTCATTTTCTACTTACTTTCTAAACTATAAGCATATTGACAATCAAAATAAAAATTTGTGAGTCTCGTGTTAATTTTATAGCTAAAAGTAGAATATATGAAACAATTTAAGACAACTGTAACAAAACTTTCATCGAACACTTTAAAAACATCATAAATTCATCCCAAATTACCTAAAAAATCATGTCTTTTCCCTTTCTTCACTAACTTTAAGACATTCCCACTAAAATCCAACCATTGACACTCCAAACAAACACAATCAATTCAAAAAATATCGCACAACCCCTCGAGCATGCCTTGTAACCAACACCAACAAATGTTAGTCAGTTGCAAAATATTTGGCTACCAATTTATAAAATCCTCGTCTTTTCGATTCAACATATTCGAAAATGATCAATTTACAAAATCCTCATCTTTTCGATTCAACATATGCGAACGACATCATTTTCACCAAATAATCCATTGACATTTGATGATGGTCGCAAATTTCATCGCCATAAGTTGTACAACAGAAGAAGATTTGGCTACAATTTAGTAAATCGTCGTCAATATTATACTTTTTAATAGATTTTTAAATTTGGCTTAATTTTTTAATATATCATAAACATAAATTACTATAGAATTTATATAAAATAAATATAGTTTTGTGGCCACATAAAAATTTGAAATCATATATATTAAAAGAGATTAATAAAAAGTATAAATGAAATATTTTTGCAGATATGCTATCATTGTCAAATTTTGAATAATATTAAATTTGATTTTTAAGAATATGATATTAATATTTAATATTTATTTCCATGTTTTAATGTATTGCAATTTATTTTTAATTAAATTGCTATTATTATTATTATTATTATTATCATCATCATCATCATCATATACGGTAATTAATATAATGTTATATGAATCTATAGATAATAGTTGTAATTAGTATAATAATTTATGAATTATTACATAATATATAAATTTTCTTATATCTAACTTATGTAATATATTACTCTATTTAATGTAATGCTCTATTTATCATAATAAAATTTCATATTGTTACATATAATTTATATTATATATAATTATGTTATCCAAAGGTGAAGCCAAATGGTAATGGCATACCATTTGGCAACAGGCTTTTGCATCCTTGTTAAATGGTATATTTCTTCCAATTGAATTGAAAATGACATTGCTTAGCTTAACAACAAACGACGTCATTTTCTACTAGGTTATTAACACAGAAACAAAGTTATCTTCGTTTTATGTTAGCCAATTTTGATTTCCTCTTTTTAATCCGTCGAGGAATCGATCCAAAACCTCTTTTGTGGATATCTCCTATCTTGTGATTGTCACCATTGTAAAAGTGTGTCGTGTCTTGTGTTGTTACGTATTATTCTTCTTTTATGTTACCAAGAACTCTCGTTATTGTGCTATGTTTTTCTTCTACGTGTTGGAGTTTATGTAAGTTTTCTGTTCTACAAATGGTGAATGGGTTTCCTTTTCTATTTGTGTTTAGAAGATGATGAATTGTGTTCTTGTGTTGGATGTGTATGGGTAGATGTTTTTTTTCCACCTTCTGTGCTTGTTTGATGAAACGTTGCTAACTGTTTAATGAAAGGTCTATTATAGAATCAAGGCATAATTTGCAATAGATGATTATGTTCTAATTTACCATATGATTGCTTTTACACCTAATCTGTACCACTTATAGTATATACATGTATCCATCATAAGGACTATTTCAACTTGTCATGAAGTTGTGATTAGACATAATAATTAAAAGTCAAATGGTCAAAAATAGAGATATTAGCCAGGCATTAAAACATATATAGGTAACAATTGTATACGTTTGAATATTTAATTCAACTCACTTAAGTGTGGTTAACTACTTCATATGAAGAACAATGCCCATCACTTTGAGTTTTCTTCCTACTACCTTTCTTAGTTTTTCTTTTTTGGTAGTTTTTTATGAATACATATATCAATAAACTGAATTTCTTAATTTCAGCCACAACACAATAGGTAAGGATGTTTACATACAGAATTTGGATTGTAATATAGTTACAAAATAAACGAATAAGGTTATCTCTTAAAGGACCTAATTAGGGGTATAGAATTGGGGTGGGTTATTAAGTTAACACTTGTAAATCAATGAAAGCCTTCTTTTTTATTCTTATAGGTTGTTTTATTATTATACATGCATATATCGATTAGGTCTTAAAATGTTTCAGGCAAGTTCTACAAATAAATCCTAATAAAAGATAATACATTTAAAAGAAAATACATATTGATTTGAGTGTTTCAATCTTTTACGGCTCAAAAATCTTAAGATTTATTTGAAATTAGTACAACTTTGCACGATGCCTTATCATTTGATCATTAAAGTTTATAAAAGTGCATAATGCTAGCTAATTTAACTGTTCGACATATTTTCACTCTTATTCTTAAAAGATCAAAATTTTAGCATACACATATTTCAATTTATTGAAAATATATTTTATAAAACCATATATATATATATATATATATATATA
>JAOTIZ010000201.1:9726739-9742481 GCA_027123425.1 Erythroxylum panamense | reverse complement strand
TTGAGGTTGGGTGTTCGATTCCCACCAAAGAGGACAATACTGATTTGTGTTGGATGTCGCGGTATAACCCGCAAACAAACGCTGGGTGGGAAATGCTAGCCCAAGTGTGGGGTCCAACAATTCCATCCTAATACTAATGTGGTAACTATTATTATAAATGAACTCGATTAGAGGCAAGTGCAAGTCCCAGCTACCACCAAAATCCATCACACACATCTTCAACATATCTTCTAAGGTCTGAATTATCCTCTAAGGTTGCCTATAAGTTTGAGGAAGGAATGTTATGGTAAAATCTAATATGGTGCCCAATGCCTCCTATAATTTCAATCAAGATATGAATTGTGATCCTTAGTTAGAGACTATCAATATGGGCACCCTATAAAGACACACTATCTTCTCGATATATAACCACACAAGCTTAGACATAGAGTAGGTGGTTATCATAGGTAAGAAATGTGCTAACTATTTTAGCTTATGTATAATCACCTGAATTGAATCATGTCAAGTCCTTGTATAAGATAGGCCAACCACAAAATCTATTATGATCTTTTCACATTTCTATTAAGGACTTAGCAATGGTAACAGCTTATTTGAGGGTTTTTAATACTTAGCTTTTACTTATTGGTAAGTTAAGTATTTAGAGACATGTTTAGCCACATCCTTTTTCATATCATCCTATTAATTAGTATCTTTAATATTACAATACATCTTAAAGGAACTCGAATGTATATTATTTGTCACATAGTGTACTTCCTCTAGAATCTCCTCTTCAAGTTTTCTATATTTGGAACACACAGTCTCCAATTCATCCATAGCATACCTCCCCGTTGATCTCAGATTTCATGCCACATCCTTCTCCAACTTTATGCATAAGTTTTTAAAATTTAGGGTGTTGGCCTTAAGCGACCTTAATCATATCCAACAATGTCGATTACTCTCTGATGCTTGATAGTAGTACTCCTAAATCTGAAATATGAAATCAGCAACTTAATCCACCAAATCATGTAACTCCTTAGTCAAAGACCTCCTCTTTATTAGGATATATGCCAAATTACCTAAGGACTTTCCACTTAATGCATCTGCTATGACATTTTCCTTTACAAGATGATACTGAATTCTACAGTCATAATCTTTTAATAGTTTATTATAGTCATAATCTTTTAGTAGTTTTATTCACCTTCTTTGCCTAAGATTTAAGTCCTTATGTTGAATTATATATTTTAGACTCTTAAGATTTGGTAAATTTTACACGTCTCATCATACAGATAATGTCTCTAAATCTTTAAAGCAAAGATCACTGTTGACATCTCTAAATTATGTGTAGGGTAATTTTGTTCATGCTTTTTAATTACATGGAAGTAGAAGCAATCACCTTACCATTTGATATCAACACACAACCTAGGCCAACTCTCAAAGCATCATAATACAATTGAAATCATCCACCTTCAATTGGTACAACTGGGATTGGAGCTGTAGTTACTCTTTTAGCTTTAAAAACCTTTCCTCACAATCATTAGTCCAAATGAAATTGGCATTATTTTGCATCAGATGTGTCAATAGGGATGCCATCTTGGAAAAGTCTTAGACAACTCTTTGAAAGTAGCCTACCAATCCTAGAAAACTTTTCACTTATGTCATTATCTTTAGTTTTTCCCAGTTTGTTACAATTTCTACCTTCTTTGACTCCACTTGTATCTACTCCTAAGATATCACATGTCCTAACACCTTTTAAGATAAAATTCACACTTTGATAACTTGGCATAAAATTGATGTTCTTTAAGTGTTTGTAACATAACTCTTAGATGTTGGGCTTGCTCCTTATCTGTTCACGAATATACCAAAATGTCATTGATAAAGACAATCATAAACCTATCTAAGAATGGTTTAAACATTCTATTCATTAGATCCACGAAAGTTGCTAGAGCATTGGTAAGGATACATAACATTACTGAGAATTCATAATGGTTGCATCAAGTCCTGAAGGTAGTTGTAGGTATATCCTCTCTTCTAATCCTTAGTCGATGATATCTAAATCTTAGGTCAACCTTAGAAAAATACATAGCAACCTGAAGTTGATCAAACAAATCATTAATTTAGGGTCGTGGATACTTGTTACAAATGATCACTTTATTCAACTGCCTATAATTACCATGTAACTAGAGAGAATCATCATTTTTCTTTACAAACAGTGTGGCACACACCATGGTGATGTGCTAAGCCTAATGAAACCTTTATCCAAAAAAATTATGTAACTGTTGTTTTTATTCTTTTAACTATAAATGGGCCATTCTCTGTGAAGGTATAGAAATTGGAGTTATACCAGGTACTTTTTGATGAAGGGATTGAATTTAAATTCTATTTTTAATAGTTTCAAAATTTAGCTTGAAGTTGACTACAATGTGCTGTCACGGTTTGGGAATAGTCTGTAATATTTTAGGTTTAACTTGTAGAATACTGAACCAAACTACATGAAATTGATGTCACTAGAAACTTATGGGAACATTTTTTTAGAAGAATGCATTGCCTAAATACTTCTTTTCTTGTCAAAATGGCTATAAAAAATTGACCCAAAAATCTGTTTTGAGGAAAGCCATCAGGTAGTGCACAATCGTGACAGAAGGAAACCTTAGGAGAGTTGCACGATTATGCACAAGCATGATTGTGATAGATAGCAGATATTAGGTTGTGCACGATCGTGCACGACTGCAACTTCCATGAGCTTTCCTCTCTGTCACGATCGTAATGATCATGACAGAGAGGAGATATCAGATAGTGCACGGTAATGTTGGGTAGTGCATGATCATGCACACGCACGATTGTGATAGAGAGGAATCAATAGGAAGTGCACGATTGTGCTAATGCTTTTTGATAGTTTTAAACACCTTGCACTCTTTTGACCATAACTTCTTCTCCGGACCTCCAATTGAGTTGAAATTTGAGCCACAAACTCCTCAAACATTATCCTTTCTCTCCACCAAATTTCATGGTCATCTGAATTCATTAGGAAAGCAGTGGTAAATGATTGATTGATGATGTTATAAGAATCAAATGTATTGAGCCATAAACCTTAGTGCATGATTAAGTGATGAACTTGGAATAAGTTTGTATTCTTGAGGTGTAAACCTAAGTTTAAATTAGCCATATGTGAGTTTTGAAGTATGAATGATCATGAGATAAAAATAAAGGAAATATACTATCACTGAGCATGCATTGTATATAATCCATGTACACATTTGTGCATAAATAAGTACTTATATAATTGTGCAAAGTTGAGATGTGTGTAAATGTGTGTTGTATGATATAGAAGAGCAATTAGAGCGACAACATCTAGATGTTGCTAGGACTTCAACGCAATAGCTATCGGGAGCAAACTATGAGTGACTTAGATAGTCTCACTTGATTAATTGTTTGTTTTAAATTCTGCATTGAATTATTATGTGAATGTGTTTGTGTTGATTTTGGACATTGAACGTCCGAGATGTTTGATGCATGAATAATATATTGAAAGTACTCCTTGTTCATGAATTTGATGTAATAAATGATACTCAACATTATTGTTGAATGTTGGACTAAGGTCTGATGATAAATGTGAATGTGAATGTGAAACTAAAATCAAGTGATTAATTGAATATATATGAATATGATGCATTTCATTACATAAATGCATGACAACATAAAGGCTGTTGTGATCGGAGTAGCCACCAAAAAAGAGCTTAAAGCTCAGAATGTGGTAAGAGCCTTTAGCTCAGTTGTTAATGTACCTAGTATCCACTAAGGGATATGAGACAATATCTGAAACAAGCTTGGTGTCCACAAGGGATATGTAGGTTTTAAATGATCAAAAACAAGCTTGGTATCCACAACAAAGTAATAATTGGAAGTGAGTCTCATATGCATTGCATTTATAATTGATATGTATGTTTTAAATGATCAAAATGAATTGTTTGACTGCTCTAAATGTGAAATGTGGAATAAGTGAACAAAGTGTTATGTGATGTTATATCATTATTGGTGAAAAGATGTGTATTATATGATGACATGAATTATTGTGAACTTGAAACATGAACTATGTGATTGCATGAATTGTGTGTTATATGATATGAATGAACCATCAAAGATGGTTAACTCACTAAGTTTGCAAAACTCACAAAAATTGCAACATTGAATTTTAGGTTTGAGAGAGGATATTAGTGATAGAGAAACTCTAGAAGAAGCATAGTTCTGGTACTTTTGAATATAAGAAATGACTCAAAGGTCGATCAACTGAGACTGAAGGATCTAGATAAAATTTGTGTATGATTCCTCATATATGTAGCATGTTCTGTATATAAAGATGTAAACTCTGATTAGTTTTTGATAATGTACATATATGGATGTTTTTATAAAGCTTTGATTTTATGAAATGAAAATGAGGAATTGAGTTTTTAAATATTGTGACATTTACACATTAAATGATGATGCCATGATTAAGTTAGTGTCATAATTGCTCTAGCATGCCACCCTTGTGAGGGTATGTACTCGAATATCCTTCAAAATGTCAGGTATGTGTCCTGTGAGAGTGGGGTGTTACATTGTTTGTATGAAGAGACAAGATAATGACCTTCTTTCTTTGAAACTTTGTTCGGTTATGGTTCTCTAACTTTGCAAAGACAGCCATAATAAACAATAACTGAATAACATGAATTTATTGTTCAATTAACTATGGAAGTAATAAATAACATGAAATTTAGATTTTTAGAGAACTTGGTTATAATTCACTAAAATGTTTTTTAAAAAATAAGGAAACTCTCAAACTAAAGAAACTAATATGAAGCTTTCAAATAATTTAGAGAGGTTTTCCAATAACGACTTGTTAACATATTGTTACCTTTTCTTTTTTATTTTTCTAAGAACTTTTTCTTCTTAAGCTATTTTATATTTATTCATCAAAATTTTAGTTAATATAAAATAGATTAACCTAAACTTATAGAAACAATGTATAAGGAGTTAAAAAAACCTTAAACTATAACTTATAGTGTGCTTGCTACAAATTTTGCTAATTAATATTTCTTTAACAAGAATTTTTATGATATATATTTTTCTATTAAACTTATAGTTATATTATTACCTTTTTATAGTTAGGCCTTTTTTTGGTTGAAAAAGGTTTCTTAAGTAAAGCTTCAAAATTGAGTTAAAATAACTGCAAATTTCATATGTTTTTTAAAGATATTATAAATATTATATTCGATCTTTAAAAAGTTGAATATTGCTAAACTAGTTTTTATTTTTAAATTATTTAAACCATTTGAAATCATTCAATTCAAGTTGACATTATATAAATAAGCTTAATTTAATTTAATTTGTTATATGTGTTACTTATAATTTATATTGCAATTGTAAAAAATCAGTACAAAAGCTTAGCTCCTCGCCTTTCTATTTTGACGTGACTTGTACCATCATTGAGCATGCATTGTACATAATCCATATACACATTTGTACTTAAATGAGTACTTATATAATTGTGCAAAGTTGTGATGTATGTAAATGGTTGTTGCATGATATAGAAGAGCAATTAGAGCGACAACATCCAGACGTTGCCGGGACTTCAACGCAATAGCTATCGGGAGCAAACTATGAATGACCTAGATAGTCTCATTTGATTAATTGTTTGTTTAAATTCTGTATTAAATTATTATGTGAATGTGTTTGTGTTGATTCTGGACATTGAATGTTCGAGGTGTTTGATGCATGGATAATATATTGAAAGTACTTCTTGTTCGTGAATTTGACGAAATAAATAATACTGAACATTATTGTTGAATGTTGGACCAAGATCCGATAATAAATGTGAATGTGAATGTGAAACTAAAATCAAGTGATTGATTGAATATATGTGAATATGTTGCATTTCATTACATGAATGCATGACAACATAAAGGATGTTGTGATCGGAGTAGCCACCGAAAAAGTGCTTAAAGCTCAGAATATGATAAGAGCCTCTAGCTCAGTTGTTGATGTAACTGGTATCCACTAAGGGATATGGGCCAATATCTATTGGTATCCACAAGGGATATGGGCCAGTAAAAAGACACTCGATCACAACATAGTAATAATTAGAAGTGAGTCTCATGTGCATTGCATTTATTATTGATATGTATGTTTTAAATGATCGAAATGAACTATTTGATTGCTCTAAATGTGAAATGTGAAATAAGTGAACAAAGTGTTATGTGATGTTATACGATTATTGGTGAAAAGACGTGTATTATATGATGATATGAATTGTTGTGAACTTGAAACATGAACTATGTGATTGCATGAATTGTGTGTTATGTGATATGAATGAACCGTCAAAGATGGTAAACTCACTGAGTTCACAAAACTCACCAAAATTGCAACTTTGAATTTCAGGTTCGAGAGAGGATACTGGTGACAGAGAAACTTTAGAAGAAGCATAGTTCTTATACTTTTGGATAGAAGAAATGACTCAAAGGTCAGTTAACTGAGACTGAAGGATTTAGATAAAATTTTTGTATAATTCCTCATGTATGTAGCATGTTCTGTATATAAAGATGTAAACTCTGATTAGTTTTTGATAATGTACATATATGGATGTTTTTTTGTAAAGCTTTGATTTTATGAAATGAAAATGAGGAATTGAGTTTTTAAATATTATGACATTTACACATTCAATAATGATATCATGATTAAGTTAGTGTCGTAATTGCTCTAGCATGCCACCCTTGTAGGGTACGTACTCGAATATCTTTCATAATGTTAGGTATGTGTCCTGTGAGAGTGGGATGCTATATTGTTTGTATGAAGAGGCAAGATAATGACCTTCTTTCTTCTAAACTTTGTTTGTTTGTGGTTCTCTAACTTCGCAAGACAGTCATAATAAAGAATAACTGAATAACAAGACTTTATTGTTCAATTAAGTATAGAAGTAATAACTAACATGAAATTGAGATTTTTAGAGAACTTTGTTATAATTCACTAAAATTTTTGAAAAAAATAAGGAAACTCTCAAACTAAAGAAACTAATATGAAGCTTTCAAATAATTTAGAGAAGTTTTCCAATAACGATTTTTTAACATATTTTTACCTTTTCTTTTTTATTCTTCTAAGAACTTTTTCTTCTTAAGCTATTTTATATTTATTCATCAAAATTTTAATTAATATAAAATAAATTAACCTAAACCTATAGAAACAATGCATAAGGAGTTTAAAAAAAACCTTAAACTATAATTTATAGCGTACTTGCTACAAATTTGGCTAATTAATATTTCTTTAATAAGAATTTTTATGATATGTATTTACTATTAAACTTATAGTTATATTATTACTTTTCTATAGTTAGGTCTTTTTTTTGGTTGAAAAAGGTTTCTTAAGTAAAGCTCTGAAAAAAAAGGTTTCTTAAATAACTCTTCGAAATTGAGTCAAAATAATTACAAATTTCATATGTTTTTTAAAGACATCGTAAATATTGCATTCAATCTTTAAAAAGTTGAATATTGTTAAACTAGTTTTTATTTTTAAAATATTTAAACCAGTTGAAATCATTCAATTCAAATTGACATTATATAAATAAGCTTAATTTAATTTAATTTGTTATCTGAATTATTTAATAATTTATATTGCAATTGTAATAAATCAGTACAAAATCCTAGCTCCTCGCCTTCATATTTTGACGTGACTTGTACGTGAGAACTTCCAAACTGGTTAAAGGGACTACTTGTGCCGTAATCGGGCCACAAAAGTGGGCCTCGACGGAACATGGGAATTAAAGAAGAGACGTGGATAATCATATTAAGAAATTGTTGTCAGTGACTGTTGACGCGTTCAAATGCAGTGTCTAGCAAATTAGAGTATGTAAAAACTTCCTTACAAGGGCAGTTTCAAATATACTGTATCAGTCAATGAGAACCAACGTCCAAGTTGATGAGCCGACTATCATATTAGATTTTGAACTTTCTATGTTCACACTCAGCCTCTAGTTTCAAGATAGTTGATCACGAGTGTAAACTAAATTAGGATATATTGCCTTTCAATCCAATAAAGGACAAACATGAAAGGGAGTTAAAGGAAAGTTTTTTTTTGTTGCCATGAAATATTCTAAGTGGGTCTCAACTATAGGAAGGCACCTTTAAGTCATTTACAACCAAACTAATCTCTGCTTGAGTCGGATAGGTCCCTTGCATGAGGTAAAACTCTAGCTCCAAGTTTTAAATAATTGCATATATAAGGGAGGTCCGAACCCACGACCTTACTTAAGTCAAGAAAATCTTTTACCAACTCCCTGCGTCCTGAAGTTAAACATATACAGTTGAGCTGACTATCAGATTAGATTTTGAACTTTCTATGTTCGCACTCAACTTCTAGTTTCAAGATAGTTGATCACGAGTTTAAACTAAATTAGACGAATTTATTGCCTTTCAATCCAATAAAGGACAAACATGAAAGGAAGTTAAGAGGAAAGTTAAACATATATAGTTCTACTCCACATGGACGTTAACAGTCAACAAAGAAGGGTCAAGTGTTTAATCATATGCTTCTCATCAATTTCACCAACTTTCAAACATGATGAAAATTGAATCTCTCTTAATCGGAGAAAATCTCCTATCCTTTAATAATAATAATAATAATAATAATCTTTCAAAATTTTTAGCTTTTAAAAAAATAATAATATAGTCTGTAAATTATGACCAACTTTGAATTGTGGGTCATTAAATATTATTTTATTCTTAATTAATTATAAATAATAGAGACAGATAGTTGTTCAATAATAATAATAATAAAGACAAGTTACTTATGATCAAATCTCAAACTAAATTATTTCAATAACACTTGAACAAATATTCTCTTTTTAGATATTTTTCAATATTTTAAAAGATCGAACTAGAAATTAAATTAGTAAGATAAGAGATTTAAGATTTAAAATATAATTAATATTAAATAATTATAAAATTAAAGAATTTAAATTATGATTGAAGAGATTTGTCCATACCTATACAAGAATTTAAAGATTAATTAAAAAATATTGTTAAATAAGAATTATTTGTTTTGTAAAAATTTATTAATTGGTAAAATTTTATTGATTAATTAATAAATTAATCAATTTTTAATAATAAAAATTATTAAAATAAATCAAACTATAAAATTTAAAAACTAAACTAAAAAAATTTAACAGTTAAAAAATTTTACGCTTAAATTAAATGTATTGAGTTTTTTTTTTAGAAACAAGTCGAACACTTTTAATTGCCATCAATTTCATCCAGTGACATAATTACCTAGTCAAAATTCACATATGAAAGAGTTCAAACCAAACAAGATCATTTGGACCCCTCCACCGTGATTATCGTTGATGATCATTACAAAAAGTTGAAAACAGAATTTGATTACGTATTCATATCTTCCACCGATCACGGCATTTTGGAGCTCTAAGACAAGATTTCGGGATCAGTATGTTGAATATAAGACATGCGGTTGTTGGAGAACGGTGTTTAAAAACAGCATACAAAAGTAAAAGGATACCAGGTTAGGTTTAGCTTGGAACGAAAGCGAAAGGATATGTTCTTTTTTCTTTTTGTCAAACAATTCACCAAGTTGAGAACTGCCTTCAATATTGACCAATATTCGCAAATTTTACAACTACCCTCAAATTATGTCGTCTTTTCCCTTTAAATTACACCAGCCATGTACTTGCGAGCTTTATGTTTCTTGCGTTTATAACAACTTACAAGGCACACTCTTTTGTTCTTTTTGAGATCAAAAGAGAAGCCATAACTATAGACCGAAGAGTTATACAGTAAGCATGGGCAACAGTTTAGGAGGAAAAAAGACTACCAAAGTTATGAAGATTAACGGCGAAACTCTCAAGTTAAAGACGCCGGTGAAAGCTGCCGAGGTGATTAAGGACTTCCCTGGCCATGTTCTACTAGAATCCGAAGCTGTTAAGCATTATGGCATTAGGGCAAAGCCCTTAGAACCACAACAAAATCTTGTGCCAAAGAGGCTTTACTTCTTAGTACAGTTGCCAGAGGCACCAACAGAGACAGTTCCAAGAAGGGTTAGGTCGGGGATTAACATGAGTGCTAAAGACAGGCTCGAGAGCCTAATGTTGTCTCGAAGGTCAACGTCCGATCTTTCGATATTGAAGCCCAAAAGCAACGTGCATGAGGAATCGAGGAATGAATTGGAGAGTGGGGCGGTGAGGATCAAAATGAGGTTATCTAAGTCAGAGGTTGAGAAGTTGATGCAAGAAAGCAAAGATGGAGATGAAGCAGCTGCTAAGATTGTGGATCTTTGCATGGCAAACACCGACAAAGCTAATGGCAATGGCTTACATGGAATAGAGGGTATGTTCATGATGAGGCAACAAGTTCCTCGGACACCTGACCATGGTAGAGTTGGCGAAGGTAGCAGCAAATCACGTGAGGTAAGTTCCTTGTCTATTTCTTCGAACTTCAAATCCTGTTTTTAAGGCATGATTCCTGGTACTTTATTAGATTAAAGAAAGCATATCGGAGTTGAGACTTTTTTTGGTTGGTACAATCAACGTGCTCTTATAGCAATTACCCAGTGTGGATTTCTATTTCTTTTGGTACTAAAAGAAATCGAAGTAGACTAAGGGAAGGTAGTATAGACATTTAGCTCAGCTAGTAGGTGACCAAGAACTTAAGATTAATAGATATTCTGAGCGATCCAATAGATGCTATGGATTGAGGTTTTGGAAGAAATCTCATGATGGCTTTATGCTATGTGATGCATCTTATAATTTCAGCACTTCTCAACAAAGGTTCAGTAATATTCGATATTCTGATTCATTTTCAGAAAGGGCACTGGTTAGAAAAGAAACGTTGACAGAATTTCAGTTAGCTGTGTGAATTTCTTTTTCCTTTTTTTTTTTGGCAACTAACTTCGGCAACAATTGGCCATCAACATTCCGGGCTAGGAGAAAACAAATGGGTGTAATATAATTAGTGATAGTTTCTTAACTCCATCTTTTCAAATCTAAAAGATGAAAGGGAAGATTGTGTATATTATGATCCTCTCTAAACTTTCGTAAAGCGGAGAGTCGTATGTATTGATAGTAATTCAAAAATTCTAAATTTATATTTAAAACATGTACAAATAGTTTGAATAAATGCTTGTGACCATTATGACACATCAATTTGAGTTAGCATAATTGAGTACGCTCTTGATTTAGGACCTCACAAACTATGACCGAGGTCTATTGTCAATCTTATCTGATCTTTTGGGTTCATAAATTTTGGAGCTAACCGCAGAACTAGTTAGACATTAGGCTTCCATGATGAAGGCTGCATTCGTAGTCAATACCATCCAAAGTCCAAAACTTTGAAACTGCCTGATCTTTTTGTCAATTAATTAATGCCCTGTTGAGCTTCTCTCTCTCTCTCTCTAACTATAAGTTAGCTTATTATAGGCCATTTCTTCGTCTCTATTCAAGCAAGAGATGCTAGCTTGTATTAATTGGTGGGATTGACCAGGATCTTCTCATAAATTGTGATGGTGTTGATAGTACAGTCGAGACATCGTAAGAAACATTAATTTGTTTAGTATCTCAATTTGTTTTAATTAGTAATAAAAATAAAAGAACTTAATCGCATACCATTCTTATTCATTCAGATTCCTTCTCCGTACATCGCATAGACTATTGATTAACTCCAATTTGATAAAAACATTGCCTTCTCTTCTTAATCAAGAAATACTTATTAGTAATTATTGCATGAATTTTGACTGGTAAGTTATCCTTCAAGGCAGTGCATGTTATGTGTTTTTATATTTAAGCACTTATTACGGATCTTAACCACGTGCTGCTTATCTTGCACAAATATATAATTGAAACTAGACTTTTAGAATTGAATTCTGAGTTGTAAGCTAGCATTTGATGCAGAAAGGTTATATGCTTATTGTTAAGCACTGATCATTAAGGATGCTAACCACATGCTGCTTATCTTCTAGGCATGATATAACTGAACCTAGACTTAGTAAAGCTCCTGTCTGTGTACTATTAATTTCAATCGACAGAGCTGAAAACCAGTAAACTTGAATGTCTTAATAGATCCCCATGTTAGAGACAGTAAATTACAACTGTTTCTTTTTGGTTTGTGAAGAAGCGAGTCAGTTTCCTGCCAGTTGGTGAGAGGGAGATGCAAATAGCAGTGGCTACCTATTGACAGTAGATTCTGCTCAAACCAAGTGCCATATGGTCGCTCCGTACAACATATGACTCTTGTTACCTTTCAAAGACAAGACTTTATGGGGAAAAAAAAAAAAATTGATCACCTTTTAAATAAGATCTCAGTGTTGGAGTAGGAGGTATCGGTCTGTTGATTACATGGACTCTGCATCAGCCTTCAATTTCCGAGCATCTATTGGATAAAAGCTCCATTTTATGTGTCGTCTTTATTGTACATAGAGCAAAGGAGCTTGGAGATGCGTTATAAGGATTTTGAAAGAGCTCAGCTAGTGAGAGACAACATGTAAAACCTTTTTGTTTTCTGAATTAGAATGAAGAAATGTTTTGGTACCTTGCTGGGTCTTTGTCTACATTTTCATCCTTTACTATCTGTTGCAATAATTTAAATAGTTCATTTAGAATTAAAATAACGACTTGGTTTAAAATACTAAAATTGTCCAAAGTTACAATTCATTTAAAATCTACTGCAATATATTGATTTCTTGAAATTTTTATCTTTATATAGTTTGTCTCCCGTAAATTTAATGTAATATTGTTTTATAAATCATATTATAACCTAAAATTATATTGAGAATCTTTAGAAATAACACTTGATCATATACTTATTATTATATTGGGTAGTATTTTGTTTAAATTAAATAAAATGTTCACTGAATAATAATTATCCTTATTAGTGAAGAATTCAAATTAATTATTTTAAGTTAATAAACAATACCAATGCTTTGAATGACATGCCATTTTTAACTCCTTAATACTCTAATAATTATATAAATATAAAATTTTATTCTATTTTTAATATTAGTAAGAATTATTTTTAAAAAATCAACTAAATGCATGAATTGTAATTTTTAAATATATAATTTGAAGATTAAATTTATTAATTTCAGGTTTTAAATATTCAAACATGAAGAGTTAGCTAAATTGATCCTACTATATTTTTATATTTAAGAAAAATGATTTGTTAAAGTGATAAATATAAACATAAACATATATAAACACTACACCAGCCACATCCAAAGCTTTTCCTGAATTTGCTCGACTCCTCCCCTTTTCTCCTCATCCCTTTTGGCAGTCATCCATAGACAACAGGTGGTGTCAGTGACTTTTGATTCATACTTTTATTGCTACTCCACGTATGCTTCTTTAGTTAAACTTTATATTTTTAATAATTTAATAAATAAATGTCTACATTATATTAAAACTAATTTCTATTGGATATTTTAAATAAATTTACACACATGAAATATCAGGTGTTTTTAAAAAAATTTGAACATGTGAATTGAGTATTATTTAAAAATATCAAAAATTCTGTTCCTAATTTTATTTTAGTCTAAAATTTGGGGAGGATTTAAAATAATGAAAAAATCACAAATAATTTTGGTTGATTGTCTTATTTGTTGGCATAAACATTTTGCAAAAAACTCCAAGTTTGTACACAAAATGAACCAAAGTGTAAATACAATATATAGTTGAACTTTCGCAATTAAATTCAACCTTACTAATTCTCTTGTGTTTAAGTTGTTTCTCACAAAGGATAAAGTAAAACCACTAAATTCACTAAGGCAACACAATAAAATGGATAGTAATAGTTTTATAGAAAAATTGACAACATGTATATTTCTCTCAACTGATTCAAAGGATACAAAAGTTGGAACTTTCTTTAATAAATGAAGTCTTTACTTAAATGAGTTATTTATAGGCTTTTGTTTTGTTAGGCAATCATACAAGAAAGTGGGCACAAGGACACTAAGTTATTAACTTAGTTGGTGGTTGACATCTCTAACCACTTTAGACGCTAGTTTAGTGGGTGAATCACATATCTTACTACTATCCAACTTCTAAGTAAAAGAAACATGTGATAAATGAAGATAAGACAACTTATCCATGTTCTTCTCCATGTCCTCCCACTTCTTTGATGATTTATCCCACTAATTTTGCCACATCACCAATGATCTTCATTCAAAGGTGAAGTTAGCCAAGTTCTGAGCCAAATTGCATATGGTCCTACTAATGCGCACTTATGGTTCAGTTTGCCCTAGTTCCACCAAATACATCTTAGGGAAGTATAACTTGTCCTAGCCAAGTCGTTCAATGCCCTACGGTCTATCAAAGCTAACTGAAGCTTGAATTATGGTTGATCCTATTTGGTTAAGTTGCTTTGGTTCCTTTAGCATGCTTTCCTTATGCCTAATCCATGGTAGGAGTTAGGCAAGGCTCATTAATGGCTAATAAAAAGGGTCCTACAATGTTAAGAAGTTAACAAACTACTCTCACTAGATGCCCTCAATAGAACAAATTGAAGGTAGTCATTTACTTAGTAGCCTCTAAGATTGGTTTATTTTTCCACTAAATAAAGAACTTCGTTCTCTGATTTTTCTTGTGTTGCCCCATCATTTAATGATCTAAAATCTTTTTAATTTGATCATCAAATTGTTTCCTTACAACCAGTGGAGCTCTTTCTACTTGACTACTATTTGGATCTAATGAATACTCATTATATGGTTTAAGGAAACTTACATGAAAAGTAGGATGTACCGTTAATCGCTCGGGTAACTTAAGTTGATAAGCTAAATTTTGTACCTTTTCAAGGATCTCAAATGGCCCATCATACTTTGGCACTAACCCTTGATGCACTTGCTTACTATTAATTTTCTTTCAAATTTCCATATTTAGTTTAAGAAGTACCTTATCACTAATATCAAAGTCAAGAGGACTTCATCTTTGTTCTGCATATTTCTTCATTTGCTTGGAAGCTTTGTGAAGATTATTCCTTACTTCATCCAATAATTTATGTTTTTCCTTCATAAATCGATAAGAAACCATACACTTTCCTCCTTGTATGTGATGAGCTATCTTGAGACGGGTTAAAGGTTGTTGTCTTAGAAAAATTTTGAAAGGAATTTTCTTCATCGTTAAGGATTTGTGAAAGTTATAACAAAACTATGCAGTATCTAGTAAACCTAGCCAATTTTGATAACTTTCACTTACATAATATTGTAATTATTCCTCTATAAGTCATTGATCATTTCCATTTCTCCATCCATTTATAGGTGATTTGCAGTTGAGAACTTTAATTCACACCCTATCATGTTAAAGAGGGATGTCCAAAATTGGCCAGCAAATCGAGCATCTGGGTCACTTATAATGTCTGTTCGAATCCCAATGTGCTTGACCATATTAGAACAGCTCTGCAACAATAATCCAGGGGCACAAAACTAGAGTTGGGTCAAAGACTACATAGTTGGAGAACCTATCAACCACCACTATGATTGAATCTATATTGTCCACCTTTGTGAACCTCCCAACAAAGGCCATTAACATTGACATCCATGGGCTTTTGGAGATAGGCAATTTTGGACCCCGAACTTTTGATGAAAATTAGAAATATTAAAATGAATTTAAGTGAGAAAGAAATTGGTGAGAAAATTATGAATTTAAGGAAATTTGATGAAATTAAAAAAAATTATGAGAAAAGAATTGTTTAATTTTGAGGACTTTGATATTTGAGTGAACTTATATGGATTATGAGAAGAAAGTGGA
>JAOTIZ010000201.1:9700927-9712770 GCA_027123425.1 Erythroxylum panamense | reverse complement strand
TAATTCTCTCCATATTTCAATGTCTCATGATAAAACAAAATTCTTAAATCATGTCTTTAATTTATAGAGTCACATTGAGAGTCATTTTTCCAGTACCAGAAATCTCATCAGTATCCACTTAGCAATGTTATACATAATACACTCAAATCACTCCAATTTCATTTTTCAAATACAAAAACCACATTTTTCACTACAATGTCACTTATAGACACAATGCCGGGAATTGTCACGAGTGCAAGTACGATCATGTGCATTTGCTAAATTTACCAATCATATCCATATAGAGGCCAATTTATGCATGTATAAAACACATTCACAATCCGATCCAACTTTACCATTTTATCCTTCCCATCGGTGATGGGATGTTACATTTTATATCTAATTGATATTTGTTTTTAACTATCGTATCTTCAAAAATTAAATATGTGAAATATTGTTTCATATGAGTAGTATGCCATCTACATACTTCCACTAAACAGTGCAGATAACATACTAACCTTCTCATGAACATGTTATATCCATATTTATCTTTAAAGCAAAGTTTTTAAATTCATTATAAAAGAGAAAATTTCAACATCTTTTAACCCTTTAGCTATTTATCAAAAGTATCAATAAAGATACTAATTCCATTTATATGTTTTGTTATAAAATTTTAACTATTTCAATCTTTATCTTACTCTTACTACTCAATTTTAGAACAATTCTTTTTATAAGTATATATTGAATTAAGCATTTTGTTTAATAAAGATGTAAAAAAAAATTTCCAACCTTTTGGATATCTTATACTTTTCTATTATCTAATTTAGTTTTAAACTTATCAAATAATATATGCTTAACTAAGCACCACATCCTGAATCATTAACTTTGATTCTTTGAGAGTCTTACCATTTTGCATTTCATATGAAATATAACTAATTGATTTGGATGAACTTATGAAAGACAAGTTGTTGTCTTAATTTTAGTAATAAGTGAAATAAATATCGCATCATGTAATATCTCATATTGTAAATTCTTCCTTACATAAATTCACGCTATCATAGAAGTTACTTATAAAGAAATTCACTAGGAAATCTCATTCCTTATAAATAACTAGTTGTTAAAACAATTTTTGAAGATGTAAAAAATTATTTGGAATTAAAATAGTAGGAAATATTTGTTCATTTTAGTAGTTGGAGCTGTAAGTAATAAACATAAGTTTTAGAATGTATGGCTTTCCTTTGCCACAAATAAAGGAATAGTATGCACATCACAAGGTTTTACATCAATTTTAACAAGAAGCTTACATTGACTCCCAAATTAGCTATTTATAAAGACATATGTGGGAAAAAATAAGTAAAGTTACTGGTTAAAATATTCCTTAGTTGTCATCAAACAGCCGTGAGGCTAACAAAAAAGATAGAACTTGGATTTTTTCTTTTTTAAAATTTAATTTTTATAATTTGGATTGAAACTTATAATTTGGTTTGAAATTTATAAAATTTTAATAATACTATTAATTTACATATATTAAAAATATTAAAAATATAATTTACAATTTACAATTTATAATAATTTACAATTTACATCTTCTTTCTCATTTTATATTAATCTTTTGAGTTAATTTAAAGAATAACTGCCTTCATAACTTTTCTCTTTTCTTTTCTTTTTTCCTTAAAGAGAAGTTCTTCCACTTTTTTAAGGAAAAAAGGTCTAGTTTGATCCTCTCACTTTTACTTCAGGTGTACTTAATTTTTTTAAATGTTCTTTTTTAAACCTAGATTTCACCATCTAGTAAAAATAAGAAAATATTATGCATTTTTAGTAATTTTACTTTAAACTATAAAAATAACAATAGAATCTGGAAGAAGCAAACAAGTGTAGTCTAAACCTTAAGATTTTCATCATAATACAATTTGAACCTTAACGTTTTAGAGCTTTCAAGTTTAATTATAACATTTGAAAACATTCAAAATAGACTTTAAATGGACAAAAAATTTAATAGGATTAAATAAATCTCACGTCATTACTGACATGAAATGTATTTTTATATTTCCCGTTGTCATATGTAGATTATATTATTTTATGTGGGTCCCAATAACATATTAAAAAATAAATTATCATTTTTAAAAATATGATGGCAGGGTTTAATATGCGATATGGCCTATGCATGATAGTGAGGTCCACTAACATATTTGTAAAATATAAGAAAACATTACTTTATCACCGACGTGGTATTTAATTAATGAAAGTTTCATTCTGTTAAATTTTTCATTCATTAAGGGCATATTTTGAACATTTTGAAAACATTCATATTGACCTTGAACCCTCTAAAACAATAGGGTTCAAGTTATATTATGACAAAATTGTAATTTAAACCTTAAGATTTTTATTATAATACAATTTGAACCTTAATGTTTAAGAGCATTCATGATTAACTATAATGTCATTAAAAACGTTCAAAGTAGACTCTAAATAGATGGTAAATTTAATAAGATTAAACAAATGTCATGTCAATACTGACTAACATTTATGTTTTATATTTTTAAAGATCGGTTAGTGAAGCCCATTGTCACGTGTAGGTCACATTATGTTTAAAAATAAATTATCATTTTTAAAAATATGTTAGTGGGGCTACCATGTCATGTGACCTACATATGGCAATGGGATCCACAGATAGATTTTAAAAATATAAAAAGTTTCACATTATTATCAATGTTGTATTTAATTGATGGAAGATTTAACAAAACATTGAGGATCTAATTTGATTATTTTAAAAATGTTAGGGTTGAACTTGGACACTCTAAAATGTTAATGTTCAAATTATGTTTAAGTTTATTACACATCCTTCTCTTCTTATCCATCCTTCTATTGTTTGTCGTTTTAGTTACTTTGTTATCTTATCTAGGTTAAACCTTGCTTAGCTATCAAGCTCTCGTCATATTGAATCCTTTTTGTAACATAAGTGATTTTATTTATTATAAATAAATATCTTTTAGGATGATGTTTATGTAATAGCCCAGATCAACCACCCACAGATATTGTCCACTTTGGGTTGTCCCTCGAGTCAAACCCCTCACAGTTTTGCTCTTCCTACCCTTAGGAAAATGCATCTTGTGTGGGAGAGGTATCCATATCCTTATAAGGCATATTTCATTCTCCTCTCCAACCGATGTGGGATCTTACACTCTCCACCTCCCTTAGAACCCAGCCCTCTTTAGGGCCCAACTTAGCTGGCACCATGATTTAGGTATCAGCTCTGATACTATTTGTAATAGCCCAGACCACCCGCCCAAAGATATTTTCCACTTTGGGTTACCCCTTGGACCAAACCCCGCCTAGGAAAACTCGTCTGAGGGGGAGAGGTATCCATACCCTTATAAAGCATACTTTTTTTTCCTCCACAATCTATGTGGGAGCTCACCCTCTCCAACTCCCTTAGAGCCCAGCCCTCTTTAGGGCCTAACCTAATTGGCACAACAATTTGGGTACTAGCTTTGATACCATTTGTAGCAGCCCAGACCACTCACCCACAGATATTGTCCGCTTTAGGTTGCCCCTCGAGTCAAACCCTTAACGATTTTGCTCTTCCCACCCTTTGGGAAAACGTGTATGAGGGGTAGAAGTATCCATACCCATATAAGACATACTTCATTCTCCTCTCTAACCGATGTGGGATCTCACACTTTAAGTAAAACCCATTATCTTATTAGCAATGTTATGATCTTCAAATATAGCACTTCAATTCTTAAGTGTACAAATTCTAATATAAATAGCCACAAAAGTTGTGACTTATATGATTTTTTTATTCTCAATTATTTAGTTTTAACATCTATGGAGTTTTCCTCTTTTTTTCTTGGTGTAACAATAACCATGGAGTTTTTAAGAATTTAATAAGAAAGTTGATATTACCTCAATGAAATGTGTGATTAAACAAAAATAGTCATTGATGTAGATCTTCTACCTTAAGATTTCTATAATCTGAATGCACACTCAAGCCAATGATAAATTCTAGTCTAATTATAGGTGTAAGAAATATTATCTAACATATAAATAAATAAAGGATCCTTAAAAAAACATATGCATCATTAATCAATCAAATCACTTACTTAGATTTGATTATAATTTACAGGTTGAAGGACTTATTAAAGAAACTTATTTCCTTTTTTTCCAGAATTATCTCCTTTTATATATCCATTTGTATTAAAAGATTAGTATCAGATCATCCAAATAAACATTAACTTATATTTATAAATAATTTTAATATATTAATTGACCATCAACAGTTAACAAATGAAAGATCAAATCCCTAAACTCATCAAGATTGTCTATTTGTTACCATCTCCTGCTTACATATGATGAGTTTAAATAATATGATTTTTGCATGTTCTCATACTTTTCCAATAATCTTGGCGACTAACATATGGCAAGAGCATATAATCATATATCTGTTAAGAATATATGACGTCTCAATTAATGAGTCGATCCTTGAGTAGATTTTGTATGCTATATCATATATCGCATTTTAATATCATTTGATCTCATTTATTTTATTGTTTCATAAATGTATTCAATTTTTTTACTTAGAGTCAGTGGAACCTTTGAATATCAAAATTTTTAATACGAGTTAACAATAAAAAATTACCTTCCTCTATTCTCAATTCCCTTGAATTGATTTTAATTTGCTTTTCAAGAGTTATCCTATAACATCATATCAAACATATTCTTCTAGTAACATCTTAAATTAGAAAACCTTAAATTTAATTCTTCAGAATCAGATAAGAGTCTTAAGGGTATATTAAGTGATTCACTTAACATCTAGGATCTCACATAATGCAATTTGAGATCTTTTGACTTACATTAATTCCTTTTATGGTTGTTTGTGCACTTATGGTAAAAGTAATATGCAATATCATCTCGCATTAATTAGAAGCATATGTCTTTCAATAAATGCAATATCTTATATATGTTATTTCAAACATACTTAATTTTAACTTGATTTCACTTATCTACGTTTAGCTTTATCTTTCCAAACTCTTATCTGGTAACTATAGATAGATATGGTGACCATATGATCGCTCCAAACCAATTTCCTTTTAACTTATCATCTAATTTGACATTTATATTTAAAGTTTCTTACTTTATCTCTCTATCATCACCTTAAGACATGCCTCTTCTTTAATAATTGTAAATACTATAGTCAATTGCCCATGTGAGAAGGTTAATCTTTTATTTTTCGACATACTTAAGGTTAATCTTTTATTTTTTTCGACATACTTTTAATTCATAAAAATGTATGTCATACAAAGCAAACATATTTTAGAATCAAATATTAAGTAATTCTTATTAATTAATAAACAATGTTAACTTATATGTGTATTTATACATGAAAGTACATATAATGAATAAAAATGGAGAAATGTTAATCGATGACATTTCAATATATAAATATAATCATAGTGACTTCACATGCCCATTATATATATCTTGAGAATTTTTCTTTGTCGTTGGGTTTACCACTATATCTTGTGTAGATATATATTTCATGTTCACTTCTCCTCATGTAACTATATCTTTCATATAATTGAACTTGGTATCTATATACTTGGTTTTATAATGAAATTTAGGGCCTTTGTATAAGCAATTATCATTTGACTATCATAGTTGATTATTACTATATCAATCTCACTTTAAGTGACCCCCAAACTAACTAAGAATAGTCTAAGCAATGAATTCTTGTGCTATTGTTGAAAATGTTATAAATTCAGCTTCCATTATGGATAAAGCAACACATGATTGTTTCTTACTTTTCCATGACATAACATCGTCGTTAAGTAAGAAAACAAATATAGAGGTAGTTTTTCTTACATGTAAATATATTCCCCAATTTAAATTTATATACCCTTGTATAAGTAGATCATTTCCTTGATAACATGATACATAATCAATAGTACCCTTTAGATACATAATATTCTCTTTACCGCTTTCCAATGTTCTTGTCTCGAATTTGATTGATATCTGCTTAACTATCCTAACAACATAACAAATATCTAACCTTGTAGACATTATGGCATACATGAGACTTCTAACTATACTAGAATATGGATTTTTCTTCATTTTTCCCTTTCTTATGGCATAGATGGGCAAAACCTCTTCGTAATACCTTCACCTTTAATAATATAATTATCTATTGATTTATCTTTCCTAAATAATTGTTTTAAAATCTTTTGAATATAAGTAACTTGAGAAATCAATAGTAATGTCTTTGAATGATCTCTTCAAATCTTAATTCCAAGAATGTGTGCAGCTTCACCCATCTCTTTCATCTCAAATTTAGATGACAACTAATCTTTGATTTGCTTGAAAAACTCACAATCATTACAAGTAATCAAAATGTCATCCAAATATAAAGTTAAAATTGAAAATTTATCTTTGGATCTCTTAATATATACACATTAGTTAATCAACCATATAAAAATCATATGAAATAATTAATGTTATAAAAACGTAACTAATTTAAACTATAAATTGATTTTAATAATCGACATGCTTTATGTTCTTGGCCTGCCTTTATAAAACCTACAGGTTGTTTCATACATATTTCTTCTTCTAATTCACCATTTAAAAAGGTGATCTTTACATCCATTTGATGTAAGTCAAGATCCAAATTGGCCACTATATCCAAATTTAGATGAATTGAAGCAAATCTTATAACAATTGAAAAGGTCTTGTCATAATCAACTCCCTCTTGTTATGTATATCCTTTAGACATAAGGTGTGTTTTTGTATCTTTTAATAATACCATTAGCATTTTGTTTTATTTTAAGAGAACATTTGTTCCCACTAGTTTTTTCCTGTTAAGGTCAACTAAGTATTTTACTTTATTTATGCTTAAAGAATTCATTTTCTCTTTCATGCTTTCATCCATTCTTCTTTAGCTAAACCATTAAGAGCCCATGTACATTCCTTGGCTCATTGGCTTCTTATAGGATAATTATTTAGATTTCCCCTTCTATTTTAAAATTATTTTGGGGAATCATACCATAATTACTTCGACATGAGAAACAAATTCTTAATTACTTCCACTTAAACCATATATGATAGGTAAAATTTCAATGGATTATAATCTTAACTATCCTTGAGTTAATTCTTCAAGTTCTAGATTACTCCTTCTTGAATAAATTCTCTCTTCACTATTCTTAGTAATGGAAACATTCTGATCATGATTTTCATATAGAAATATTATATTTTCCTATTTCTCCCTGCTTAAAAAAATCATTCTCTAACAATGAGACATGTCACATTTCAAATTCAATTACTTCTTCATTGCCTCTTTTACCTATGAACAATATCCTTTTGAGTGTTCAGAGTATCTAATAAAGATATTTTTCTTCCCTTTTGGGTCTAGTTTCCCATATCTATGAGAGAGATTATGAGGATAAGTAGCACATCCTTATGGTTTTAGATGTTTCAGGTTAGGTTTTCTTCTTGTTTATAACTCATATAGAGTGTTTGCAGGTAATGTTTAGACACTCAATTAAGTAAATAAGTGGTTATAAGTAATGCATCACCCCTATAGGTGATAGGTAGATTTTCTTATGCTATTATAGACCTAACCATCTCTAGTAGCATTCTATTATGTCTTTTGACTATGCTATTTTATTATGGGGTTTGAGGAATAGTTAATTGTCTTTCTATTCCTTTTTCATCACATAACATCTTGAACTTTTCAAATAAGTATTCTTGTCCTTTATAAGTTCTTAATGCTTTGATTTTCTTATCTTGTTTATTCTTTTAGAAATTTATATATTTATGAAACAACTTAATGTCTTTTATTTGTGAGAAATTAAATAAACATGACCATATTAAGTATATTCATCTATAAAAGTGATGAAATGCAAAGCCTCATAACGTGCCCTTACATTTATTAGATCACAAATGTCTGAATGAATCAATTGCAATGGATAAGAAGCTCATGTTCCCTTTCCAAAAGACTTTTATGCCATTTTACCTACTAGAAAAAGTTTATAAATAGGTAAATATGCTTTAATTAAATTACCTAAAAGGTCTTTTTTAGCTAATCGACTTATTTAATTTTGACCTACTTGACATAGTCTAATGTACCACAAATTGCATAATTATTGGAATTACTAGGCGATGTAAACAAATGATAACTTATATTATTATTTGGATAAACAATATCTAAAATAATAAATCCATCTAACATAAAACCATGACCATAATAAATTATGTCCAAAATATAAATTTATATCACCACAACGACAATTTTCATCAAAGCCAAGACTTATTAAAAAGCAACATAGAGATTAGATCTATCGAATTTTTGAAGCATACAATACTTCATGTAGGATCAAGGATCGATCACCATGCATGTCTATTTACAGATTCGAAACTCTTGTATAGTAACCCTTAAGTTTTCTTCTACATAAATCCATCGTGTTTTATACAGGATTTTTCAAAATTCCATGAAGGCATCTCTATCCTTCACTATATGGTTGTTTGCTCCTGAATCTATCACCCACAAAGGATGTGATTCAGTTAGTAAAATAAAACAAGAGGCATTCATAGAACAAATGTCTGTACAAAAAGATTTTACCTTTTCAAGCTCACTATAATCACCAACAAAGTGAACCTTATTTTCATAATTAAAACACTTGACTTTGTTTATGTTCTGCTTCTTAAAAGGAAAAATTCCTTTTCTATATTGGCTCCATTTCTCCTTCTTTAAGTCCTGAGTAGAGTAGGTATATTTCTTACCCTTTTTCCATTTTGATCCACTATGATGCTTACACTTTCAATTCACGGCTCTGTATGAGATAGAACTAATTGCATATACCTTTGAGGACACCTTTGTGGTTTCAAAACATTCTTCTTCTAGTATTAAATGCCTTATAGCATATTCCATCACCTTGATACTCTCATTATGAGCTAGAGGCATCTTCATATGCTCCTAACTATAAGGTAATGATCGAGTCACAACTTGTACTTGTTTCTTATTGAGTATGACCAACATCACACAACTCACTTATCAGGTTTGACATATGCCTCAAATGCTTTTGCATTGTGTGATTCGATCGTTTCTTATAGGTTTCAAACTTATTAGTGAGTGACCTTACTTTGATCATTAAGATGCCTGTAAAACATGTAGCTAAAGCATATCATATGTCATTAACAGTGTCATATTTGTGGAACTCTTGAATGATATCATTATCTATGATGCTCAGCAATGTAATCTAAGCCAATGAGTTCTTTTTCTTTTAAGTTTCATAAGCGTCATAGTCTCTTTTATATTGGGCTGTGTTGCGTGTTGCCTTCCTCAATAACATCTATAGTTATGTTAAATGGTTCAAGATCTTTTTACTCTTCCAATACATATCGGATTTTTATGTTACAAATCTTATAGTTGTAGCAATTTAATTTCCCACCCTTGTTGACTTTAGTAACAATATTCTTCAATGCAGTAGCCATAATAGAAACACAAAGTTTCTATAGAAAGAAATAGTATACTTGAAAATTATTGTAATATCACTTTTACATATATTGAATAATTGGATTTCAATTGTATAAGAAATCAAAAGAATATAAATGTTCTCAATTATCATGCATATGACAATTAAATAATAATTATCATACTTAAGAAGATATTAAAACATAACATTAATATAACATATATAAAACAAAATAATATCAAACTTGATAGATATCTAGAGATGGCAATTGGCTAGGCCAACCTGACCATGCCATAGGGCCAAGCTTAATTGTTTTTTATTTAAATTTTTTAAAAATGATGTCATTTTGTCATTGCCTATCGGGACTTAAGCCTAGGCCCAAAAAATCGGGCCCAAGGCCTTATCAATTAGAGTCTGGATTGTTGATCTTGAGTTAGACTCGGTTGGGCCCGAGCCTAATTGCTAAACCTACGTATATTAAAGAACATCATTACAACAACTTATTTTAAATGTAATAACGAACTTTACATGGAATAGAGTCAATAAATTCATGAGATAAAGTCTTAAATGATTGATATGTTATTGTTCTAATTATTTCAAGCGGAAGACTAGTGGGATATAAAGTCCAGATCAATTGTTTTCGTGGGATTTCTTTCATAAAGTTCTATCACCAACCATTTATATGATTTAACCTTGGGCCATTCTAAGTTCCAAAGCTTGCTCAACAATTCACCTTTTGGTTATGGAAAAGTTAATAGTAGAACCATGTACTTAACTTTAGCTTCTATGGAAGTCAGGTAACCTCGAAAATACAACTCTTGCATTAAGTGATTAACAGCAATCATATTTTGTATTATATCTTCTGCAATAAGATATCACATGCAGTAACTTAATGATGAGTCATCTCCTTTGTGACTTTCTGTTGGAGATATGTAAATATAGTTCCCTGGAAAGTAAGTGTACTTATATGTAACTTAATTTTCTTCCAATTACAGTTTTGTAATGAAAATATTTATTATTAATGAAAGAAAAGAGTTTGGTTTTTTATGTATGAGCATTATATATATATTCAAAAGGTACCGAGATTCTTTTGTAAGTAATAGACATATACATAGAGATGTATGTGAAACATGTATATTATTAGAATATAAATTAATTGATTCACAGTTGAATAATCAAATTGTTCGCTTGATTATGGTTTAGACTGTAGTGTTGCGATTTATCTCCATGTAAGTAAAGGAGTTTACTTCACGGGAATGATGAGTTTCATATCATGATAGTGGTTGACTATTGATAATGACACTATTAAATGAATCTAGAATCAAGTATGTTTTAAAGAATAAAGTGGGTCGTTTACTTTAATCTTAAAACATATAACTTAAGCATTCGCTTATTATGGACCACAAAGTTGATCAGTGGTGAACTCATATGTGTTTCATTATGATTCTTGATATGATCAGAATGGATTTTTATAGAGTATTAATCCAGTATTTGCTTGTTGGAATTACTAATTGAAATATGTATTAGGGAACATTCACTCAAATAAAGAATTTATAGTAATATCATTACTTTTAAATGTTTTAAGGAGATTTAGTGATTAAACTAGCGCCAGTAGTTTGGTCCTGTCAAGTCTTAACACCAAGATGAGATCTTGTGTGTTAATCACCATATAAAGTAAAACGAGAGATCTAGAAGAAAAAACCAACATAAGGGCAAAACGGTAATTTTACCCTTTGTTTTACAGATGGCTATAATAAGGTTCATGATAGGGTTTGCAATTGGACATATTATTTGAAATATGTGTTCTCATAATTTTTAGTAATTCAAGAGTTCAACTAATTGTCTTTAGTGGAATGACGTTTAGTTAATAAGCTAGAATTTATTCTAATGAGATTAAATTAATTCTGGGCTTATTAGAGCTAAAACTATCTAAGTCCAATAGGATTCCCCGCTTGACTTCAAGGAAGGTTATCAAGAAAAGTAAGAAATATAAATGGAGGTTTTAGAAGCCCATAATTGAATGTTGGGCTTGCACTAATTTATGGTTAATTAGAAGCCCAAATATACATTTAGAAATGGGTTAGACTTTGGTTTAATTTAATTAATTGGATTAATTAAATTAAAACAATTTTTTAAGAAAGTAAAGTGCAATTTCGTTTTTCATTAGGGTTGAATGTGCAGCTGCACATTTAACATTAAATTGCTCAATAAAGATGGTCTTTATTATGATTTATCATCATTAAATGGAGTTGTGAACTTACCATTAAATGGTTTCATAGTTATCTTTCAATGATATCATGTAACCTATTAGCATTCATTAGATTAAAGAAGAAAGATGTACATTGGATGGACCATCTTCCTTCTTTCATCATCAAAAACGAAATTGATAGGTCTCAT
>JAOTIZ010000201.1:9631545-9663038 GCA_027123425.1 Erythroxylum panamense | reverse complement strand
ATTTTCTGGTAGTGAACCTTTATCGTGGGATACGTGTCGGAATGACCTTCGGGCGTCCCGATGTGTACCCTACGATGAGGGGGCGCTACACTAACTGAGGGTGATTCATAGTTCAGGTTAAAGTATAGACATATTTCTACAACTTTCTTGAAGAATTTAAATTTTAATTATGTCTCTAAGACTTTCAAAATCTGGTTTGCAATTGAGTTTTGATTGAGGTTGTAGTACTAATCGAGATAGAAATTATATCCTGTTATTATTGAATAAACAGTATTGATGTAAGCCAAATTAGACTAAGGTGTCTCACTAAAAATGTAGCTTATTCTCTTATCTTTAAATTGATATCAATTTTGTAATTTTTGGATATTTGAATTGAGAGATATGGATTATACAACTGGAATGCATGATCATGCTCTAGCCAAAATTTCAAATATACATAGTCTATGGTTTTTTTAGCATAACTTATTGAATAATAAACCAAATTGTATGATCTTAGTATCATTAGAAACTTAAGACACAGAGGAACAATTTTCAAGAAGAGAGTGTTACAGAACATCATTTTCTTGATCTTATTGATTATGTAAAGTTGACACGAATGAGGTGCTTCCAGCAAAAGCTGGAATAGTAATTGAATGTATGAATTTTGAAACTTTTGAAGTACAATTGATCTTTACATTAGTTTAGTAAGGAACTATACCCGAGAATTTGTCATGAACATGCATTATATATATTTAATATACATAAATGAATTCTTAATCATGCACAATAGTGATTTGTATATGTGTTAAATGTTATAGAGGAACACATAAAGCGACCACTTCCAAATATTGCCAAGACTTCGAGGCAATAAGCAATAAAGGAGCTTTTGTGAGTAATCTTTGATGGTCACACCTTACTTTGTTTTACTTGTTGAATTTGATTTATGTCGATTGTATTCTGAATTTCGGACAATGATTGTCTGAGGCGTTTGATGCATGTTTATATCATTGGAAGTGCTACTTGCATGTTAATATGATTGACTACTTACTTTGCACATGAAATGTCTTAAATGACTTTGTTTTGTTTTAAAACTGTTGAGTCCTAGTTGTAGGTAAATAGGCATATTTAGAAGGGTCTGCAGCTGCTTCTGTGACACTTCAATGTCGAGACTTCGGTCTTTCCTGTATAAGTCCCGTTACCTGTTTCTGTAAGTGGCTTGGCAGTCATCTGATTTTGTATTATGATATATGTTTGATTCTGTCGTAAACAAAATTGTGTTCTGATTCTGAAGGGTTTATACCCTATTTTGATATTCAGCTCTGTTAACTATAAAATATGTTCTGAAATGCATTATGTTTGATTTATTGTTAGAACAATCTATTAATGCATGCTTATTCTATTACATGATTCAATATGATGAGTTATTACTTTATATATAAATTAGTTATTACTTACTACGCTATATGCTTAGCACGGTAGATTTGCCCCATGTAGGTTCAAAGAGAGGATTGTAAAGATTGGGACGAGTCAACCGTAATGGCCAATGGAGTCTGAGTCTTGTTTTGATAAAAAATATATTTTGAGTTTATTTTGGCTTGTATATAACATGTATGATTCTGAATTGTTGTAAGTTTTTGTAATAACTATGTTTCAAGTTAGTTTCTGTTTTTGGAAAAAATTTGTATTATGTTCACGTGATATAATGCATGTATGTTTTGAACAAGTTTGGAATGATTTGTAATGTATGTTTGCTTTAATTTCTAAAAATACATGAAATGAATGGTTAGTATGTTTTGAAATGCTTCTGCATCAATCTGTTATTTGTTTCTATTTGTGAGTCCGATGTGGCATTTCCGTATCCTCCCGAGGGGTATTGGGGCGTCATAGTTTTGGTTTAATAAGTTCGCTTTCTTAGGTCACATCATATTAGCTGAAGGACTTAGTGTGGAACCCCAAAAAATTGAAACTACTACTAATTGGAGACCTCCCACTAAAGTGACAGAAGTCAGGAGTTTCTTTGGATTGACAGGCTACTACAGGAAATTTGTTGAAGGATTTTCCAAAATAGCAGCCCCACTAACCAAGTTAACAAAGAAAGAGGAGAAGTTTGAGTGGTTAGATGCCTGTCAAAGAAGTTCTGATGAATTAAAAGAAAGATTAAGAATAACTCCTGTGCTTACATTACCGACAGGAAGTGATGACTTTACAATCTATAGTGATGCTTCAAGACATGGATTAAGGTGTGTTCTCATGCAGAATGATAAGGTTGTAACCTATGCTTATAGGCAATTGAAGAAACATGAGCAGAATTATCCTACCCACGACCTAGAGCTAACAACGGTGGTTTTTACATTAAGAATATAAAGTCTGATGCCTTAAGCAAGAGACCTACCAGCTCAATAGAACAACTGAAGACAATATACCTTCCACATTTAGTGGAAATGAGACCGCTAGGAGTTAGATTGAATATGGCAAACTCAGGAGAACTGGTGACTACATTTCACGTTCGCCCCCATTTTGTTGGACCAGGTTAGAGAGAGACAGAAATAAGATTGTCAGTTGATGAAGTTGAGAACAAGCAGAGGATATAATTTACAATCCAAGAAGATGGTACTATGAAGAGGGGGCAACGATTGGGCGTACCAGATGTGGGGGACCTGAAGAAAGAAATCTTAGAGGAAGCTCACTCCTCAACTTATGTTATTCATCTAGGTAGCACAAAAATGTACCACACCTTAAGGAATATTATTGGTGGAGAGGAATGAAGAAAGAAATAGCAGAATTTGTTGCTAAATGTCTAACATGTCAACAGATTAAAACAGAACATTAGAAACTTGCAAGAATGATGCAGCCCCTCCCAGTCCCAGAATGGAAGTGCAAAAAGATTACTATGGATTTCGTAGTAGGGCTTCCATGGAGTCAGAGGGGACACGATACTATATGAGTGATCGTGGATATGTTAACAAAGTTCACACATTTCCTTCCGATCAGAAATGATTACCCCTTAAATAAATTAGCCTAACTTTATGTGGATGAGATAGTAAGACTCTATGGTGCACACTTACAGAAAGCCTTGGGTACGTGATTAGAAGTTTAGTACTGCATTTTACGCTCAGACGAATGGTCACTCAAAGAAAACTATTCAAACACTTCAGGATATGCTTAAGTTCTGTGTCATGGAATTCAAGGGGAGTTGAGATACCCACCTACTATTGATAGAATTTGTCTACAATAGTACAAGTCCTTTGTCTACAATAGTACAAGTCCTCAACTGGAGAAAACAAGTTTTGCGTAACAAGACCATTCCGTTGGTTAAAGCACTGTAGAGAAACCATACAATAGAGGAAGCTACATGGAAGCCTGAGCAGCAAATGCGTACATTATACTCTCATTTATTTCAAGTAGGTATGCTTAGTTCGATAACGAAATTTTTTTACAAGAAGGGGTGATTGTAAAATCCCGAACTTCTCCTCGGTTTATACATTTTAAAAAGTGCCTATTTAAGTGAAAATAGTGTACATAAACAGTATGCCTGCGTGTCCATCACTTGTGTTCGCCGCCTACGTCTCTGCCGCTTTCTCCCCCATCCGTCACGGCCGTTAAAGAGTATTTTATGGATTGTGTTTGACAAAACTTATGATTTGTTTCAAGTCAGGTCAAATCGGGTAACAAAAAAAGTTGGGTATACTTCGGGGTAGGTGTTACCGAAGTTCTGGACGAATTTTAGATATTAAGATGTAAAGGAAGAATCTCTACTTTTACCTGTTCACTTTTGGAGGAAAAAAACAGAGTGAAATACAAACGGGGAAACATTAATTAGAAAATTGAGTGGATTAGCTTTCATTAGGCAGTTGAAAATAGAACAAAACAAACAGGATCATCCCCTCTTTTCTAATCGGTTACACTACCGTTTAAGCAAGTTTTAGTCAACCTAGCTCAAGCAATTACGACTGTCTTCTGCAAATTCCCTGGCTCTGAGTTAATCACACCATTGATTGACAAAGTGAGCCTTCACAAGAACTGGCTTTTGCACATGTATAAAAAGATGTACAAAGACCTCCCGAAACAAGGAACAACTTTTATGCCCTTGCAACTTTGCCCGCGTACATAAAAAGGATCCTACCAAAAATAAATAAATTAAAAGAAATGGGGATGGAATTACACTCCTTCCCACTTTATCATCCCTATCTCTCTACTGCTTTTATCAATCAACAAATGTGGCTCTTCTGAGTGAAAAAGAATGCAGTGACTCAAGGTTCATGAAGACCATTGATCAGGAACTGTGAGAAAGTATGAAGTCATTGCTTTTCTGAATCTTTTCTTGTATTGTTTTGGTGATATGATTGTTGGGGATGCATTTCTTGGACCACCAAGTATTCCGGATGCCTTTACCCAAGTCTCCAAATGCTTGTCCCATGTGTATTGTCTCATAAAATCAATGATACCTAAGACCAGCCCTTTTCGTTCTTCGTCCACTCCAACAAGCAGTGAGTAGTCCATAACATCAACAGACTGCAGTCATTAAAAGCCAAGTTAGAATTAAAATGCCCAATTTTGACACCTAAATCAACAAAATATAGATGAAAAAGTAAAAGCCATCACTGGTTTCATACCAGTCAAAATCAGTACAGGATGAGACCACCAAAATGAACAGAATATAGATGCAAAGGTAAATGAAGCCAGAGAAAATTAATAGACACCGAAGGTAGTGCTTACCGTCAAGAAATTTGTATCATTCCATATGGCTCTTTCTAAACTCCTCTTTGCCTTGCTTCCTAGAAATATTGGCTCTGTGCACAACTCTTCCACCAGATTCAAATCTAGCAAAACCTTGTTTGACCCAGTTGTATCTGGATTATATCGGGACCGAGCAGAACCCTTAAGGTCGTAAATCCTCGTAATACTTCTCTTATAGAAAAGGTTTTCCATTACCATCAAATCCATTTTTGTTTCTTTGACACCTTTCAAGTGCTTTACACTAACCTGCCATCAAATTGATAAATAAGAATCAGAAAGAACTGATGTATTTAGCTCCCAACACACACATTCACTGATCCACGGATGTTCAATAAACATAATAGGGCAGATGAGAGCCTAACCTGATAAATACCAAGAACTTTTGCCAAACAAGTAGGACTTCCTGAATTCAGAGAATCTGTCAAATATTTGAAATATTCTGGTGCAAATTCTTCAAATGATTCCAGCTCAGTCTTTTTGACTTGTTTTATAATGAATCTCTCATCCAATGATCTGGCAAAATACACATTGCTTTTTCCTCCTTGGGCACTCCACCTCTGACAGCGACTAAGGGAGCGAACAAAATCTACATCACTAGGGCAGCATTTCTTCCTAAGAGAATCAAACTGCTTAGCAAAATAACAAGTGACAGAAAACTTGACTTTGCCCCCTGCCAGTGAAGAATCATCACCAAAAGAAACTGTTAAATGAGGGGATCTTTTGGAATCCATAAACAGGGTACCAGCCGATGAAGATAGATCTTCAGATCCGTAACTTCCATAATGGATATAATCCGAGTTCACAGCATCAAAAGATTGCAAACTTGAAAAATTGGAAAATGTTGAATCTTCCTTGCATCTTTCACTTCCACCCCAGATTCCTTCGATCTCATTTGACTTATCAGTGACCCAATCCTCATACTCCTTGGAAGTAAGGGCATAAGACACTACACTGGCAGGATCATCGTCATAGACACCAATTACTATATCATTACAACCCCTCTGAGGAAGCAGCAATCGAGCACCCCCAGCCATATGAGAAGCTGAGATAAATGAGGGAGTAGCACCAGGTTCTAAATTCAGCTTTTGTGCCTCTATAGGCAATTTCTGGGAGAAAGTCTGCATCATGATTGATGTACGATCTCTCACCATACTCCTGTAATCTCCAGATGCATGAAATGACCTTGCTGTTGCCAAATTCAACGATGAAGGCAGTAAACCTCTAGGGATTCTTTTTTGGATTCTCAAGGCAGAGTCGAAAGAATGAACCCTAATTGGTGCCATTGTCCTTTTGAAGGGAGAATAATCAGAGAGACTTGTTTGATTGACCAACCTCGGCCTAGATCCATCAGCTTGAGATGCAAATAAAGGTACAATGTCAGCTGCAAATTGTTCAGTACCTGTCCATGCAGAATCCATCCTCTCAGACAGATTGGAAGCACTGGGGGGGAGGCCACTACAAGAGTTCTTGTTTGAATTAAGCTCGCCCTCTGAATGGACCTCCCCCGCTCTGTCCTCGCATATTGAATCTTCAGGAACAAAACTTTCCAAGGACGTACTAGTCTCGATCTGTTCTGATGTTAAGTGATTACCAATACACACCTGTGGTTTATAATAGCCAGAAATGTCATTTTCTTGGCAAGGCTCAAGCTGGCCATCCTTGCAAATAATATCACTCCTCAACCTTTGAAGCTCAGCAGGAGATGCATCCCCTTGTTTGACCTTGACAGTAAATTTTGTCTTAAGGAGAGAATCTAATAAATAAAGCTGACGGTTCCAATCATATGACCCAATTAAAAGAGCCTGTCTCAAACGATTAAGTTCTAAAATGTCCACAGCTGCTTGATCAGATGGTGGACACTCTCCAACAGCGTGTTGTAGCAGGCTCTATACACATAAAGACTGATCAGAAGATTTGCAACTATAGCATTTGCAACTTTAAACAGATTACAGAATAGCCATCCTAGATTGTTCCACCAGAACAAGAGCAACAATGCTACTTACATGATAATCACTTCTTTCTTTTCTAAGTTGATCTTTCAGATTCATAAGGTGATTCTGCAACTGGTTTGCATCTGGTAATTTAGAATCAAAAGATTTATTCTCCTGTTCCAAGTTGTCTAGTATAGCAGATATTTCTGAATAGAAAGTCTCCACTTTTTCCAAAAGCTGTAAGGAAGAAGAGAAGATTTAGAAAAGCAAAGTGCATTTGAAAACATCTATTGATTGCAAGATTGCTTACGCAATCAATATCAAAACATAATAAGGCAATAAGCAAGCAAAATAAAGAACCTCTGCTGCCTCTTCTCTGATCCACTTTTGCTGGCCCTGACCATTGAATTCAAGCACTGATGGTGGCAAATGAACATTCAGAATATCAATTGGGGAATATCGGAAGAACGCAACCATACTCCCAAACCTGCTAGATAGAAATTTTAATGATCACCCATAGTGTCCACAAAAGCTAAAGACTATATTTCAATAAGAATAGCAGTTACCCATAGAATCGAAGGCAATCCCTCTGCAATGAATGACCACAGGGTGCCAGACGATTGGCAGTTGCATGATTAGAAAAGCTCAGCTCCAAAAATTTCCCAAATGAAAGTCCCCAAGCAGCATCTGACATGACCACTCTGCGGGTAGCTGGTGGAACTCCATCAACATGATTACACCTAAGGCATCGGTGCCACATCCATATCTTCCCATCCCGCTCCCCAGGCAGAGGAGGTGTCGCAGAGGCAAGAGATCTAACATTGATTGTCAGATTTCCCTGCTGGTGGGTGTAGCAAAGTACATGTGCTTCAGCTGGCTCCTTACAAGACCTACAGTACGATGTCTGGTGAAAGAAAATGTTACCATTACATGAGATTGTTATGTCGGCTTTAGCTTTATGTTAGTGAAGAAAAAACAATGATGAATTACCTGATCAAATAGGTCATCTCGAAGATATCTTCCAAGTGGCTTGTCAAATGATCCATAGAACTTTATGCGCAACAGCCGAGAACGTTCACAAACAGTACCTTTTGGTACATAGCGGCTTGAAAATGATACCAATATGCTCTGGTGAGTTTCAGTGGCTGAGAAGTATTCACTAGATCCTTCTCCTTCATCAAACCTCTCAGGTCTTGTAAATTCACAAGAACTGACATGCTTTCCTTGCTCTTGATTCAAACTATCATACAATTCTGAATGCACAAGGTTTTTACTGACAGCAGACGTTTTATATACATTTGGAATCTCAAACTCACCAAATGAGTCATTTCCCACGTTAGATGTAAATTTATCATGACATGCATCAGAGTGTGCATTCTCCAAACAACTATCTACCAAACCATGAGATAAAGGATTACTACAGACCTCAAGTTTCCGAGATAAAAATAGTGGCTTTGTATGCTCTGGCTCTAGTCCAATGTACCCATCATCGCAAGTAGAGATTTTGGCTTCAGAACAGGAATCGGTTGGAAAGGTAAGTGAAACAGAATTATCAGCCGTCATGCTCTGTGGTTCAGGAATGGAGCTTTTCAGTTTCATCTTAGGAAGACTTGCACCCTCATCAGCAAGGAATGATGTCTCAAGGGATAAGTGATATGCAGCAAAAACTGCAAACTGAACAACATGCTTAACCTTCTTTAGTTCTTCACGGCATGAACCCCACAGCATGATCTACACAACAGGTCATAAACTGATCATTAGATAGAATTGAGAACTAATTTGGAGTAGATGCTAAGGTTTAGTAAATTATAGCTTAATGATATGATTGATAACTTTTATGTTTCACCTCCGTGGTTCTACATTAAGCTAACAGTATTGTCGCAAACAATAGATGTAGTTCATGTTTCCACTTAGATCCACCAGGTTCGTTTCAATGAATGTATGCAATGCTCTCACTAATCTGTATTTAAAAATTAAAACATCTATGCTACAAAGTTTTTGGTTCCTATAATTAGGAAATTAATTAAAATTGTGCCCCTGGAACACCATCCAGTTGACCAAGACTGACATTGCAGTGTATGATACTAGTGGAACTTTACATCATACTAATCAGTTACTGAATTTAATTTTGCAGCATCAAATTGTAATATATCACAGATCAATAGAAAGACAAACAGAAGGTATCATGAAGTTTGATCAATCTACAGACAGCATTAAGTGTAGACTACGCCATAATCACAACCTCAGCAAAAATGTATATCTCTGCATTACAAGACTGCAACTCTATCCGCGACCATTAAATGAGACCCCCTTCTTGAAAATAAAATTGTCATTTGTAGCTTATATAATCTGATAGAAGTGATACAGTACCGTGCAACCTAGACGTCGCGGACATCCTTCAAAAAACATCAATGTTTTAGAAGGTTTTTTGTTCAACTGATTGGTATTCTCGTGTTCTTCACATATTCTCTCTACCTGAAATAGCTCACAATGTCCCAACCGTGTCGTAGAAATATTGTCAATAGATGCACTAATGTGCGCACCAGTGCACCGAGCTATACGCTCTAGCAATGAACTTTTCACATTGGGAACCAATGAAATTTCCTTTGTCAGTAGATATTCTTGAGCATATGGGGATACACTCTTTTCTACTAGCAGAACATTTGGGCGAAGAGCTTCTATCTTTGACATAATCATCTTAAGATGATCACTTTCCTGTGCAAAAGATCACTCAAAACTTCATTAATCATTAAAACTCTTCAATCTAACTGAGAAAACAATCAAAATCTCAGCTCAACAGAGAAAGTACCTGTTGCACTAATGTATTAAATGATGCCAACTGATTCACAACATTCTGGTATTCAAGTGCTCCCCCTAAAAGTAGCAATCTGGGGTTTTTGTATTGACCGGTCATGCGTTTATGCTTTATATTTTTTGTACAAACTACTCCCTTTACAAGAACACTGCAAAGTAGAAAAATAAAAAACATAACCAATATTAATGTTAAAGGATTAGATATCTTTGAACAAAGCAGATGAAAAAGATGACCAAATGATACCTATCACTTGGACTTCCTGCTGCTATACATTTAACCTTTACATAATCAACAGGATCCATACTGCCTCCTCTGCTAGTATCCGGTTTCACAAAATTGGCAGCTTGCCATGCTAAACTGGTAACAATGCCAAGCCAGTCATCAGTGTTGCCCTCGTTAATGACTCCAACATCCTCGCGAATCCTAACACCCTCTCCCTGCAAAAGCTGGGATACAAGAGCCCTAAAATGCACCTGTATGACAGCTCTAAGGCATTCCTTGTTACCATCATTATGTTTTTCCTTTGATGGAAAAACATCAGAAAAGCTGGAACTAGATGTAAACATTGTACTTGAATCCCCAAAATAATCATCATCGTCATCATATGGAAAAGGATCGCTCTCGGCCTCATCATTTTCATCCTCCGGAGGAGGAGGATACCAGATACGACCATTGCTTTCAAAATCCAATGATTTTTGCGGTTCATCGAGTTGATTATGTAAAATTGATATGTCATCAGAGAATTCACAATTGTTCTCTGAATACCCAGTCTCTTTTTCAGGCATTCTTAAAACAGCCATGTTTTCTTGATCAAAAGGACCATAATTATGAGACAACGGACTTCCATGTTGCTCTTGCTGTACAGGCTGCCCAGGTCTATAGAAAGTGAGATTATTCCTATACGGCCTATGCAGAGGACTTGAACCAACTGAGTTACAATCACAAAACTCAACTCTAGAGCTAATACTACTTGAATCTAAATCTGAAATATCATGGAAATATTCACTTGATGGACTGTAAAAGGGCTTCCCAGAATATTCAGCTTCCTCTTCATCACTCCTGCATCATCAAGTCCAGAAATAAGACCAAGTTGCTAGGGGAAAAGAAATAGCAGAAAAATAAAAGACAATAAAAGCAGAGGCAGTAAGCATCGGAGAACTTAAATGTTTCTGGCTGACATTTTTCGCAGATGGAAGTGATAGATCAAGCTCAAGTTTCAGAACATAACCATCTATATTAGTTAGTTACACTCGTGGGTTTCTGACATAATCTGGATATTCGGGAAATTTTATTTACCTGCTTGGAGAGTCACGAACACACACCGGATATGGGTGAGCACTAAATGAGGCGATACACCTGCTGCTTGCTGCATGAGAAGAATACGCAGGATCTCCGGATTCAAGATTATGTACAAGACGACCACTTTGAATTGATTCCCCGCTAAAAGGAGAGGATGGCTCGAGGCTATCACGGGGAGGTGATTCAGAAGGGTGCACTTTTTCACAGTTTTTCTTCACAGCTTCACGTTTGCTATTAACCACGTCACAGAACTTGCAAATTTTGATACTTACCTCACATTCAGTATTGCTTCTGGAATCAAAGGATTCAGTAACAACATCATGAGACTCGTAGCCCCTCATACATTTAATACAAAACCACGTCCCACAACTTAAGCAAGAGCATCCATTGGGGAACTCAGTGGACTTGGTATTGCACTCGCAACACATTTTTCTGTTGGGCATCTCAAACACAGGGGATAAAAAGATGGTAATATATCGCTTGGCCCCCAAGAAATCCAAGACCTAACCTTTTCTATCAGATCTTGAAGGCAAGTATCAGGTATTCCCATAGAACGAAAACAACCCCAATACGCATCCCAACCCAGTATGAGCCACTTTTCTTCTCCTTCGAAACAAATATTACAAGAAAGCTTGATACAAATGGTATACACCCAGAAAACTAGGAACTGACTCAAACTGAACAAGGTTAACTATGCTATGAAGTGAAAACCCACCCACAACAAAAAAGCTGGGTGATTAGGGTTGTGTATCTTGATTTTAACCTTTTTCTGTATGATTAAAACCTCCAAGATGGTTAAAAAGGAAAAAGAGAAGAAAATCCTCCAAGAATCAACGAAAACACATATCCAAGGAGGAAATCCCCCAACAACAAAGTAATACACTATTTACACCAAAACAAGCTGCAATTAATAACGCCACAACACAAAAGATTTCCAGAACCCAACAATAAAACAATGACAAGAACCACAACGACAACGACACAAAACCGTCAAACCCCGCACCAAAAAAAAACGAACTTTTGAAGAGAAACCCAGAAAGAACTCAGCGTCTAACCGATCCCAGATTCATCAAGAACGAATCCACGGGTCGATTCAAGCATATCACAGCAGCCAGGAAGAGACCAATCCCGGAAACCCACGAAAGGAAAGGCGTAAAGAGAGAGACTTGGGATCAAATACTGGGAAGAATAAGAATCAAAAGCAAGAAAAGGAGAAGTACGGAGCAGGTTCCATTTCCAGCGGAAGAAAAAGCTCGCATCTCGATGAACAACAAAATCCCTTTTTTTCTCTTTCCCTAACTTGTTAACGTTCTTCAGGTTCTGGTTGGCTTAGTTTATCCAATGCTCAGCAGGACTAGGGAATCAATGATATTTTCTCACAGCTACCATTACAAGTTCTTCTGAAACCCCCCTCCCCCAACTAACCTCCACTTTCATTTCAATAACTTGAAGAATAACTTTTTCTTTCCCCTTTACTTTAAAAGCAAAGTACTGCTAATACACACTTATCACTTTTATTTCTTTATAAGTAATGGCGATTGATTCTATTCTCCTCACTTTTAAAAAATGTGGATGCAGTGGTCAAATTTCTCCCTCTACAAGTCATTGGCTGCTCCTTTTAAATATGGCTTTCCTAATTCTTTGTATAGGGTTAAGAAATTGCAATCCCAGTCAGCATCACATTCACATTGGAGGGTGTTACTGTTTGTTTTTGGGTAGGGTCTTTATGGCATTTCGCAACCCTCTTTATTTTGTAATCGACACGCTCCTTACTACGCTGCGTGCGGCTCACGCTCTTTTGTATGGGAAATTATCTAAAATTTGAGGGGCTTGCTTTGGTCCGGTACGGTAGCGTATCTTCCGGTTTTACGGGCACCTGCAGTTTCTGTGCCAACCAACTGATCCTTGTCTCGAATTTAATTGTAATCACTGTGGACAATTAGTCCATTCGAAAAGGTCCATTTGACCTACCAAGTTCCAACTCTAATTCTAATTCTAACTCTAATTCTAATTCTAATAGCAATTTCAATAACATAACAAATAAATCTACTAAAGATTGAGTTGGTTAGATTTATAACTGCTCATAAAAAAGAATTTTTTCTAAGAGAAACTTTATTAATAGCATTACTCTACATGAAAGATGACGTAATAAATTTTCTTGTATGTATATTTTATAAAAATAATATATAATAATAATCATAAAATAAAAAGTATTCAATATAAATTCTATAAAATTCAAGATTATAAGATAAATTTTAACTAATATATCGATATTCAATAGTTTATAAGTAAGGGAATAATGATCATTGACCAAGTGACTATCTAACTTTTTTAATGTTGTAACCTCCTTGTATATTAATGGTTTATGGGGCATCCAAATCTAGTTAAGTTAGAAAGATTAGTCCATTAAAGGATATGGCCAATGACATTACAAGTAAAATTGTCATTACCATATCAAAGTTTATATCAATTTTTGTATTGGTGCAATACAATACTAGTATCAATTAATATTAGATATTTCAAATAATTTTTAAAATTTTAAATAATATCTCAATTTATATGTAATTAGTATCTATTATTCGCACTCATAAGTGAAAACCTTAATTTGACCTTTGCATTTTAGCCCATTTCAGAATTAGAGCTTTAGAGGATTGATTATGCTTCCAACGACAAAGACTCATATTTAGCCAAAAAAATATAATTGTACCAATGTATTAAATGACATATACGAAATATGAAACTAATTGAACCCTGCCGAAACCAATATCTCAACTTCCATCAACAATGTATACACATATTATCCCTCTCTTTCAAATTGCTATAACTTTAAAAGCCAAAGAGGGAATAGTCAACAATAAGGTGAATCAAGCAGAGGAAAAATAGTGAACAAAAAAGAAGAAGAAGAAGAAGTTTCCCCCTTGAGAATGGAGGAGCTTTCACTACAAACTATATTTTAGTTTTAGCTTGTGTTAAGGTAATTAGTTTATAGAACCATGTATATCTAGACAAACAAACACATTTAGGTGAACAAAGAGGGCAATATATTTTAGTTATAATGCTACCTCATAATAAAGATAAAAGGGACCTATAAATATTTTGGCAATAAAAAACTATTTGTAATTGCACCTCTAGGTGATTAAATAGTTAGGTAGTATATAAAAAACCTTATCACTGCTTTAATATTTATTTAAGTGAGAGACAACTAGCCAAACAAAAACATTACTCATCTTTCACACTTTTTTCACTATAACAAAGGTAAAAGATGAACAAACACACGTATAGAGTGAGGCTTTGTGGGGTACTTCGACACGTCGATCTGACGATAAAGGAAGACTATGCTAGAGAAGCATTAACAATAAAGGAAGTGAGAAACCTGATGAAGAGGAAAACTGAATCAAGGGGATAGAAATTAGGATTTTAGTGTCTTGTTCCATTTAATCCCCAAATTTTCGAATTTAAAATTCTTGTTTGTTATTTTTCAATGTATCAGCCTCTACTTTTATATCAACGTATTGATTGGTATAAGATAAAATTTTACATTACATCCTAATACAACAATCCAGTCTGATACAGTATATTTTTTAGTCATTTTCTAACTAGTATGACATAAACCAATCAGTGCAGTAAAAAAAAGTTTAAAACTAATTATAAACATAACACTAATTCTATATTTTAGGTGATGAAGAAATTAGGTGCTAATTAGATTAAAAAATAAGTGCTCACGAGATATGAATGACGTGCTTAGTCACTTCACTAAGCCTCAAAGAAATGTTTTTATAATAATACTTACAACATAATTTTGTTACAGGAGAGAGAATAATGAATACAAGCTATATATGTGTTAGAGTGCTACGTACAACCAACAGACTGTACAGTAAGGCATTTAATGAATAGGCAATTATTATATTTACATCTAGCTAACCCTATCTTTCTTGCTTTAACATTCCCCCTCAAACGAGAGGGTGTAATAACCAAGCCGAGTTTGTCTCTGTGTTGTAAGAAGTGTGTACATATAAGGGCTTTATTTAGGCAATCTGCAACCTGGAGAGAAGATGATATGTAATCAATATCAATGACATCGGCTAGGTATAACTCTCGGATGAAATGGACGTCTATTTCTATATGTTTACTGCGAGCGTGTTAAACAAGGTTGGCAGCTAATGCTTTCGCATTTAAATTATCACACCACATCATGGAGGGTTGCTTTAGTGTTAATCCAAGTTCAGAAAGTAGCAACTGTATACATTTGACTTCTACTACTCCATTTGCTAATGCTCGATATTCTGACTCAGAACTTGACCTAGACATCACTCTTTGTTTCCTTGATGCCCACGAGATGAGCGTATTCCCTAGGTAGACACAGATGTCTTTAGGGACTTACGATCGTTAATGTATGTGGCCCAGTCAGCGTCAGTGAAGGTCGTTAAGTAAGGTAGCTTAAAGGGCTTGATATGTAACCCAAGATGATGGGTTCCTTTCAAATACCTAAGCACCCTCTTAATAGCTTGAAGATGTATATTTGTAGGTTGGGACATGTATTGACTTAGCTTATTGAATGAGTAAGCTATGTCAGGTCTTGTGTTGATAAAGATATTGAAGTGAGCCAATCATCCTTCGATATAAGGAAGGATCTTCTATAAGAGTGCCTTCTATTTTGGAGACTTGCCTTCCCGTGACCATAGGAGTTGTGACCGATGCACAGTTATGCATATTAAATCATTTTAGGACATCTAAGACATATTTGGTTTGATTCAGATAAAGGCCCGACTTATCTTGGTAGACTTTAATCCCAAGGAAGTAATACACAGAGCCTAGATCCTTTAGAAAGAATAGTGCATTCAGCTTTTGGATGAAGCTTTGTAAATAATTAGAGTTTATTATCATGAGTATATCATCAACGTAAATGAGAATGAGCACTGTAAGGTTTTTCTGTCGAAGAAAGAATAGAGATACGTTACTTTTTGAGTTTTTGAACCCCCCACTACAATAGAGTGAAACACAGTCAATCAAACCAAGCATGAGGTGCTTATTTTAAATCATAAATGGCCTTCACCAGTTTGCAAACATGCTTTGGATGGCATGGATCTTTAAAACCTTTTGGCTGTCACATGAAGACATCTTCTTGAAGAAATTCATTGAGAAATGCATTATTTACATCCATCTGTCGAATTTCCCAATTTAACGAGACAGCTATAGCCATCGCAATGCGAATGGTGGTAGGCTTGATAATAGGGCTAAAAGATTTCTCCATAATCAACTCTGGGTGCCTGCTAAAGACCCTTTGCCACAAGTCTGGCCTTGTCTTTAAAAATGCTGCCATTGTGCTTGAATTTGGTTTTGAAGTTCCACTTACAGTCGACTAGTTTTTCTTTACCAGTGTAAGGTACTAACATCCACATCTTGTTTTGTTGTAGTTCTTCGAACTCATTGATCATAGCTTGCTTCCATTGAGGGGAAGTCAACGCGGTTGCCACTGAGTTTGGTTCTTAAGCTTGAGATAATGAAATTGGATTCTCAACTTTTAAAAGCCTAATAAATGGATACTTGGGCTTGAATACTCCATCCTTCGTACGTATTATCATAGGATATATGTTTGTGTGAACTGGCCTTTTTCTTGATCTGTAGATTGGACGAAATGTTGAGTCTCGTTCAACTGGGTTGGACTCTCCATTGTTTCTGAGGTCGACGAAGGTGCACATAGTGGATTTGCTGTGTGATTTAGAGGGTCTAATATGGGAGGATGTTGTTCTTGATTTTTCATCATATCTTCAGTGGTAACCCTGTATTCTTGAGAGTTGATGATTAGTGGGATGACATAATCACTCTTAGATGATGTCGAATGGTGATGTAGGAACCCTTCAATGCGTGGAAACATTGACTCATCAAAAACAACATGTCTGGAAGTATAAATTTGTCCAGTTGTGCTGAGACACTTGTAACCTTTCTGATTGGAGGCAGACCAAGATATACACACTTCTAGCTATGGAATTAGAACTTATGAGCATTGTAAGGTTTCAAACATGGGTAACAAGCACGCCCAAATGGTTCGAGTGTCTTGTAGTCAGGTTCAACTTTGTATAACAAACATAAAGGGTTTGAACCATTTAAAGTAGGTGTTGGCAGTCTATTATGATGTAAACAACCATTTGGAAGGCATCAATCCAGTAAGTGCGAGGAAGGCGAGCTTGAGCTAGCAATGTCAGACCCATTTCGACAAGATATTAGTGTTTCCTCTCGGCTCGGCCATTTTCAAGTTTTTTGGTAAGTCTCTTCTCTATTGTTTAACTTCTTGATGACCCTCTCCTTCTTTTTCACTAGTCTATTGCACAAATTTACCTTGATCAACTTGATGCCTATCATCTCTCTAAGACTTTATAACTTGTGTAAGTCTATTAAGTGATTGCTTCACTTCTTCTAAGTTGTTGAACCTATATGACCTTTTTATTAGGTTTCTTGAAAGTTATGGCCCCTTTTCACTAGCAGCATCTTTCATATTGGTTGGTGACTTAGTAAGCCTTTCCTATATGTTATCCTTATTACTTATTATAGATCAGGAATTAAGGTTATAGATTTGCATGGCATCCATTTTGAATCTCTAGGTGTAATGTCATAGGTCTTGTCAAGTCTTTGCACCATATCAAACAATGTTATTAAAATTTTAAGACTATGCTTATTACTTATGAAGTATGATTGAAAATAGGATCTAAAGTGCAAGAACTTAGAAAAAAAATCCTCATAGAATTCACTGTACCTATTAATATGGATAAAATTCTTAAATTTCATTACATCTAATGTCCTACATAGGCCCAAGATCTCCAGATACTACATCGTATGGTTTATTGGTTGTTATTGTAAACATTTAGAGATATAAGCTCAAACTTTAACAATGGTGGTTCATTTAGGATGGCCAAAAAAAAGAGGCTATCATAGCTTGGATCTCATAAGTCCTCTTATGGTGTATTTAGAAGGGTTGTAGGTTTTATGCTCTCCCTTTGTGATTTGATGCTTTATATGACACTCTCCTAATGTTAGGGTTGCTCTTCTAGACTAATCCTATCAAAATTTAGACATACTTATATAATCACATGAAAATCTTTATTGTGGACATTAAGGGTAGTTTCACCTTATGGCAATCTTGTGATTGTTGAACATCTCCTAGTTAGATCCTTATTTATTTATATAGCTAGATGTTTATTTAAAATATGGCTTATACTTTTCAATTTCCATAAATGTCATCAATTAGTGCTTACATGAACTTTAGGCCACTAAGATAGGGTGGTTAGTCTCCTTGTCTACAGTGTTGAAAATCCACTACTGTAAATAAATTAGGATATCTAAACGTGTAATCTTTGTTTGAGGTTATTCTTAAAAGAAAGACGCTAATGATAAAGTTAGGTATAGACATGTAGATAGTAAAAGATGAAAATAGAGAGAAACTTTCTTAGTTGAGAACTCTCTTTACATATAGGAATAAGATGATTGCATTTTTACATATGGCTCACTCGTGCCCTATCAGGTGAGTTAGAGTATGGGCAAGCTCTAATATGAGCACTACAAGATATAAGAAACATGATGTGACCTAATAAGAATGGTATATTATATGTTTGACTAAAAACTGTGAGCAAAATGAATTTTTACTATAAAAAAAGGCCTAGGGTGTGGAATTGCACTTTTGGGTCATTGGGTATATATCATTAAGATTAAGATGGATAGAAAGCATTAAATTTTATGATATCTAATGCCATATATAGGTCCATGATCTCCAAATATCACATCACGTAGTGTGTACGTAGTGTGTTAGGTTACTGAGGCCATTATAACATTTTAAATTACCTCAAAAATTATAACATTTTAAAGATATAAGCTTAAGCTTTAACAATGATTATTCATTTAGATTGGTCAAAAGAAATGAGCTATTATATCTTGGATCTTCCAGGTCCTCCTTTGGTGTTTTTAGAAATTGTGTGGGTTGTGTGCTCTCCTTTTAAAGTCTATCCATATAGTTTTTCATTTTTTGATTTATGGGATACTCTTCTAACATCGAGGTGCTCTTATGGACCAATTCTATCAAAATTTGGACTTTCTCCTATAATCGTGTAAACATCTTTGTTGTGAGCTAGTTGTTAAGTGTGGTTTTACTAGCTCATTAGCTATTAACATCTAATCATACAAATGTCTCTAGACCGATAGTCTTTATCAAAGGTAATCCCAGGCATAAAAACTCCAGTGATAAAGTTAGTCACAGACATATAGATAGTCAAAGATAAAAATAGAAAGAGACTTACGTTTTTTATTGTGAGCTCTCTTTATATAGAGTAGTAAGATGATTGCAATTTTATATGTAGCTCACTATTTCTATACAAGGTGAGTAGATATAGGAAAACTCTAACATAAACAATATAAGATATAGGCAATATGATATGATCCAACAAGAATAAAATGTTGTAACTTTGACTCAGAATCATGGACAACTTAAACTTTAGTCCAAAAAAAAAAAGACTAAGGTACATAATTACATTTTGGGCCATGAGATATCATCAAGTTGTCAGATAATAAGTGCATTATTTTGCACCAGAAGGGAAAAATTGTTAGCTTTATTGACTATTATTGCAATAACTATTTCATAAACTTAAGAGTTATTATTCTAAAAGAACATTTATAAACAAAGGTTAATGGACATGATTTCCTTGTAATTTGTCCAATTTTCATTTTAATTTTAATATTTTTAAAGCTAATATCAACCTCTCTATAGTATTATTTAGTTATCATATAATTCTTTAGGTTATATTATGTTGGTTTTCTAATTATTTTAATACCACATTATTTTCAGTACATAATATGTATAAAGCTAACATAACATGATAGAAAAAATGTGATTATTAAGTAATATCATAGAAGATAAACGATAATTTTTAAAATATAAAAACTGAAATTAAAAAAGTTAAACCACATAAAATATTAGTATATTTATCCCTATAAAAAATTCACAACAGACAGATAAAGAAATCCCGCAGACACATAAAACTACAGGCACTCCTTGACTTATGTACTATAGGCTTTTTAGCAGGGTTAGAAATTTGGGATTAGGTTTAGGTGGGTGGGAAGGCAACATCTGCAAAGGTACATGGTGTTGCCAATGGGTGTGTACCGAAAGGAGGCTACTTCCTTTCCCGCATTTGTTTCTTCTTCTTCCTCTTTTTCTGCATTACTTTTTATCTTATTTGGACGCTTTCCTTGCTTGGATAATCAAAACAAATCCTACAGTGGACCTAATAATAATTTATGGCGTGACCAAATTTTGTAGTATTTTTAATGTCTACTGAGCTAATATCCAAAAGGTATTGGAAAAGGAAAGGTTACATCATTTCTACACACAGTATATGGTCTGGCTAGGGGATAAGAGTAGATCCAGCCGTCCCAACACAACTTTCCATCATCACCATCGTCTTTCATGACTCATCTCCATGTGAGACTACGTTGTTTTATTGAATTTGCTTTTTGGGTTTGCCTTATGCGGAAGAATTAAAAGGATGACTCTTTCCTTGGGGAAGTATTATGCTTGTCAAATTTGGGAATACCAGCCCCCCATCTTCATTTCCTCGGCCCACCCTTCTTGACGAAATTAAAGGAAAGGTCTAGCCTTCCCAAAAGTCTAAACGAAAGTTTTCTTATTAGACGTAGGATCCCTCTACATTATCCTTTTATTTTCAAAAATAAACTTATACCCTTTTAATATTTTCTCTTAATTAGTTTGGTCCAAATAATCTGCAATACAGCTTCAGACGTGTTTTGCTATTGCCACAGCTCAATCTGTCGTCACTGGGACAATATTTGAGGACATGTAGAAAAGTGGGTTGTTTATGGCCTGCTGTTATGAGTTGTCATCATCAACTCTTAGACCAAAAGGGCTCAGGTAGGCCATCAGAAAGGATAAAGGCCAATAGGATCTTCTAGGTATGTCGAAGAAACGTTTTGGTCCGAGAAGGTACAGGAATTATTGTTATTGTGAGTCGGTTGGAATGATCTCTAACTTGAAATGTTGCGGTCTTATTTTTGTTTGTTCCTCGAATTGAATAATTCCTAACACGACTTCTTGTGGTCTTTTTTTCAACGATGTGCGTTGCAAATGATGCGACAGGGGCTATATTCCCACTATGTTCAAGTGTCTAATCTCTCGCTCTTTTCTTGCTAATTAGTTGGTAACTATCTAAATCATAGCAATGGGATTGCCAAGCCAAAGTTGTTTTTGACAAGGCATTTGACTGCTGGGGACAAATAAACGACGTTGATGACATTGAATAACTCTTACGAATGACATATTAACCCTAAGGATATGATATTAGGTATCGAGGATACTTACTTTATATTATAAACTGTCACATTTGACAGGGAATCTTTTTAAATTTTGTTTATGTTTAATATCGCTCTAATTTTTCTTTATTTCTATAAAGATCGATGAATTTAAATGTATTGGTTTATGTCCTACAACAAATTTGTTTGGTTGTAGTTTAGTGATAAAATATTTGAAGATATTATTTATCTTGTATATATTTAGATGTATGTAATAAAGTCTATGAGATAATTATATATTGCAAATAAAATTATGATGAAATTATAATTCATATTTCATGTATGTCTTATCTCTAAATTATTCATAGTCATTGTTCTATTAAGTCTGAATATTAATAAAATGTAAAATGACTAGCACAAGTTATGCTTTTTCATATAAAAGAAATAGTCGATCTTATAGACTAAGGGTATGTTTGGATGTGGGTAGAGGGATGGAATGGAATGACCCAAATGACTCAGGCTATTGTTTGAGAGTCTATTTTGAAACATGACGGAATGACAATTAATGGCTTTGGAAGCCATCATTTGCCATCTAAAATCCAATATTTTGTGACCCCCTAAATTGGGGGGTCAAGGATGGAATGACATGACTTGCCTTCCAAACCTCTCTTATTTTATTTAAACTTCCAAACAATGAAGTGGCGTATTTCATTCCATTCCATTCCACTCCATTCCATTCCGTTCCATTAATTACTATTCCATTCCATTCCATCCTAAACTCCCAAACATACCCTAAAGTATAGTAAAACTTAAATAAAAATGTGGGTGCTTGTTAGAGAACAAGTTCATTAAACTAATGCTATATGAGAAATCTATTTAGAACAATACTTGTATATGTATAGAAATTCTCATTGTAATGATTATAAAAGTGATCATTTGACTTAAGATCTCCAAAGTCATCTTCTATAAGAATTGTTATATTTTGATAGTACTTATGACATGTTCTAGGTAAGGATAGCTTAGTAAGTAATCATTGAGTATAGCACGAACTATATGGAGATGGTTGAGTGATCAATATGATTCATCACCTTAAAGTAATTAGAAAAAATATTATGTTATTCTCGATTAGTATGGATTCAGAAAATCCTTATCCAAGGTGAAATGACATTTTGTAAATAGTTTTGAAATGTTATTAATTTGAATCAATAGCCAATGATAGAGAACTAATATGATTGGACTTAAAATAGAGTAGACATAATTTCATACTCTATGTCTAATTGGAATATTGTATGATGAAAGGAATGAATTATATAGAAAGATTATACACAAAAATATAGGTCAAAACTACTTTGACATTTCTAAATATTTGGATGATCATGAAGTATTGCTAGACAAGAATCTTGATCTATGTATATAAATTATTTAATTAGAGAATTAAAGATAATTAAATGAGTTTAATTCATCTAATCCGAAGTATGGTTTTGGGTTATAATTTGTATTCATTGCCAATTTATTTGGGAACCTAATGGATCTCACATTAAAAAAGAGTTGAAGAGAGCAAAAATATTTTAATCAAGTTAGACTTAATTTTAAAGTTTAAGAGACTTATGATTAAATATGAGATATTTAATATATAAGGATCAATAAGAGATGTTGGATCTTATTTTGGCATAACTGCTATTTAATTATAATTATTTGTACTTATAACTAAAGTCTAATTAAAATTAGAATTTAATTTCAATTAAATTACTAAAATTTTCAAAACTTGTTATAGATAAGTTTGAGCTCTAAAGGAGCTAACACTCCTTACTTAACCCTCTATATAAGAGTTACATAGTTATCTCAACTTGTTTTATGGATATCATTAAATGTTGGACACTTATGTGGCTATGGTTGTTGAGATGAACTGATTTTATAAACAATTCGAGAGATACAATAATATGATCAAACTTTGAAATAATGTACGAATTAAGATTCATGCTTCATTAAAATTTAATTGTCAATCATTTTATATAATTAAATTGATTTTGGTTTCCAAAAAATCAAAATAAAAAAATTTATAATTATTTTGCTGCAATCGAGATCGAATTCTGTCCCGATTTTTCAACAGTGGTATCAATGCCAAATTTTAATTCTATTATCTAACTAAACTCATTTGATTATTATTGATTTGATAACATTAAGATTTAAAACTATCAATTAGTTTTAATCTTCTAGATGAGAATTGATAAATGTTGTATGCTTCTTTTTTTAAGAAATATAAATATTCAAGCCTCCTTGTGTGTTCTTTGCCTTTAAAAGTTCTTTGAACGAATCATAAAACACATCGCTTGTTCCTTTTTTATGTTATGTTTATGGAATATCTTACTACATGCTTCCTTTTTACTTTATGGTTTCTAGAAAATTATAATTGCTAGCTCTATTATGCACGATTTTAAAACTTGGTGTTATTGGAATTATGGAGTAAGTTTTGAAGTTGTGCAATTTCTGATTGTAGCCATTGGAGAAGTTGTAGAAATGATGACAAAGTTATGGATCGAAGTGATGCAAATAAGTGTCACTAATGGTAGACATAGCTGTTGGGGAAGGAGATGACCAGTGACGATCTATAGGGGTGATTGTGTACTAGTTTGGTGGTGCGAATAAGTGAGTCATCACCAGCGGCGGTCATAGTTGCTAGGGAAGGAGGGGGCTAGTGGCGATTAGGCAACAGTCGCCTAGCTCACATAGGCAAAACTTGCCTAAGATAGGAAAGTACCAAAAGAGGCTTTTTAATGAGAGATTTAATTTATTAAATTGCATGCTTTATATATACGATATTATTACATGTAATATTATATTATATATATACATATATATATATGTGTGTGTGTGTGTGTGTGTGTGTGTGTGTGTGTGTATTGGATGAATGTTAAATTGCATGCTTTATGTATATGATATTATTACATGTAATTTTCTGTTTGATGAGACCAAAAAATTAAATCTCTCATTAAAAATATTAATTAGATGTTTTAAAACATGATTGATGTGTTCCATTATTATAAGAATAAATCATAGCTCTATTTATTGTTAGGCTTATTGAGCAAACTTGAGGTCGTTTTAACTCGAATATGAATCAGAGTTCTGTTTATTGTTAGGCTTATTAAGCAAACTTAAAGTTGCTTTAACTCAAATTTGTTTAATCTTATGACAGTGGGTTCTACTTAACTAAATTTGTGTGATTTGGATGAGCAAACTCATGATCACATAAAGTTAAAGGTAGGGTTAATTAGGAATAATGTATGAGACATGTTTTGGTAAGAGTCATCACTTAACGAACTAGGATTCATATAAGATGTGATTGATAAAGTTGTTATTTATTTAATTTAAGTTTAGTTGATTTGTTGAGCAAACTTAACATCAACTAAATTTGAATGACATCCTAACCCACTAGAAAGATTAGAGTAATATTTTTGAATAGTAGTGAGGGCTATTATTTTGAATAAAATATTGGACGTAAACAAATACATAATTAAAGCCATAATATTATTTGATAGTCGTGGCATATAATCAATTACTTGCTTTTATTACTTTTATATTTTTGTTCTAAATGTAATTTTAGTATAGTTGGTACTAAGAGTTAGTGAACCAAATTTCTTAGACAAAAGTTATGTTAAAGAAGGGTTCTCAAAGTTTGATAAGAAATTGTATGCCCATTATGTAATTTTTCTATAATTCTTGTTGAGGATTCAAGTCACAAAGTTTTGGAGTTATGTCAAAATCATATAGATTAAAATGTTACAAAATTTTGAGTTGGCTAATGTTTCATAAATTTTGATGACAACATGTAAGATGTATGTCAATATCATGATAGCAAGATGGAAAAGATTGCATTGAGTAGAGTTGAAAGTTATAATACTGTGATGAAATTGATACATTCAATTTAGCCTACTAAAAGCATAAACATGGACATCAACTAAAGGCTTTGCTATAGTATGATAATAGCTATCTTAAGAAGACATGATCGAATGAATAGTGATGTTTCAAGAAAGGGTTTGGGTTGTGTGTTGATGCAAGGAGACAAGGTAATAGCTTATGCATCGCCACAACTAAAACCTTATAAATTGAATTACCTCACTCATGATTTAGAATTAGCATTAATAATTTTTGCCTTAAAATTTTGGAGGTATTATTTGTATGGAGTTCAGATGATGATTTTTACATATCATAAAAGTCTCAAGTACTTATTGAGCTAGAAAGAGTTGAATTTGAGACAGAGAAGGTGGTTAGAGTTACTTAAGGATTATGACTTATTAATTGAATACCATTCATGAAAGGCAAATGTAGTGGCTGATGCTTTGAGTAGGAAATCCTCTATAGCCCACGTTTAGACAATCTATTTGCCATTATTGAAAGAGATGGCTAAGCTTAGAATAAGCTTGAAACAGGAGGAACTTGATTGCATAATTGCTAATTTCAAAGTGAGACAAATACTTAGGGAGAAAGTTAAAGAGTTATAATCACAAGATGTATATTTAAACAAGCTCTGAGAAGAAATTAAGAATGGCTAGAAATTTGAAGTGGTAGTTAGGGATGGAGGACTTATGGTTGTAGGAAATAGACTTTGTATTTCGAATTTCAAGGAAGTAAAGGATGAGATACTCGACGAGGCATACAATGCGCCTTATGCCATGTACCCAGGTAGCACCAGGATGTACAAAGATTTGAAAGAGCATTTCTAGTGGAAAGGCATGAAGAAGGATGCAATAGAATATGTAAGCAAGTATCTAGTGTGTCAGCAAGTCAAAGCTGAATACAAGGTACCTTCAGGCAAGTTAAGGCCATTATCCATTCTTGAGTAGAAGTGGTAAAGGATAACCATAGATTTTTTGATAAGTTTGCCCAAAACTAGTAGGAAACATGATGCTATATGGGTTATTATTGATCGTTTGACAAAGTCAACCCATTTTCTAGCAATTAAACAGACTGATTCTCTACATGTGCTAAAAAGAAGTATATTGATGAGATAGTGAGACTACATGGGATTTAAGACTCTATAGTTTTGAACAGAGATCTTCAGTTTACTTTGAGATTTTGGGAAAGTATGCAAGAAGCTCTAGGGACCAAGTTAAATTGTAGCACTGCTTTCCATCCCCAAATAGATGGCCAATTTGAGAGGACCATTCAAACCCTTGAAGGAATGCTCAAGGCATATGTGATGGATTTCAAAGGTGCTTGGGACAAGCATTTGCCATTAGTCGAATTTGTTTACAATAATTCGTGTCAATCGAGCATTCAGATGGCTCCTTATGAAGCACTGTATGGAAGAAGATGTAGAACTCCTATATGCTGGGATGAAGACAAAGAAAGGAAATTAATAGGACTATGGTAACTCCAGATGATAGTTGATAAGGTCAATCTCGTTAAGCACAGGCTTAAAGCAGCTTAAGATAGAACGAAAAGATATACTAATGCATACTGAAAGGAAATGGAGTATGAAGTTGGTGAAAAAGTCTTTCTTAAGGCATCTCCTTGGAAAGGAATCATGAGGTTTGGCAAGAAGGACAAGTTGAGCCCAAGATATGTGGGTCCTTACAAGATTGTTGAGAGAATTGGACCACTAGTCTATAGGTTAGCGTTGCCACCGAAATTGTCATAGATACATGATATCTTTCATGTTTCAATTTTGAGGAGGTACAGATCAGATCCCTCCACATCATTCAAACCACTAAGGTTCAGTTGAGAGATGATCTGACTCATGAGGAGACTCTAGTGGAGATTGTGGACACTAAGGAAAAGGTTCTTAGGAACAAGACAATTCAACTAGTTAAAGTCCTGTGAAAAACCATTCTACAGAAGAGGCCATGTGAGAGCCCTTGGAGGCCATTCATACCTCTTTAATGACTCAGGTAAGAATTTCGAGGACAAAATCCTTTTAAGAGAGGGAGAAATGTTGGCCCCTAAATTTTTTTCTTGTTAAGTTAATCATGATTTAAATAAATTATAAGGTCTTGATAGATTAATTTTTTTGGAGTTAATTATTATGTCAATGTTAGTAGGATTTTATTACATTGGTTAGTTGAATTAACGTAGTAAGAGTCAATAAAGGGCAATTTTGGCATGTCACTTAAGCATAAAAGACATAAGACATAAATGAAGGGCAAAGTGGACATCTTACACTCATTAAGGGTATAAATAGAAGAATAAAAGTAGTCTTGATTTTAATAAGAAGAAGAAAACGTGAATGAGGTAGAAAAGAAGAGAAAATCGTGGAGAAGAGAGAAAGAAGAGAGAAAGGAGTTAGGGTTTCATCTTTTCTTAGTTTTTAAGAGTAATTTTGAGGTTGTTCAAGAAGAGAAAAAGAAAGAGGAAGAGAGATTTCATTTGAGCCAAACATCTTTTTATTTGGTGAAGATTCAAGGTAAGTTCATTCTTAATCTTTTGGAATTTTGGAAGAATTTTAGTTCATGAAGTTTAAGAAATGCATCGGTTTAAGTATTCTAGATCAATTTTAGTGAATATGCTTTGTGGGTTCTCAATTTGTATTCCTATTAAATGAGATTTTTGCCAATGTTAAGGGAAACAAGAAAGACAAGAGGAGCAAGAGGAGAGCCACCTTTAAGCAAGTTTTAAGCAAGGAATCGAAGGTGGGTTACATGTTTATAGTAGAGTTAATGAGTCATGAATGTTTCTTTTTTCAAATCAATATAATTAAATGATTTTAACCATTTTATAAATATTGCATTTATTGCTTCTTAAATGATTGGAGAAATTACTATATGTTTGGTACTTGAATTTTGTTGATGATTTATGAAATGAAGATGGAAATGGTATTCGAAATGTATTATGCTTATAGAAATCATGTTTTTGAAAGGTGCCTTTTGGGTAATACGTTTACAAGTCATCAAATTCATGTTTGTGTGGGTTAGTGGTGGTCCATTCTGTTATGTCATATACACGTTGACCATGTTAAAGACTTTTCCCTCTTTCTTGCTAGTAGCATGGAGCTCCTTCATGGACTCCCTAATGTTTATGAACTATGCAAAACCATTATATGGGGTTGTGATAGTCCATTATGTTATTGTTGGACATTCACAAGAACTCCCTCATAGACCTACCTAAACCATTCTGATTGCTTATGCGTTTATGATTTGTTGACAAGTTTAATGAATACACTGCTTATGTTGTTTATGAATTGTTTGACAAGTTAATAATTTAAGAAATACGTGTTTTATGGATTTAGTGCAAATTTACTGTGGCAATAAATATTTTCAATGGTTTTGCTTATTTCTCTGTTATAAACATGTTACCCATGAGCTTTTAAGCTCACCCCATTCCTCCCCATCTCTAGGTGATGAGCAAGAGATCAAGTGATCGAGAGTCAGGGCATCACTCCAAATCTACATATTTTTGTATTTTAAGTTAGTTTATGAAAAAACACAAGGCTTTAGCCGCATTTCAAGTATTACTCATTCATGTATATTTTGTATTTTGGGTTATGAGACTTATGATGTATTGTGGCTTGAAATGCCCATTAAAGCTTTGTAAAACTCTTTTCTTTTGATGTTAATGAAATATATTTGTGTTTTTCTCATGACTTTCTAAGTTTTCATTTTCAAGCATTTCATTGGGGTAAAATCTATGTTCTGACTTTAAGGGAAAAACTATATTAATCTAGGCTGATTTAGTCAAAGTCGTCTTTTTGGAAGTTGTAGTTTATCCTCTTAGATTTTCAACGATATAAGTATGAAATTTTTGGATATCAGAGTTGAGAAATATGTTCATTATAAGTTAGTAATGCTGGACTGGATGTATACAGGACAACTACAGTAATTTGTGAAATATGAATTGTGTATGGATGATGTTGAGTTGAAATTACATATACTTGAAGAAATTATCAACTTGAGATGAGGAATTTGGAACATGAAATGTTGTTACATATAAGTGAGATGTTATAGAAAAGAAAGATAAGAATTTGTGAATGATGAGAATTAGTTGTAAGTGATGAATCATTTGAGTAGATTAGAGAGTTTAATGAAATAAAATTGGTAGTTGAATTGTTATGAAATGATGTTGCATTAGAGGAAGTGAATTTGGGACAATTTAGAGAGGAAGTAAGGTTAGGATAGATGTAGAAACCTTTGCGAAGGCTCTCGAGTGGGTTTTGTCTCACCTATATCCGTTGGACGGGCTTTAGGTCTGTTAAACGAACTTTCTCAGGTTTAAAAAGACCTTTAGCCTCATCTATGTCCATTAAATGGACATTAAGTCTGTTAAACAGTCCTTTGCGGGTCTAGAAAGACCCCTAGCCTTGTCTATGTCCGTTTCTGTGCAGTGTATGTCCATTTAGCAGACATTCATTGTACACTTTCAAAAATTCATGATTTTGACCCTTTAAATGGCAAAATCTCTTTTTAAAGTCTTCACGAAAGTTGTAGATCTAGAAGATCTCTTCAAAACCATCCTATAATGACCTTAATCCAAAATCTTTAGTGAAAGTTATTACTATTGTACCAAAACAGGTACAATTATAAATTGTGGACTTATCAATGTTTTTCTCTAATACATTTAGGCTTGAATGGGACTTGAAATGTTCTTAGTAAAGAAAACAAAAATGAGTGATATGCTAGGATGATGATTGAGGACATAAACATGAGAATGGATTGTCGTATATCAATTGTCAAATAGGAAATTTTGGGATGGTATGAGAATGAAGATGAACTGATGATGGCTAATGAGATCTCTTTGAAATAACCCTACAGGATAATAGGCTCACATTCTATGATTTCAAAGTTGGACTTTAGAAACAGAGTCCAACAATATCCTTAAGAATGGAAGTAGGAAGAATATACTGAGTAGACCAGTACACTTGAAAAGAATAAAGGACAGAAATCACCAATTAAAGTCTACCAGCATAGGAAAGGTTTTTGTGAGTCCATTTGTTAGTCCTAGCATCAATCTTCTCTAATAAGGGAAAAAAGTCGCTCCTAGATAACCTACCTGTTAAAAGAGGTACCCCCAAATACTTTATGGGGAGACTACCCTTCTTGAGTCCCAAGATCACTTCCATTTGATGAGTCAAATGGTCCATGTTAGGGGATAAGAAAACTGACTTTTGGAAGGATTCATGTCCATACTAAATAAATTTGAAAAGGTACGCATACAATTAAGCAAATATTGTGTTGAGATCAAATCAATATGACAAAATAATAGAAAGTCATTGACAAACAAGAGATGGGTGAGTTTAAGGGTTTTGCACCTCTGGTGGTATTTGAAAGAAGGGCTACCATCTAAACAAACATTCAAACTCCTAGAAAGGGTCTCCTTAACATTGATTGGAGATAAAGGGCCTCCTTAACTTCCCTCAAAAAAATTTAGAGGGAGATCCATTGATCAAAATAGAATATGAAGGAGAAGTTATACACTCTTTGATTCAATCAATGAATTTTTGAGGAACGCCTACAGCTACTAGTACGTTCATGAGGAAATCCCATTGTATCGAGTCATAGGCCTTTTGAAGGTCCACTTTAAAAGCACATCTCTTCTAATTATTTGAAAGGTGGTAGTTCCTGAAAATCTCTTGTGCTAGCAAAATGTTATCCCTTATTGGAGGATTTTTAATGAAAGCGCTTTAGTTTGGGCTAACAATATGAGGAATAATCTCTCTAAGTCTACTTGCTATAATTTTAGCAATCACCTTATAAATCATATTACAACAAGAAATAGGCCTACAATCTAGATGGATTATCCTTTTTTGGAATAAGAGAGATAAAAGTATAAATGAGCTCTTTAAGGTGGTTTCTATGTTGGAAAAAATCTTTGATGGCACCAGTAACTTTCTCTCCAATTATATGTCAGGTTTGCTTAAAGAAGAACCCATTAAACCCATCTAGCCCAGGGCTTATTAGGATTGAGAGAATTGAAAACCTCCCTTATCTTTTGTGCTGAGACTTCAGCAATAAGAGAATTTGAAAGACCTTTAGGTAATGAAATAGGGAAAAGATTTTCCACGAACTCTTTAGTTGTGAGAAGGAACATTTTATCCCCAACAGAACCCTGAAAGTATTCAAGAAATTGATCTTGAATCTTTTTAAGAGCAACAATCCTACTCCCATTTACTACTAATAAAGAGTGTATGGTGTTTTTATTTCTGTTAGTAAGGAGTGAGTTGTGAAAGAATTTGGTATTACTATCCCCTTCTCTGAGTCATTTAATACTGGAGGACTGTTTGAAGAAGAATTCCTGATCATCTAGTGTAACATCCCGTCACCGATGGGATGGGTACAGTGAGAGTGCATTCATGATTTGGCATGCTCATGCATTATTTAGCTTATGTATTTGGATAATTGGGAAATTATTGCACTAGCATATGAGAGTACATATGTTGGACCCCGCTCCCGGAGCCCAACTTTCGTAGTCCTGAAGTCTTGTGCTGATAACCTTGCTGGGTCCTTAACTGTAAT